>CM034156.1:645334765-645854765 GCA_019776745.2 Taxus chinensis
ATATTATACACATTCCACAAGTAATCCCGCTAACCTAATAACAAGGAAAACAACTTCCGCTAGGTCAAAAAGACTACGGTAACACTACAGTTGCCTGTTCCAAGCCAAAAATTGAATACAAATGAAACCCGAAAGTATCATTAGTCGCTGTCAACAAATCTCACGACAGAGTACCCAAAGAAGCGATAATACTAATCAATCTTACTGTACTCATCCAAATCATTCCATACGGTTTCTATAACAAGAAACAACGACCACGAATTAAGACATACAGTGGTCTTATACTGCACACAGGTATATTCTAAGGGCTCACGCCAAACAGGCCGAACACTCAAACCTTTATAAATAAATACCTCACATGCATAAGCCAAAATAAATACTCAAACAAATAGAATCGAAGTTCGATTTCAACAAACACCCATCAAGCGGAAATTGAAAAATCGAACCAGAAGAGATACAGTGCCAAAAATCAAACTAGATCTCATAGAAAATTCATCTAATCTTCACAAAACATTTGAACAGAGTTGTTTTAATAAAAGCACTTGAAAGACAGCAAGATATTTAAAGGTTAGGGCCTAGCATGCCTGTATTTTTGATCAAATTTCCGAAGCAGACCACAGGAAGAGCTCAAACTTCCTTTTCTTTTTCCACGATAAAGCGACCAACAAAATTTCACTGTCTCCATCACATATATATCCTCCATGACAGAGAAAAGAGCCAGAGAAATTCATTCTTGCCATGCAACTCAAAGAGAACTGGTGCGAAGAACCAGTAAACCAGCAGAGCAAAAACTGAAAATCACGATAAGCCAAACAAACCCACAAACTTCCCGTCTGCATGCCTTCTCGCGAGTTCCGCGCTCGCTTTCCGAGAAAATTAAATGTCATTAAACCAATTTTCCCGCTTAAACTCAACTTCCACCGACCGCCAGCTTTAGTGACAGTCAATCTAAAATTCATGTTCATTTCCAAACTTAGCGACCTGCCACATCCCCACCGGTTAGCCGTCGCCTAAGCCTCCGCCATGACCTGTCCTTCATCCTTATCCCTTACATTTATTGCCATAGAAAACACCGCCCATGGTTCGCCACCCTTCATAGGCCCCCTTCATAACCTCTTCTTTAGTTAGGTTAGTATCTTAGGTTAGAGTTTAGGGTAATACCCACACTAACAAATTTACACAAAGATACTAAATTAGGATATTAACAAATAGCCTAGGTCTAGGTTAGACTAACAATAATCTAACCCCTAGGTTAGGTTTTAGTTTTAGGTTACTAACCCTTAATAATTCAGTTTGGTCCTTGTCCTGAAAACTCAGAAAGACCTGTATCATACCTTCTAGAACAGAGTTAGCTCCTGTTCATATTGCAGAATTGTATGTCAACGAATTATTACCTGGTCTACAATCGAGACCTTCCAGATATACTTTGATATCGGGAACCGTTTCATTTCTCAAGATCAGCCTGAGTCATACTCCTGACCAGCTTATTAAATGCTTCCATACCTCGCAACCTGTTCAAGGTCTGTGATCTAATTTATCACAAACAGATTTAAAGCATTACTTGGATCAATTCCCCTGATCCAAGTCTAGATATTATAGAAGAATATCTTTATCATTTATTCCGTGATCAGTGGTGTCTAGATCAGAGAGATTCTCTCTCCTATATTGCTACTCAAGTTACACTACTCAAGGTACAACCAGATCATGGTGAAAGAAGATGATCAGTTCAAAACATCTTTGACCACTAAATGGGGCACCTATGCCTATAGAAAAATGCCATTTAGATTGTCTAATGTCAGAGCCACTTTCCAAAGGGCAATGGATATGGCATTCAAAGGGCTGATCAACAAAATAGTACTGATCAATCTGGATGACAATACGGTGTTCTTCAAAAATGCAACAGACCACCTTTTTCACCTAAGGTAGGTGTTTCAAAGATGTAGGAGATTTGGGGTATCATTGAACCATAAAAAATGCATATTCTTGGCCCATGAGGGTAGGATCCTAGGCCATATTGTGTTAAAGGAAGGTTTTACAATTGATCCAGAGAGAGTTGAAGCAATAAGAGAATTGTCATTGCCAAGTCATAAGAAGGATCTTAGGAAAAGTCAATTTTTTCCACAGGTTTATACCAAACTTTTCTACCCTTGTCAAGCCAATAACGTTGATGTTGAAGAATATTTTGGAATTTAGCTAGATAGCGGAAGGAAAATCAAGTTTTGAGGCCATCAAAGAAGTTATATCACAAGCCCTAACTCTCGTAAATCCATATTTTTCTAAGGACTTCATACTATATGCCTTTGGTGGTAGGGACCCAATTTCTACAATCCTAGTACAACAAAACAAAGAGGATACAGAGCAGCCAATTGCTTTCTTTAGCCAGGGTCTGGAAGATTATGAAGTGAGATACTCTTTCATCAAAAATTAGGTCCTGGCAATGATCATAGGATTGAAGAAGTTTAAGCATTTGGTTTCAAACAATAAAATCCAACTGTTAGTCTCCCATGCAGGGGTTAAAGACTTCCTTCTCAGTAAGGATCTAAATGAAAAATGTGCAGGATGGATCACTCGTGTCATGGAGTATGACATTGAGATCAAGGTTACTAAGTTGGTCCTTGGGAAGGGATTTTGTGAACAACTGGCCTCGAGTCAACAAGATGAAGCAAGTGGTGAAAAGGAAGTTGTTTTTGTCTTGCGGAATAGTCAAGAGGAAGAGAATGAGGATGTGCCAACTCCTTGTTGGACTCACAACATGGTGCACTTCCTTCAAATAGGCCTGTGTCCTCTAGAAATGAGTAAAGAAAAAAGGTGACATTTCAGACTACATGCCATCCCATATGTGCTTATTGACAACATCTTATTCAAAAGGGACATCAATGGCATTCTGTTAAGGTGCATTGGAACAAATCATGTTGAGAGAGTGTTACAAGAGTTCCATGATGAAGCAGTTGGAGGCCATTTTGCTCCACGAGTGATGACACTCAAGATCATGAAGGCAGGTTATTATTGGCACAGGGTATTTAGTATTTGTTATACATGGATCAAAAACTGCAAGAACTATGCCTTCTTCAGAGGAAAAGAAAAGCTAGCAACACTTCCATTACACCCAATTTCAGTAGACCAACCATTCATGTAATGGGGATTGGACTTCATTGGAATCATCAATCCAAATTCGAGCCAAAGCCATAAATGGATTCTAACAACAATAGAATATTTCACCAAGTGGATCGAGGAAGTGGCACTCAAAGAAGCTAATGAGTCTAGCATACTAGATTTCTATGAAGGGATAGTGACTAGATTTGGAGTGCCAGCCACCATTATATCAGAAAATGTATTGGTGTTCGTAGGATCTAAAATCACAGGATGGGCTGTGAGGAATGGTATTTACTTGAGCACTTCATCAAACTATTACCCTTAAGGTAGTGGCCAAGCTGAGACCACAAGCAAGAACCTGCTAAGGATTATCAAAAGAACTCTAGATGAAAATCAAATAACTTGGCACATGAAACTAAAATCAGCCTTATGGGCTGATAGGACAACACCCAAGAGTTCTATAGGATTCTCTCCATTCAAACTTGTCTATGGGAAAGAGGCAGTGTTGCCTATATCACTTGAGTTGCCAACATTGGAACTCATGAAGCAGCTGGAGATGTCTAAGTTTGAACCAATGGAGGCCAGGTATACAGAGTTGATGGAGTTGGAAGAAACTAGAGGACATGCACTTCAAACAATGGAGAAGGATCAGGTCTTAATCAAGAGATGCTTCGACAAGAAGGCAAGAACAAGGATCTTCTAGGAAGGAGACCTATTTTTGAAATGGGATGCAGATCGGGAAAAACCAGGAAGGCATTCCAAGTTTAATACCATTTGGAGTGGCCCTTACATTGTCACAAAATGTAAAAGTAGAAATTCTTTCCAATTTTCTACATTGGATGGTGAAGAGTTGCAGATTCCAGTGAATGGGATCTATCTTAAACACTGCTACTAGAAGGAAAGTTGTCACCTTGTACATACTAGTTTAGTTTTTCATTCCTCTAAGTGCTTGTGCACATTGTCTTGTTGTAGTTTAGGTTTCTTTTCTCCTAAGTTCTTTGCACACTCTGCATGTTCTACTTGGAGTATGCATGATTTCAAATTTTGTATATAGCTGTCGTGTTATTTTGTTGCTCTTGCATAACCCATTCAAAGATAGATGAAGCCCTAGGTCAAAGAAATTTTTTACTATCAGAAACCATTGTTTTGATATTTCTTATGAAAATTGAGAGTGCAAACAATTAGGCTTGTGAATAAGAGGAAATCTCGGTATCAGGCCATCATTCTGAACTCTAAGCCCAATGGATATGATAAGGCAATTGGTCTTTTAATCTAGTAGGTAGATGCCCCTGTGAGTCACCAAATTGTTATCCATATTTCACCCCCTAGGAAAGGTATTGGATCAGCCATGACCTTGCACAGAAAGAATTAGAGAAAACACATTTAAATCCATTTAACATGTCATAGAAAGACTCAACAATGGACTAGCAGGGCCTGCAAAAGACTAAACGACCCTGTGCAAGAAGAAAGAGAAGAAACAGTTCTGTCGAGTGGATCCATGTCTTAAATCTATTTAATGGGTCATAGGTGGGCTCAGAAATAGAATAGTAGGGTTAGAAAAGGAGGAGTAGCCTCACAGAGAAGCCAGGAGTAAGGAGAAGAAGAAATAACGAAGATCCAAAGTCTTCAGGTTCAAAACAGTTCAGAACAAGTCCAAAAATCAGCTAAGTATAGAGGAGGAAACAGAGAGAGCCACGTCTCGCCATGTTACTTCTCCAAAGTTAAATCCAAAAAGGAAAGCTCAAACAAGTGCCAGGATTCCATGCGTTTAGAGCTCCAAAAGTTGTACGGCCATTGAAAAGTATTCGAATAGGCGGGAAGGTGCCAAGTGTCAACTCAGCGAAGCCCAAGGCAGAGATTCAAAGTTGCACCAGCCCTCCATGTAGCAAATGGTCAACAAAAGTCAAAAGGTGGATACGGTGGGCCTAAAAAAAGGATAAGTATAGAATTTCTGGCGGGGACTACCACATGTCCAAGCGGTGCATCTCCAAGGGTAGATAAAAAAGTGGAGGCTCAAACAAGCACCAATTCACCACGTAATCCAAGGTCTGAAGAGGTAAGGGAGAGGTTGTTGAAAAGTCCAAAGACTTGCAAAGGATTCCAAGTGTTAACCCGATGCTCCTTCAAAGGAAAATCTTGATCAAGAGTTTCAGCGAGCGCAAAGCCTCCACGCGTCTAGTCTCAAGAAGGGCACAGAGTTGGGTTGAATAGTCAATGCGTGGTGGTAGGCCGATGGAGAGTTACAAGTTTCCAAATGGCGCTAACTCAAGGGTTGAATAAAGAGAGAATTTCTAAATGAGCACCAAATTGCCACGTGTCCTCGGTCAAGAAATATGACCCTGAGCAAAGGACTTAGCTGAGAAAGAAAATAAATTGAGCAGGCCGTCGAAGGAAGCCACATGTCAGCCCTGCGCCATTCCAAGAGCAAAATATAGAGGCCGCCCTCGAACAAGCGCAAGCCCTCCACGTGTCCCATATTAAAGAGGGGGGCCATTTTTCAAACTGGTTTTCTCGCCCCTTTATATGGACCCGATACAAACTTTGAAGGGACATATCTTTCGACTCAGGGCTTGAAATATTGCGAATATGACACCATTGGAAATATCTCGGCCTCGTCTATGCCATAGAGATATGAAACTTTAAGTTTGGGAGGTTAGGTGGGAGAAAAATGGAGAAACGTCTTCAAGGCCATTAATGAAGGATTTATTTTTGCCCCAACAACTAGATTAGATTTAGAGATCCATTCTGCTCCATTGTTTCCTCCTCCTTCAAGGTGCTGAATAAGGAATCGATACAGTCAAGATAGATTTGGGGGCATATTTTGTATGAGGCATTAATAGCAGTGGTTGAGCTTTGACCTATTTTCCCGCTTCTCTCTCTTTCTCCCCGTTGTGTTGAATCTATAAAAGTCAGGTCAAAACTCATTGTAAAGGGTTGGACATTATTTTGTTTTTGCAGGCTCCCCTTTCCTTCTGGTAAAGGAATTCAAGGAGTTCAGACCTTCCATTTAAATTTTAATATGTTTCCTGCCTTCTAAGCATTTGTAATGCATTGTATCAATCTGCAGAGCAATAAAACATGTTTTTGGATCGATTTTAGATCCTTTCTTGTCTCCTTTCCTCTCATCTAGTCTTTCATTATAAATCTGGTTATCTGTTGCATTTTGTTGGTTTGTGTATATTAGCAAAACTAATGCTCACCATTCCTTCGGTGTATCACCTTATAGCTTACTTTGATTTCTTGTATTCCTTTTATCCCTGTCTCCTTGGTAAAACTTAGATTAGGTTTAGGAATAGGTCCTCTGCAAGTTTCCACATATGCACCTAAACAGAGGAATAGGAACCAACCTTTAAATCAGGATATTTTTCCCATTTGCAAAGTCCCACACTTTGGGGAAGACTCAATGTTATGTGAATCACACCAAAAGACTCTGCCTTAGAAAAGAATATCTGACAAATCATCTTGGGAGTGCTGTGATTTTATACTAACATTGGTATCATATCTAGTTCTCTTGATATAATTTTAACAACTTAAGACAAGGTCCATGAGGCACAAACATTGGTGGTCAAGATGAAATAATACTGAAAAATAAATATGAGACTACTAAATCCATGATTAAAGAATTAAATACTGAAATTAAGCTCATGGATGCTAATCATATTGAAGAACTCAATGAGGTGGAAACATTTATTGAGAAGTTTTCAATAGATCCAAGAGACAATGAAAAATCTTGTGTCAAACATGAAGAATAAATAAAGACCCTAAAGGATGATCTAGAAAAAGCTAAAGATAAATTGATGATATATCAAAGAGTTAAGGAAAGTTCAAGAAATCAAAGACATCCCAATGATAGATTAGGTTTGGATTTTAAAACTGAATCAACTCAGTGTGAATTATAGAATGAATCTAATTATGAGCCACATCAAGTAAATATCAAAGCCAAGGTTGAGGAATGTGATAAACTAAGTGCAAAGTTGAAAACTCTAAGGGAGGACCTAGAACAAGTAAGGAAAAAGGTATTGAAGGATGAGTAAATCCATGTTTCATGCCAAGGTCATTCTGAAATCAAGGAGAATATAAAAGAACACAAGAAGATAATTAGGCAACCAAATGAAAGGAAATTGTCAAGAAAGTTACTTGGAGTTTATTTTTCATGCAATGTTTTTTGACATGGAGCTAGAAACTGTATGAGAAATATAGACAAATAACACCCATGGAAATATTGTAGGACTGAATATGAAAAGAATAGAGTTTGTTACAACTATCATGAGAGGGTTCACATATCCAAATTCTATTTTGAAGAGCCCATGAAGCAAGAATGGATAAAGGGAACACCTAGAGACAAGATTCATCTTATATGATTTAAATGCAGTAAATTTGGTCACTTTGGAAGACAATGTAATAAGAGGAAGATCATATACATCTTAGAAAGGATAAAATCAAGATCACTCATTTATAAGCAACCAAGGAAGAATTAGAACTTGATTTGAAAATTGGCCAAATTTATTTCTTGACCATAGACCCTTATAGGCAATTAATCCCTTTACCAAATTCACCCCATTATAATCAAATTTAATGAAATACAACACAATAATTAAAACCACACTGCAAAAAGGGTTAATAACGGAGTTCAGAATAATTCCTATGTCTCCAAGTTCATAATATTAAACTGAATTATTATTCACTTCTAAAGTGCAACTCTATTACAACATAAAATTGAAGCTATAATAAACCTGATATCTAAATAACAAGAATCTTCTCCACGACCACCGAGTGACAATACCACAACTTATGTATAAGATTTGATCTCTAGTGATGTTAGAAGAAAAAGTAGTGATGTCAGAAGAAAAAGAAGATCCTCCATGACCACCAAGTGATAATACCCCATGGCCTACGCAGTATATTCAATCTCCAATGCGAACTACCCTTTAGATCCAAAGTCAAAATCCAAGTGCTCCACTAGTCACGGTGAGTTGATAATAAATCTAGTATTATGAAGACCCCAATTACTCAACTATACAGTGCCAAGTATCCTTTCAAAATACCCCATTGCCTCCATTGTATGGTGTCAAGTCTCCCTCCGAAAGACCCCAATGCCTTCTGTTGTACAGTGCCAAGTCTCTAGATATGATCACAAAAAGGAGATGCTCCTTCACTCTACTATGTAGAGATATGACTGATCTGATGTCAATTGTTGATGATGACCTTCTTTCACTACATGACATAACAAGCACAACTTCTACATAGTGATAAGTTGATCAAGTGTCATCAACTAGCTCAATGGTGAATAATGAACCTCCTCTGAAGAAAATGATATGATGATACATCAAACGTAACGAAGGCTCTAAGCTCTAGTGCTTCTTTGTTACTTCTTCGTGTAGCTCAGCTTCATGGCATCTTTGGGCTCCAACATGAGAATAAATGCATGAATTCGGCCTTTGCATTGTTTTGTGAGTAAAGAGTAATTCCCACAATTTTTTACATGATCCTATTAAAATAATAAGACTTAATTTCATCTTGTCAATAATAATAATCGGTCCTTAATGAGTAACGAAGATGATGCCTATATTATTATGATATTGGACATATATCTCCTTATGCCTATATTAATATGATATAGGTCATATAATAATCATGCCTATACTAATATAATATAGGTCATAATCATTGTGCCCATACTAATACAATATAGGCCATCATGCTTATACTAATACCATATAATCCTTTTTATCTCTCCATAATGCCTATAATAATACATGACTCACATATTTAAATTCCTATAATAGGCCTTTAATATTTCTCCACAAAAATATGGCCTTCACACCATACATTTTCCACCTCCTGTTTGTTTCCTATTCTTCCCTCAAATCCTTCTCAAGCTTGTTTGAATGGAGAGAGGCTTGTATTGAAATGACATAGTGGAGAGCTTTATATAGAATTTGAGTGGTCTACCCATAGTGGATATAATCCACATCCTTGAACTAATTTCCAACCAACTTGGTTGGTTGAGGCTATTTGGCCACTGTGATGCCAATGGAGAGGTCACAGGTTAATATCCCGCTTCCCCCTATTGCACCGACCATTTTGCATTGTTTACGGGTCCTCCTCACCACATGTTTCCCAACCGATGTGCCTTGTTCACCATCCATTTTCCACGTGGGTCTCATGGCTACCACGTCACGCTCCATTTCCACTATGTCAAGGCCTCTCGTTCACTTCAACCCTTTTGGTGCCCTCCACATGGGTTGTTTGGTTGTTGGGAGAGTTTGTTTTTCCCACCTACCTTATCCATATCTATGTGGATTATCCCACATTAAGTGAGGATATAGCTAATCTAATCCTTTATAAGGCGTATCCACTCCATCTAATGCATGGCTTTGGCCATGTTTGAACTCTTTTTTCAGTCGTGACATAGGTGATAACTCACCCATTAGCTTGTAAAGCTACTCAATTGCATAACTCGTTCGAGGTGTACACATAACTTGCCCTATAAAGTTAAAATGAAATGCAATGTAACTCGATGTTCACCTCACCACTTGGTATCGAATGAGTTGGCTAATGAGGTAATGTGGATAAGTGGTGGCAGGCCACATGGTGGTCTGAGGAACCACCACGTGGAAATTATTTTTTGCTCGTTGACGAAGACAATCAATTTCAAGTGTTGAAGACCAGAGGGCTGAAAACATTAACCCAAACCTATTATCTTCACCCATTTTTTTCAATTTTTCATGAATTAGCAGTTGACCCAACTTTTACCAGCCATCATTTTCAGATATGGTCTCCATTTTCCGCTTTCATATAATTGCCAGAAAGCTCACGAAGTTAAAATCCACACTGTGAAGATCCTGGGGTATTTAGGAAACCTTTGTTTCCTTTGAAATTTCCTTTAGATCACACCTACCAACTGGGAAATATTTTTTTCCCAAAAAACTAATGTTCTTCGCTTCTATATCATGAACCTATCACAGTCTATGAAGAGATATGTGTAGCTAACTCACTGGCTTTTGAACTACTACTTCTCCATTATGAAACTTGGTTCAATCTCTGGGACATGTGGCAATTGGGCTTACCACCTTCTGCTGGGAACTTTGATGCCAAATCAAGATGGATAATCTCTATCTGGTGTTCGTGAGGACTCCGTATAGATTTTGTCTTACCAATTTTAAAATCAAACACTAGGCATGATAAACCTGTCACGTAGTGCATACTTACATGATGGATCTGGTCCCCCGTCATCTTCTCTACATGGTCAATCTTTCTTCAAAGGATGAAAATGATTTCTTGTTGTTCCTGAACAACTTAGTCAATAACAAATTTCATATACTACAACAATTTTTTTTACCTTGCAATAGGGTATTAAAATTGCAAATATATCAATACTATAATACCCAAATTCTGTCAGAGACTCAAACCTTTCTTGTAGCTATTACTTCTACTTCTCTGCTTCCACGAGTTGTTGATGTTTCCTTTATTGAGAATCCTTCTCTGGGCTATAGTGTAAACTAGTACATGTCCATCTTAGTGCTTCCGCAGATGAAAACCCAGTTCTCAATATCACTTTCTCAGAGATTATTAAGCTTTAGATGTGCAATATGTTCTCTGACACCAACATGGTTTGAAAATTGGCCAGTTTGTTTTCTTTACCATGAAAACTTATAAAAATTTAATACCTTTACCAAATTTACCCCATTATAATCAAATTTAATCAAATGTAATGCAATAATTAAAACCACACTGCAAAAAGGGTTGATAATGGAGTTTGACAGAATTCCTATGTCTCTGGGTTCAGAATATTGAACTAATTTATTATTCACTTCTAAATTGCAAATATAGTACAAAATCACAAATGAAGCTATAATAAAACTGATATCTGAAGAACAAGAATCTCCTCCATGATCACTGAGTGACAATAACGCATCTTATGTAGTAGATTCGATCTCCAGTGATGTCATAAGAACAAGAACCTCCTCCATGACCACCAAGTGATAATACCCCAACTTATGCAACAGATTCAATCTCCTGTGTGAACTACCCTTTGGCTCCAAAGTCATAATCTAGGTGCTCCACTAGTCACGGTGAGTTGATAATAACTCTAATATTATGAATACCCCAATGATTCCGTTGTATGGTACCCACTCTCCTTCCGAAATACCCCAACACCTCCACTATACGGTGCCAAATATCCTTCTGAAAGACCACAATGCCTCCGCTATATGGCACCAAGGATGCTCCTTCACTCTACTATCTAGAGATATGATTGATATGATGTTTGTTGTTGACAATGACCTCATTTCACTCCATGACATGGTAATACAACCTTTGCATGGTGCTAAGTTGATCTAGTGCTATTGATGAGGCCACAAATTAGTATGTTTTGGCCCGATCTAAATTCTTTTTGAAGCCTCTTACACATATAGGTTTGAGACTTTGGTCTCCTCTTGATGGTTGATATGAGATAAAGTTATGACTTTGCATATATTTAGTTTTATATGTTCATTGAGATTTAATATACTTATTTACTTTGGTGAATATTGTCTCTTGTGAAAACTGATGTTTATGATGTCTCTATGAACAAAATACAAGATGTCATAAGCTTTTGAAGTAGTAGGCCCCCAGCCCGTAGCAACTCTAGCTGTTCTCCTACAACATCCCATAGCCACTGGCTGGGAAATGATAAGAGAGAATCATGGTATTCAACAAACATTGAGGCATCATGAAGTATATGGAGCTGAGCATATGAAGTTGGAGAATGAGTAAACCAAGTGGCAAAATTATTTGGACAATTCTAAGAAGTTTTTGGGTGATTTATCTTACCCGTAGCAAGCTCTAGGCCTTCCTGTAGCATCTTCCAGAACTACTTGCAACAATAGAGTAGTATGCACCTCCAGCTGCCCGTAGCCAAAGAGAACTTATCTAGCTCACACTGCAACATAAGACACAAAGTGCCAGCTATCCCAACACATCATATGTAATGATATGGTTATTTTTTTAAAGTTGTTTTGTAATTAGTTCCTATCATGTAAATAAGACAAGAATTAGTTTTCTTCACTCAACAAATATGAAACTGAACAACTATAATCTGTTTGAGTGGTTTCTGATCATATTCATAGTATTCTTGCTTTCTAGGATAAAATTGTCATTACCACATTTCTCAATTTCTGTAAGTAGCATTAAGAACCATCCCCCTTATATATTTTTACAAAAGAGAGAGAAAAAGTAGGAAAAAAACAAGAGAGAGATGGAAAATTTATGCATAGATAACAAGACTTGTTCAGAAGATTTTCGCCAAAGCAAAAACAAACTGTTGCAGTAGAGGAGCCACTTATCTCCCAAGAAAAGGAGTATAATTTCACACAGAAAAGAAGAGTGGTAGAGGATCTGGAACATATTCAAGAAGAAGAATAAGAAGCAGAGAAGACCTTGGCCATGTTAGTCAAAGAAAGACAAGAGGAGGATTCAAACAAATCCCATACTCCACAAGGAGAAAGAACACTAGAATACCTACTCAATTCAGCAAGTTCTGCTGTAACTACTACTTCCCACCATACAACACCTGAAGTATCTATATATTATCATACCGAGGGGGAATTTGATTGACAATTTGAGGACATTATTCTACAATCTCTTGGGATCTGTATAACAAGGAAATACACCATGGATCGAGCATCAGGAAATAAAGTTGAAGGTAAAGAACCTGCTGCCCCCAATTTTGAATTCCCAATTGTAGAAACCATAAAAGATACTCCTATGAAGAATATATCACCCTCAACCCTCCCATACTTTAGGGGGACATCCAATGAGGATCCAGATACATTTCTATTTGAGTATGATGTGTTATGCCAAAGCTACGACTACCAAATGGATGAAAAAAAGCTTAAGTTCTTCCCAGTCACCCCGAAGGATGCAACACTGAGATGGTTTATGGGACTAGGGGAAAACATAGTCTGTAGTTGGGATGAGATGATGAAAATTTTTATGACCAAATATAAAGAATATGGCAAAGGTAGAAACTTTAGAAGAAATGATATATTCTGCATGACTCAAGATGAGGATGAATCTTTGGAAGACTACATAGAGAGGTTCACCTTCACTCTGTAGAAGCATAAGAAAATTAATCTCAGCCCAGACATGCTCAAGCTAGTATTTCTGAAAGGAATCTGAGATGACTGCTTGGAAACCTTAGACCTCGTGAGTGGAGGAGATACATCTCAGCTAACCTTTGAAGAGATACAACAAATGGGGAAGAATTATTTGCGATCAACGTTGGGTAAACTTTAGAATAACAAGATGATGTCGGCATCAGCCAATGGGATCTCTTAAGCTTATGTAAGTAATCTACTACGAGACATGAAGATGGATATAATCAGCCACATGGCCACACAGCTGGATACGCTGCACACCAGACAAAAATAAGAAGCAATGGACCAAGCTCTTACGGTCTACTACCCAGATTGTCAAAAGAAGCAAGCTGATTGCAAGTGTCAAGTATTAAAGAAAAAGGTAGCAAGCATTACATCTGAAGAACTAAATTCCATAGCACTACATGCCATAGGAGGAGATGAAGATCAAGTGTTCTACGTGGCACAAAGGAAACCTTGGCAGCCAAGGACAAAATATCCATGTATGGGATCAAATTCACCATTTTCACAATCATAATTTTTCAATCAAAATGTAAATAACATGCCCAGCTGGAGTAATCCTTGGATACCCCCATCCCCTCCCAACCCACATTGGCATATGCAACAACCATATAATCCCAATCAATGACAGCAATATCCCACTCCACCCTGACAAAATCAACCATGGAAGCCACCACATAATTAATGGCAAAATCAGCCAACCCAAGGTCACAAAATCTTGCAAACCCAAATCTTGCAAACCCATGACAGCAACCATGGAGAAGGAAGAAACATTGGGGAAATCAACAAGGTGGGTTCCCACAACAACCACAACATCCTGCAATAATACCAAACACACAACTAACAAGACTAACTCAAATACCTGCTCAACCTATGCCAAATATTTCCAATAAGTTGTCTCAACCAACATGTACTGCTGAAATAACATAGTACCCCTCTTATATAGTGGACATCAATGAAGTCCACCTGCATTCAGGAAGAACTCTACCACCTCCAAGTCTACCCATAATGAAAAACCCCACAATGTCCATTCCACAATCTACACCACAACCACAGGAGGATCTTGAACTAACCAATAAAGGGAATGCAGAAACAATACCACCACCCTTCCTAGAATGTCTGAACCTTCAACACACTCCTGTTGAACCTGAGTTTGATATCCTATGGAATTTGAAGAATGTTTGTGTAAATATCCCTTTGTTTCAAGACATTAAAGATGTCCCCATTTATTCCAAGGCAGCCAGAGATTTGTGCATTCAGAAATCTGGAAGGAAGAAGGATCCTAATATAGTCCATGTCATTGGAAAATTTGCGGAAATCATGCTGGGAGGAAAACTACCACAGAAATAGGTAGAACCAGGCTATCCAGTTGTCACTATTCAGATTAATGGACAACAAGTTCATAATACCTTGATTGATCTAGGAGTGGCCATCAATGTCATAACAATGGAAACAATGCATAAATTAAACCTGCAACATATTCATCCCACATCTACAATGCTAGAAATGGTGTACAGATCCATAGTACGACCAGAAGGAATCATAGAAGATCTTGTCATATCAGTAGATTCATGGGAGTACCCTGTAGATTTCATTGTATTGTAGCCAAAAAAAAAACTTGGAGGATATCCTCTGATCTTGGTAAGGGCATGGTTGGCCACTACAGATGCATTAATTAGCTGTAGATCTAGTAACATGTAGATTTCAAATGGGAACATCACCAAGCAACTAGTTTTGTACCCATCGGCACAGGTATCACAAGACAAGGACCAACTTGTCTGGATTGAAGAAGAAGAAGAGGTACCCATCTTCCCTACTTTAATAATAGATCATGCATGCACATTTACAGATCTAGAAGAGGATACCATCATCTCCAACATATTGCAAAACAATTATCAGGTAGAACAATCCACTCCTGAAGACTTGCCTTGTATTCATTTTCCTTTTTCTAATCTATGGTCAACAGAAGAACCAGCTGAAATTCATCAAAGGATCTTCCATCATCTCCTGCCACACATTTGCAGCCACCTACAATTAATTAGCAACATAGAAAAAATGACAGAAGACACAAAAGCCATAGAAATAATGCCAGGTAAGACACTCCGCATAAATAACAAATTAAGTATGGAAGAAGAAAGAAAATTGACAGTCATATTACATGTAAACAAAGGAGGCTTTGTATGGGACTATGAAGACATGCAAGGCATCAACCCAGAAAATTTCATACACCACATTTACATAAAAGAAGAATGCAAACCCATATGCCAACCACAAAGGCGAATGAAGCCAACAGTAAAATAAATAGTCAAGGCTAAAATATAGAAACTCTTAGATGCAGGATTCATTTATCCAATCTCTGATAACTATTGGGTTTATTCATTAGTCATTTTACCCAAGAAAGGAGGTGAGTGGCATATATGTATAGATTATAGAGAATTGAATGTGGCTACAAGGAATGACCATTTCTTGCTACCATTTACTGATCAAGTGCTAGATACACTTACAGGAAAGAAATAATTTAAATTCTTAGATGGTTTCAGTGGATACAATCAGATCCACATTGCTCCTGAGGATCAAGAGAAGACCACATTCACATACCCATGGGGAACATTCGCATATGTTTTCCTACCATTTGGATTATGCAATGCGCGTGCCACATTTTAGCGAGGAGTCCTTAGCATATTTTCAGATCTCTCACATGACTATGTAGCGATATATATATGGAAGACTTCACCATCTACAGAGACACATTTGAGGTATGCCTGAATAACTTGGAAAAAGTATTAATACGTTGTCAAGAAAATCATCTATCCCTAAGTCATAAGAAATGTTTCATGCTCATGGAGGAAGGGATGGTGCTAGGACACCATGTCTCTGAAAAGGGGATCAGAGTGGACCCAACCAAGATTGCTATCATCAAGGACCTACTGGTACCATAAAAAATAAGATGTATGTAGCTTCTTGGGTCATGTTGGTTACTTCCAGAGGTTCATCAACAATTTCAGCAAAAAGCAGCCCCATTGTTCACTTTGCTAAACAAAGATGTTGAGTTTGTATGGACTCCCCACCTGTAATGAAGCATTCAATCTACTGAAGCAGTTGCTCATATATCAACCCCCATATTATGTGGACCAGACTAGGCATTTCCTTTTCACATACATACAGATGCCTCTGATACTATCCTAGGTGTAGTACTAGGACAGAAAGAAGGCCATCTCAGCTATGTTATCTACTTTGTAAGAAAAAATATGCAAGCAATAGAGCTAAACTACATGGTGACAGAGAAATAATTCTTGGTGGTTGTATATTCAATCAACAAGTTCAAACATTACATCATAGGATATTAAAATTTCATACACACAGATCATGCTACCATCAAGCACCTCATGAATAAACCATCGGTATCTGGAAGAGTGGTAAGATGGCTTCTCTTGTTGCAAGAATTTGAAATTACTATACTAGATAAAGCAGGGAAGGACAACGTTGTAGCTGACTTCCTTTCAAGATTACAAAGCAATCAAGAGGATGGCATAGTGGATGACTCATTTCCCGATGAGCACCTCTTCGCCCTTGCTATCTCTACACCTTGGTTTGCTAACATAGCAAACCACCTTGTTTCCAGACAACTACGACTGTACTTTTCCTCCAAAGAGAAGCATGCCTTGATACGGAAAAGTGGTAAGTACTCTTGGATTTCTAGTTTTCTCTTCTATGTTGAACCTGATTGTGTAATACAAAGATGTCTATAAGAAGATGAAGTAGTTGACATTCTCAAAACATGCCATGATGAGCCATATGGATGACACTTTGTAGCCAAAAGAACAACAGTCAAAATCCTGACTGTAGGATACTACTGGCCTACTCTTCATAAGAATACAAATAGATATACAACTCACTGTGATAAATGCCAACGTATGGGGAGGCCTATAAGGTCAGATGAGATGCCATTACAGCATTAGCTGCAACTTTCTAAAAATGCCTATGAAAATGGTACAGTCTGTAATGGCATTACAGCCTCATATGCCTACAATTGTTTCTATGGGGAGGCCTACAAGGTTAGATTAGATGCCATTACAGCCTCAAATGCCATTACAACCTCAGCTGCACATGTCTATGAAAATTGTGTAGTCCAACTATGAAAAATTGATCCAGTGATATTCAAACTCCTGGTTAACGGTCACAAACTCAAAGTATACAAGAAACCCTCATCAAAGGAGAAATTTTCACAGCAAGTGCAGTAGTCCATGTAGACAAACCCTCATATTGACCCACCAATTTCAAAGGAAAAGGAGATTGATGAGGAAGGAAGGGAGGATGATCTCTACCTCCCATAGGAAGAAGATTGAAATGTTGTATATGGACCTTAATAAGGCCATAATAAACATCCTGCTATAGGCAGTAGTAGGATAAAAAAAAAACCAACAGTGAAAACCCTTTTTGGGCATTGTTTGTAGATTCTGGGTAGAAAACCATATTGATGGCTACTTAGAACTGTAGAAAAGGGCCTGAATGAAAAACCAGCTCGCATGCCATTCAGGGGTAAAAACTAAAAAAAAATGGGAAGAAAAACACCTCAGAAAAACCTGTTATTGCCACTTCCAGTTGTTGTAGGCTACTCAATCAGTTGCTACGAGAAACCTTCCAGTTGCTATATGCTACTCGATCAGTTGCTATGGGAAACCTTCTAGTTGCTGCGAGTAACCTTCTAGTTGATGTGGGCTCCTCAAACAATTCCTGCGAGCACTTTCTAAAAGTGCTACAGGTAGAGTCTTGGACAACCATAGGCATATTCAAAAGGAGGTAAGGCAAAATCTGGGTCATAAATAATTACACAAAGCTGAATTCATGTTGCAGGTACTCTTTCCCTTCCTGCAAACATTCCTTGCTTGCTACAGGAAAACCCTTGGTTAAATCAAGCTACGTGTTCAGTGCTACAGGCCACCTCATGGTCACTACAGGCACAATTTCAGAGTGCTGCAGCAAATCAGTGCTATGGGTAGTCAAGACAAGGGATGCACAAACCCACTCCATAACTTGTAGGCATCATACGAAAGAAGAAGGAATGTAAGTTTCTAAAAATCACAAACATCATGCAAGGAGGTATCATTTTTGTAGGTTTTCACATGTTGCAGATGCATGAATAGAAAGAAGGACCTCTAGCCAAGTCCAAGAGGAACCTCATGTCTGATCTACATAAGCATAAAAAATTGTATGAACAAACTCTAAGAGAGCAATAATTTCTTAGATGATCCTTACAATCAAATTACTCATTGAAAGAAGTGTTGCACGCCAAACCCTTGCACAAATCATATTTCCATAAAAAGGTGTCACGTGGAGGAAAAATAGGTGACACTAAGGTAAAAAGGTAATATCTACAAGTAATAAGTATTTATTTCTTAAAAAGATATGTTAAAATTAAATATACACCTTAATCAATTACTTTTTTTCTATCACCATTATGAGCGGAGATTAATAAGTTCCTTCAGCAATAAATATATAGCATGTGTGAAACATTTTTTTCACTTGGGATGAGTGACAGTTGTTTGAGGGAGGAGACAGGATTGGATCTCGCTACGGGCAGACTTAATTACCCTCAACATGAGAACCAAGGAAGTAATGATGGATGCCTCGATTATAGGGGACAATTAAAGATTTCCCTTGAGATGAGATGTAAAATAGAAAAGGATGACAATCAATGCAGAGAGAAGAAAGAAAAAACTTGTTTACAGAAGTTGTGGGAGGAACCGTTGTTCGCAGAGAGCCCACTGATGTCACACCCTTGAGAAATTACTCTAATTACTGGGATATATTCAAATAGGTTGGATGGAAAAATTACTTCCAACTGCTAATCAAATACTCAAATGAGAGAGTAGAGAAATTTGCAAGCACATTCGATGGACAACAAGCCATGGTAGTTGGCATATCATTTCCAATAACAGAAGACTTGATTGAGCAAGTGACAGGACTCCCTCAAAATGGAGAAAATTGGGAGGAGAAACCCAAGGTACAACAAATCAGACATCAATTCTTCCAAGAGGAGCAATACAATCAAACAAAAGGGGGTATTGAGACAAGAAGCCTACCTGAGGCCTAGAGAGAAATTGTATATATATATATATATATATATATATATATATATATTCAGATAGAAATGTACATGGAGAAGGAGTAATAGATTAAGGAATGAAGTGATAACTGTGTGAGAAAAGTAGAATTGCAAATGTGTGAAGATAGAATATATTAATGTGAGTTGTGCTCTTGAGTTCATTGTAACCTCTCTTTGCTATAACAATCTTTAATTGCTACAGCTCAATAAATGAATTGTTTATCTTCTTGAGTAGTTTTGTGAGTTTCTAGGGTAGGATCGGAACTCACTTTTACACGAGGAAGGGCCCCCTCGGAAGGAATTGCAGGGAGGACCATATTCCTTCATTTCCTATTTATGTTGTGCAGATTGATTATTAGTTATTCATTTCATTTCTCGAAGTTAATGAGTGCATAGTGTGTTGAGTTTTTAGATATGCAGATCAGCAACCTCCATAGTTTATTTTCCAATTTGCATAGAATTACTTTATACTCTTTGAAAAATTTCTAACCTACAAAGACTTCACTCCAAAGTATTGTAGCATATATTTTTCAAGCCCTTTAAAAATATTACGCCCCTAGGTTGACATTTAATGAACAACAGAGTATGAGACCTAATATCATTGGTTGATTATTCTGCACATTAGCTATCAACGAGCTCGATGGTGAATAATGAACCTCCTATGAAGAAAATGATTTGACGATATGTCCAACGTACTAATGCTCTGAGCTCTAGTGATTCTCTGTTGCTTCATCACGTCCATCACCTCCATGGCATCTTTGGGTTCTAACACTAGAATAAAGGCGTCAATTCGACATTTGTACTATCTGGTGAGTAAAAATTAAATCCTGTAATTTTTTACATGTGCCTATTAAAATAATAGGACTTAATTTCATCTTGTCGATAATAATAATTGGTCCTCGATGAGTAATGAAGATGATTCCTATATTAATATGATATAGGTCATATAATAATCATGCCTATACTAATACAATATAGCCCATCGTTCTTATACTAATGCAGTATAAGCCTTCTTATCTCTCCATAATGCCTATAATAAAATAGTACTTACATATTTAAACTCCTATAATAGAGCCTTTAATATTTCTCAACCAAAATATGGCCTTCAATCCATACATTTTCCACCTCCTTTTTCCTATTCTTCCCTCAAAGTCTTCTCAAGATTTCTTTAATGGAGAGAGGCTTTTATTGACATGGCGGAGTGGAGAGCCTTATATAGGATTTCATCATTCTGCATGTAGTTTATATAATACAAATCCTTGAACTACTTGTCAACCAACTTGGTTGGATGATTTGGTTTGGCCGTTGCGATGCCAATGGGGAGGTCGTAAGTTCTAATCCTGCTTCCCCTACTGCGCCGACCATTTTTCATTGTCGACGGGTCCTCCTTGCCACATTTCTCGAACGTTGTGTCATGTTTTTTATCCACCATCCATCTGGGCCTCACAACCACCACATCACACTCCATTACCCCTTTTGTTGAGCTCATCGTTCACTTCAACCCACTTAGTTCCCTCCACATGGGTTATTTGATGGTTGGGGGGATTTTTTATGCCCACCAACCTTATCCACATGTATGTGGATTATCCCATATTGAACAAGATATGTCTAAGCTAAGCCATTATAAGGCTTATCCACTCCAACCAATGCATGGCTTCAGCCATGTTTGACTATTTTTCTTAATCATGGCATAAGTGACAACTCGCCCATTAGCTCATCAAGCTACTCGGTTGCACAATTCATCTATGGTGTAGACATAACTCAACCCATAACTTGATAATGAAATGAAATGTAACTCGGTGTTTAATTCACCGCTTGTCTCAATTGAGTTGGCTAATGTGGAAATGTGGATAAGTGGTGGCAAGTCACATGGTAGCCTGATGACCCACCATGTGGAAATTTTTTTTCAATCGTTGACGAACATGACCAAATTCAAGTGTTGAAGATTGGAGACCTGGAACATTAAACCAAACCTATTATCTTTTCCTAATTTTTACCACTTGTTGTAACTAGCCAGTTGACCATGTCTCATCCAGGATTTGACCCATGTTTAACCAACCACCATTTTCACTTACAAGATTTGTTTTCTATGTTCATATAGTTTCAAAAAATATCATAGGTTGACTTCAACACTGTGATGATACTGAGGGATTTAGGGAACTTCTGTCCTCTGAAATTTCCTCTAGATAAAGTGAACACCTAGAGACAAGATTCATCTTGTATGATTTAAATGAAACAAAGATGGTCACTTTGCAAGACACTATAATAAGAGGAATCTCATATACAAGAGAAAGTATGAAGTCAAGCTCACTCTTTAGAATCAACCAAGGAAGAATCAAAACTAGAAAATGAAGATACACGCTCAAGCAAGATATCAGGAGGTGATGATAAATCAATGAAGAAGGTAGATAATTCTAGTGCAAGTGATGAAGAATTTCACTTCAAGTTGTACTAGAGAAACTATATGAAATGCAACATGAATTTTTGTTAGATATTCAATCAGAAAGTGAGAGCTTAGTGTGAGAAGAGCACTAGATTTAACACAACAAAAGATATTCTATTTAGCATAATATGAAAACATTACACATGCTATAATATAGCCATACAGATAGGAAAACAACCTTTGATTATTTAGGGAGGTGTTATAACAAATATCCCAAAATAATATTCACAGGTATAACAAAACTATATGTGAACTCTAATATATGAGTTGTTTATAACAAGTCATTTACATCCTCATATTAATGTAATATTATAAATATTACATTTACATATAATAATATATGATTAATAATGTGAAACACTATTAATCCTAACATTCACCCCCTTAGTGTGAACATTATTAATCGCTAATCTTCACCCTCTTAATGTTTACATGGTAGAAAAAAATATTTCATACTTCCTCTGTAGCTTTCCGCTCGTGCTTGCTCATGATCTTGGTACAACACTCGAACTGAAGGTAGAAGAAGGAACACATCAACTTCTTATCGACCATGCACTGTCGAGAACACATCTGATCGATGAGGATGGGAACAAACTTAGGAATCATCTACTTATCAACCAGTCACTCCAGGGAAAACATCTGACCTAACAATGTGGGAACTCAAGTAGGAACACATCTGAATAGATTTCAATGGTTTTCAGAAGGCTAACCACAAACCTAGGTATGAACAGGAACACGTCTAACTATTCAACCTCATCAAGACTCATGATGTTGCATTTCACTATGTAGTTTTCTCTTCACTATGTTTTTGCATTGGGGAATTTATGTAGGAATAACCACATACTAGTGAATAGGAACATACCACATCTTTTCTTATTTTTCACACCACACTGAAATGCTGAAATCCACACTATACTGCATAATAGGTACTATGAAAATGAAGCACACAACTGAAAGCAAATACACCCCACAAAATTCCATCATAGCTCCCTACGGCCCCATCGTTGGTGACTGATGAGAGGTCAATGTTTGACCTCCATCCTTCGTTTCCTCCATCCTCTAATTTGACACTACTAGCTCAGCTGAATGTGATCATGGAGCTAAAAAACATACCTCTACAAGATGGAAATCACGTGCAAGCGAAAATGCGTCCAATTATCAAAAAATGAGGCAATTTTTTTAAAAAAAATTTCAGACTTCTACAAAGACTCGATCTGACTCTTTGATAATAAAATTACTAACACAAAATAATGACACTTAACAACTAAAACAATACTTTCAACAACATAACAAATATGACTATAAATTAATTTTGACGAAGTGACTCTTAAACATAATAACGTTACAAATCATAAGATCGCCTATTAAATTACCAACTTCCAACTTCTCTACAAAAATGGCATTTTAATATAAAAACTAACTTAAAATACGAAACTTATAATGACTATCGAAGAGTTTTAAATAAATGAATTTACATGATATGAAAACTATATTTTGAATAAACTCGTGACATTTTTAAAATGACTCTAAGTTTAGATTGGATGAAAAATTACAATTGAATCTTATCTACAACACTAACAAAGAGACCTTTAACACATATCAAGCTATAATGACATGAATTAAATAGACTAATAACAAACTATAGACTTTAGATCAAAGACGTAATAACTCATTCTAATACACAATTCAGACAACCTTCTTAACTATGACCTGACATGAGGATGAATTTTCCCATGTTTTTAATTGGTGCAGATCTTTTGAGATGAAGAATTCATGAAAATGGCCATGGAATGTTGGTGCACACATATGCAGGGAGAATCATATACAACACTTGTAGTTGTTACAAAATAGGACATGCAACAGTTCTATAAATGCGGAGATGATGATTGAAGACCCCTTGTAATATAAATTGATAGGTCTGCACATGGATGGAAGACTTTAGCGTTATTATAAACCAGTTTAAAAGCTACATGTAACTTGATTCGGTGTAGTTGTGCTGAATTCAAGGGAATTTAACTTGAAGTCATAACCTGCTTGAGATTTAAAAATTTACCTCGTTGTAGGCCATTAACATGGGCATGATCTACAAAAGGAGATATTTGTAAATCTTTAAAAACATGTATCAAGATCAGGTTTGAATGCCTCAATTATGGGATGCACACTGATGGAGGTGTGATTTGTTCTAAACCGATATAAAATGGGGATCGAGAAATTCAAGTAATATATCTAACATCTTTCCAAATGATGGTAGGAGCAATTTAATATCATTTCTCGTAATTTTGACTTTTAACAATAAGAATAGACACCTTTATATGAATGGTGACAATCAAAAAAATGATTGATGTCCACATTTAGTACATATAATATTTCAATGTAGTTGATCCCATGCATGAGCTAAAATATCAATTTATAATAGTTTTTGTATGTAGACACCAAAATTGGGTCACACTCCCCTTGGTCCCTTGTCAAATAACCAGTTCAAGCATACTCATATAACCATGGCCCCTTCCTCACAATATTTGATATATATCCTCAAAATATTTAATATCTAATTACCTTAATTTCTACCCCACCTCACCTAGACACCTCATCCAGCCACCTCACCCTAGACCTATTCTTGTCATGTTTCCATAACCAACAATTACTAAGTCTTACTTCCCTTAATGAGATAAGATTTGGTCTAACCCTAAAATCAATTCCTAAAATCTCTCTAATCACATTCCCACTCATTAGAAAGGAAGTTTATATTCTAATCCATGAGGATAAACTAACTGGGTCGAAGAAATCAGAAAGATCTGCCCATTTTAGTAAACCTAAGGAATCCCACCTTAACTGACACCAGTCAACCTAGAATCGTCGTCAGTTACCATTTATTCACCCAAACAACCTTGTTTTTGGGTTAGCACATTCTCAGAGTAAGGGAATGAGATCAGAGCTGCATACAATCAAAACCAACATCCTTTCACATATCTATACATACAGAGCCATCACCAGGAAAAATATTGAAACATCACACTCACGGAATCATTTTGGGAGCCACTGCTACAATATCAAACACTATTCTTCTGATCAACAGCCACCTCCATTTAGCCATAAAAATCTACATCATAGTTAGTACATCTCTACTAGTATTGTCTATTTTAGCATAGTTAACTTTTGTCATTCCTGTCATTAGTTTATACTTTACATGTTCATTCCCCCATTGTTTATTAGCTTATAATTCAACTATTTCCCTTACCCATATTATCAAATCACCATTTTGACCTAATATCTATTTTTGAGTATACCAGAGATCTCCAAAAAACCTTCTCATCCACTCTCCCAACCTCATTTGACCTCAAATCAACCCTTACCATTTGATCTATTTGAGTTTCTTTTACCTCAACCATACCGATGTCGGTTATCCACAACTGTCGTCGGTTCTACCTAAACCGGCATCAGTCATACCCGACTAATGTCGGTCTCTATGTTTTATACCATGACCCAGAATAGAATCTAATAAACCTCCTACCAGTTGACCTAAATAATGTAGAATCAAACCCTGACCAGTCCCAATACCTTTACAGATACCTTATCTTTCAAATCCAACTATAGCCTAGCCTGTTGTGATTAGATTTTCTTATTGTAATTGAATGAGATACCTAAATCATATCAACTACAGTAGGAATTTACTTTTATTTCACATTAATTTGTTTTAAATAGTGGATTGATAGCCATCTAGGAAGTATCACACTTCCTGGAACTCGCATACGCTAGGCAGTCCACTGTCATATATCATTTAACTATCATTTTGTGGTCTTGTTTTATATTAGAGGTAGTTCCTCCTAGCCAAAAGGACACTCTCACATTCAGCTGTGGATCAAGATGTCAGAACACGCACAACAACCATCAATTTACCAACATTTAACAAGTATTCCTCCTTGGCCCTTACCCTTATCTATTTTGTCATTTAAAAGGTAAAGAAAATGGTGCAACATTTTAGCATGTAGACCAGTATACATATCAAAAATATCACCATGCCAAAATGTTTCACCGTTTTCTTTACCTTTTAAATGATGAAACAGATAAGGATAAGGGCCAAGGAGGAATACCTATTAAATGTTGTTTGGTTGATGGTGGTTGTGCGCGTTCTGACTTCTTGATCTAGTGTCTGATTGTGAGAGGGTCCTTTTCGATAGGAGGAACTACATGTAATAGTAAAGCAATACCACAAAAAGAAAAGTCAAATGATATATGACAGTGGATTGCCTAGCGTGTGCTAGATCCAAGAAGTGTGATACTCCCTAGATGGCTATCAATCCACTGTTTAAAACAACTAAATGTGAGAAATAAAGGAAAGTCCTACTGTAGATGATATGATTTAGGCTTTCTCAGTCAAGTAGAATAAGCAAATATCTAATCATAACAGGCTAGGCTATGGTCAGATCAGAAAGGTGAGGTAGTTTGTTAGGGTGTCGGGATTAGTCAAGGTTTGATTCTGGGTTATTTAGGTCAATTGGTAGGAGGTTTATTAGATTTTGTTCTGGGTCAGGGTATAAAAAACAGAGACCAATATTGGTCTGGGTATGATCTGATGTCGAGCTTTATGCAGAATTGATGACAATGGTTGTGGTATACTCGGCATCGGTAAGGTCGGGGTGTAAGATAACTCGAAGGAAACCTAATGGTACAGGGTTTGATCTGAGGATCTGATAATGGAGTTGGGAGGGTGGATGAAATAGGTCTGATGGAGTGTATCAGGTATACTCAGGAAATGAGATAGTAGGTGAGGATGGGCGATTTGGTGATGTGGGTAAAGGAAATGGTTTGAGTTATAAGCTAGATAAGCATATGGAGAGAATGAGCATGTAAAGTATAGATTGATGACAAAAATAAAAGAGGCTAACTAAACTAAAATGGACAATGCTGATAGAAATGTACTTACCAAGATGTAGATTTAGATGGATGAATGGTAGGTGGCAGTTGATTAGGAGAATGGTGTTTGGATATCATAGCAGTGGCTCGTACAGAATGATTCTGTGAGTGCAATGCTTCAATATCTTTCCTGGTGATGGATCTATGGATGTCTGGATACATAAAAGGATGTTGGTTTTGCTTGCATGCAACTATGATCTCGATTCCCTTACTCTCAGAATGTGCCAGCCCAAAAAACAAGGTTACTGTAGGTGAATAAATGGTAACTGACAACAGTTCCAGGTTGACCGAAATTAGTTTAGGGGTGACCAGTGTCGGTTAAGGCAGGATTCCCTAGGTTTACTAAAATGGGTAGATATTTCTGATTTCTTTTGGCCCAGTTCGTTTATTCTTGTAGATTAGAATGGAAGCTTCCCTTATAATGAGCGGGAATATGGTTAGAGAGATTTTAGGAATTGATTTTAGGGTTAGACCAAATCTTAGCTCATTAAGGAAAGTAAGACTTAGTTATTGTTAGTTATGGAAACATGCCAAGAATAGGTCTAGGGTGAGATAGCTGGATGAGGTGTCTAGGTGAGGTGGTGGAGTAGATAATTAAGGTAATTAAATATTGTGAGAATATATATTAGGATTTATATTAAATTAAATTAAATTAATAGTGATGTGGGGTGGAAGGGACCATGGTTAGATGAGTATGTTTGAGGTGGTTATTTGACAAGGGACCAAGGGGAGTGTGACCCATGACGAAAATTTCATCTTTGTCTACACTAGGTTTTGAGTTTCTACATATACTGGTCGATGCGGGAAGTCTATATAGGATAAGGTATAAAAAAACCTTGAGTATACTTTAACGTGAAGCTGATTGATGGAAATAAGCCTCTGAAAATCATGTTTCTTATAAGTATAAAATGATTATATACTAGTTTTACTTCTAGTTGATAAAGAAGGACTAGGTAAACTCTACTTTCCTTCCTTACAGTGGTAGAATATGTTGGACACATAATGCATTCATTGGTAAGGCCAAGTGTTAAGTGTTCTTTTATGTAGTTGTCCATGACTATTCTTTATGTTTATTGAAGTAAAAATTTTAACATACTATTTCTCATTGCATGATATTGGACCTCAATCCCTTGAGTAATGGACATGTAGGTAAGTAGTTAATAATGTGAAGCGTATATATGTCTTATAGTTATTGTTTATTGTTTACCTAGGTATATGTGTCAACCATCTATGTTGAATTAAAATGGGTCATGAGACATACCTAATCACCTTATACTAAAAATGGACTTTAGGTCCTCATGTGATATATTCGGATTGAAATTATATCTACCTTAAGTATGTTAAGAATCTAAGTGACTTATGGTAAGGACTCTTGGTAAATAGGGAGTTAATCCAGGATTTGATGTTTTTTTATCTATGATTAAGTGGAGTGAATTAATCAAGATTATGATTGTCAAAGTGGTAGTATACCCTGTGGTGATGGGAGTATGATCCCCTATAAATGGATTGAGTCACATGTGTTATTTATTGTCATATAACATATTTCTTTAAACACTAATATAATGATGTAATGATATTGTTGAAATAGTGAGTATCTAATCATTGACTATAATGAGTTGTAAGTTGATTGCATTCAGGATGTGGTTAGATTTCCTTATATTGTTAACATGATAGACTCTGCAAGGTCATTTATGATAAATTACACATAAAATGTTTCAAAAATTTTATTTATTTGATTGGTACGGGTTTTTTCAATAAACTTGCAAATGTAAATTAAATAAATTAAAAGTACCCATGGCATTAGATTCTCATTTCTTGCAATATTAAGGAGGCACGTGTGAGGTTTGAGTGTACCTGGACATTTGCACTCTCGTAGTAAATTGAGTGCAATATGTTTCTCCACCTTATTAACATTGGGTTCAATTTGGACAGGGTTACGTTCAACCAACCCGTGAAGGGTATCTTAAAACTATAAATTGCAATTTAAGGGAATGTTTACTGTGTTAAGGAATTCCAAGGTGAATCCATTAGTGGATTATTTATGAAACTAAGTACAATCCGTGAAAACTTGTGAAGGGGAACTCTTCTTATTGCTAAATATGACTTTCACTTTTAGACTATTTTTTTTATCATAGTTTCAATATGTGCAAGATGAATTATATCTTCAATGATAAATGACAGGAGGAGACAAAGCTTTGTCAAAATATGGTTTTAATGGTTTCCAATAGATGTATGAAATATGTTGTCACCATTATGTTAGATGGCCCATTTTTCATGATAGAACTTAACATTATTCATGGTCTGGTAAATGTCTTAAAACTATATGCCAATAATAATAAGGATAATAACGCCATGGGATCTTCACTATATCATGAGGGGCATTGTAATAAGGGTTAAATGTGTTTTTTTTAAGGCATATATACTATGTGTCCTATAGAATTTTAAAGACTATATGTTGCTTATGAATTACATTACATGAGACTATATATCTCTTTTTTAAAGTGAATATTTTTTACATTATAAATTATAATAGGTTAATATAATGTATTAAAATATAACCTCCTTAATATTATATAGAAGAAGAAATTATGGAAATACACAGCAAGTTTTGACTCCATTAAATTTTTCGGTTAAATGACCATCACGACAGACCAAACATAAGGCAGTATGACGATTATTTAGATGTCAAATTTAAGTTGGCTGGATCTTTGTCTACATTATTTTTTCTAGGAATTTGAAGTTATTTTACATTCTTAATGGTTTCTTCTTCACTTATATATGGTTAGAATTTATATATATAAGTTTTGGGTATAATGCAAAGCCCTTTATATTGTGGGTTATTATTTTGATCATGGGAGGTTAATTAATATGCATTATAATGACAAAATTAGTTATGTTTAAATATTTTATGTACAGATCTATAAATTTGAGATCTATTTATATCAAAAGTGTTGTTTTTTTTTATAAAAATGTATCTAACTCTGTGGTACAGTGTATATTATAATGGGGTGTGTTTTATAGGTTCAGGAAAACAATGACGTCCAACTATTTATGTCTTGACGAAACCCAGATCCTTAATGGGATCAACTATAACATTTGGAAGATCAAGGTCAAATAAGAACTTATGGTGAGGAAACTCTGGACAATTGTTTCTGGATCTGAGTTTGATCCCACCGGTCATCAAGCAACTGTAGATAGCATGAATACATACTCGCAATGAACGCAGAAGGCTCTTTCCATGATTTTTCACAATGTGAACGATGAGTACCTTCTACACATTGGTAATATTGAACATCTTAAAAAGGTATGAACACAACTAGAATCCATGCATGAAGGTGCGCGTTTATCTAAAATTATTAAATTAGTTTTAGAATTGCTTACAACTCCTATGAAAGGAGATGAAAAAGTAGTTAATTTCTTAGCCAAAATTACAAATATTAAAGCATAATTAGATGGATGCAATTGTGATTTAATTGGTGAAAAATTAATCTACTTTATTGTTCAGTTAAATATACATGAAAGATATAGGAATTTTATTTCTATCTTGAACTCTAAATATCAAAATGAAAAATGATCTACCTGATTTAAATACCTTGAGTTCACTTTTAATACAGGAAGAACAAGTGATGATGAAATTTGACTCTAAGGAGAATGCCTCTTAAGAACTTCTTGCTCAAAATTCAAAGTTCAAACCTCACAAGCCCTTCTCAAATCAAAAATTTAGATCTAAATCTTCTTTTGTTGATAAGAAAAGTTTTTCTTCTGATCAATTGCATGTTAGCTTTAGTGGTAAATATCACAAATGTGGTAAATTTGGACATAAAAAGGAAGATTGCAAAAATAAGAAACCTATCCATAAAAATAAAAAATAAATTATTTCGTCAAAATACAATTTAAGGAAAAATGATAGCTCTAATGAAATTCCTAAAACGATTGCATTATATGTTGCATTATATTCTTCATCTAATTTTGAATGGATTCTAGATTCAGGTGCATCAAATCATGACTGTTGTTTCAAATTCTTTATTTGATGTTCTGAAAATCAATGAACGTGTGTATCTTGGTGATAACTCATCTTTAGAAGCAATAGAGAAAGGGAAAGTAAAATTTGCTAATGGTGTGTTGAATAATGTTTTATTTGTTTATAAGCTCAAAAAGAACCCTTTATCATGTTCTCAATTAACTCATGATGGTTTGGCTATTCAAATTTTGAAATATACTTAGTATATCAAGGATAGTAATGATAATATAATAGCTAAAGGAATTCAAATGGTCTGTATATTTTTGATGATTTCCATTCTGCATCCTGTTTTGTTTCTCAAAGTTTGAATAATTCAAAACTATAGCATGAAATATTAGGACATGTTAATTATATAAGTTTATATGAAATGGCTAGATATAATCTTGTGAAAAAATTTCCTATGTTTTCTTCTTCTCATGATGTGTGTGAAGGGTGTTTACACTCAAAACAAAGTGTTAAACCCTTTCACTTACATCTTGAAGAGAGTTCCTCTTCCCCACTAGAACTTATTCAAAGTGATGTTAGAGGACCTCTTGGAGTAAGTTCATTATATGGTTCTTTATGTGCTGTTACTTTCATTGATGATTTAACCAGGATGATTTGGTCATATTTTCTTTAAAATAAATTTGATGTACTTGGAAAATTTAAGGAATTTAAAACATCTATTGAAAACTCTTCAAACTATAAAATTAAGAGACTTAGAACAGATAATGGGGGTGAATATGTTAGCAAAGTATTTGAAATTTTTTGTATTGATTGTGGTATTAAAAGGGAATTAACCTCTCCTCATTCTCCCCAATCTAATGGTGTTGCAGAACGTAAGAATATGACTATTTAAGATATGCCTCGCACTATGCTTCTTTCTGCTAGTCTTCCCAAATTTTGGTAGGCAGAAGCAATAAACATAGGAGTCTACATTCTAAATTAGGTTCCCACCAAAGCTATTCATATTTCAACTCCTTTAGAAAAATCGTCAAATCAAAAACTTGATATTTCTCATCTAAAAGTTTTTGGTAGTCCTGCTTCTTTATACATTCCTAAAAAGAAAAGAAAGAAACTTGATATGAATTCTTTCTCTTACTTTTTCATTAGATATGGTGTTAACATTGCAGGTCTAAGGATACGACCCTGTAAAAAGGGAAGTAATTGAAAATCGTAATGTGGTGGTTTTGGAGAAATACTTTTGTTCATCTGATAATGAGAAAAATGTTCCTAACTCTGTCAATATTTCTAATAATGGTTATGATTCTGATATTGAGAATATAGTAAATGGTCATGATGATGTTTCTTGTGTTGATACTATATATGCTTCTAAATCTCTGAACTCCCTAGTTAAGAAACTAAATCAAGCTCAATCTGTGTTAGAGAGTTCTAATCCTATTGATCTTAAAAAAATGACTAGAATCCATCATACGTACCATACATTAATGACCTTGTATGAACCTGAGCCACAAATTTTTAAAGAAGCTTCTCAAGATGAGAAGTGGATCAATGTAATGCAAGCTGAATATAATTCCCTAATTCAAAATCAAACCTAGGAGTTGGTTCCACCTCTAGAGAAAAGAAGTATTATAGGGTCTATATGGTTATACAAAGTAAAATATAATACAGATGGTAGTATTGAAAAACATAAAGTTAGACTTGTTGCTAGAGGTTTCACTTAGAAATTTGGTATTTATTATGTTGAGACATTTGCCCCTGTAGCTAAAATGAGTACTGTTAGAACCTTATTTGCAATTGTCACTTAATTTAGGTCGGAAATCCACCAAATGGATGTGAAAAATACCTTTTTGAATGGTGATTTAAAAGAAGAACTTTACATGTCTCAACCTAAAGGATTTGAAGAAAATGGTAAACAAAACTATGTTTGTAAATTGAAAACATCCTTGTATGGTTTAAAGAAAGCTCCTAAAGCTTGGTATGCAAAAATTAATTCTTTCTTTAAACAGTTAAGATTTGGTAATTATTCTTCTGATAATGATATATTCATTAAGAAAGAAGGATCACATATTATCATTTTTGTATATATGTTGATGATTTTCTTATGACTGGCTATAATCCTACTTTAATTTGTAGAATTAAAGAAAAATTGAAACAATACTTTGAATTGACTTATTTAGGTCTCTTACATCATTTTATTGGCATGGTTGTATTTCAAGATAAACATTCTATTGTAGTTTTTCAAGCACAATATGCAACCAATATACTAAAAAACTTTAACGTGATTGATTGTAAACCAATTCTACTCCTATGGAAGTTGGACTGAAAATTGATCCTACTTTATATAGGCAGTTAGTTGGTAGTTTGATATATCTAACTATCACTAGACCAAATATTTCCTATGTAATAGGAATTGCTTCTAGGTTTATGAAAGAACCTTATAGAGATCATTAAGATTTTGCAAAAAGAATTCTTAGATATATTAAATGTACAATCAATTATGGGTTGCATTATACTGAGAATGAAAATGCTAACTTATATGGATTTTTTTATTTTGATCATGCTGGTGATGTATTGGATAGAAATATACTTCTGGTTATGTGTTTAAATTTGGTGCAGGTGCCATTAATTGGTGCAGCAAAAAAATTCAATTGTTTCTATCTCTTTAATAGAAGTTGAGTATAGAAATGCAATGAAAGCTGTAAAAAAGGCTCTATGGCTAAAAAGGTTGTTCGATGAGATAAAGATGAAGGATCCACATTGTGTTCCTTTTTTCTATGATAACCAAAGCACCATAGCTCTTGCACATAATCCAGTACAACATTAGAGGACGAAGCACATTGAGATACATAAACACTTCATCCATAAGAAGGTGTTAAGTGGTGAGATAGATCTCAAGTTCATGCCGAATGAAGAGAAGGTTGTTGATATCTTCACAAAGCCCCTGAGTGCTATAAAGTTTTCTCACTTTCATGAAAATCTTGGATTGTCAGAGTTGCCATTGACGGGGGGTATAAATGACAATGTCACCTCCTAATGGAACTTAGTTTTTGTAAAAAGACTTTTGGGCATTTGTAAAAAAGACCTTTGAGCAAGTGTAAAAAGACCTTTGGGCATGTATACCTTCTCGGCTTCTTTTTTAGAAATAAGTGTAGAAATATCTTAAAGGAAATCTTTAGTAAACTCTTTAGTGCTATTGATTTTACTGGTAAACATCCAGTACAAGCATATTATTAAGGAGGTCCTTGGTATATGCTTGGGTTCAATAACCTTTTATGAGAACCTGTGAGAATATGTAAAACTCACAAATCATAATTAGCCACTGATCATGGCATGATCTTTGGGATTCCAAATCCTTTTGTACCAAACGGTAACTTGAGTAGTATGAAGGTGTTATAATTCCTTCACCCGATATGCTAGCCTAAAACCTTTATGGTTTAAGGATTCTAAATCATGTAGTGTACCACAAGCAAGTAATCTATTGGCATATGTTATCCCACTTAACATTAAGGGGAAGTGTTGGAACATAATGATTAAGTGGTCTGGCCAAACCTTAATTAATATGGGTCCATCACTATTATATAAGTTAAATATTTAATAATATGAAATACTTTTCTATTATTAAATTTTCATACCTAGGTAATATACATTAGGTAAGTATTTAATAATGTGAATCATTTATGTTTATATTTATTAAATACACTCACCTAGGTATATGTGTCAAACATTTAGGTTGAAAAGGTGGGTCAGGAGGCATACACGATCACCTTATATAAAAAATAATTTAGGTCCTCATTTGATATATTTGGGAAAAATATCAAAGGTGTGCAAATCAAGTGATTTGGTTTTACCCTTGGTAAATAGGGTTTTAAGGAGGAGGTGATCTTACTAGATGTAAAATAAGTTCTCTGAATTAAAAGGTTATTTTCAAAGTGGTTTTTACCCTTTTTGGGTTTTCCACTATAAATATTGTGTCACATGTGTTATTTATTTCCTATAAGTATTTCTTTATTTACTTATGTTATGATGTAATGTTTATTTAAATATTTATTGTAACATTATATAATATTTAAGTTGATTAAATTCATATTTGTTAGAATCCTCAAATTCTAACAGAATATAAAGAAGAGATGCCCCTTTTGAGGGAGTCATCTTTTGCTAGAAGTTTGACTCAAGGAGTGGTATCCCTTTTTGTTTTTAGACATTTAAGTCATGGACAAGACTATAAAGGACGATTAGGTTCTTGTTTAGAAAACAAGACCGTAGCACACAAATATTAACTGTGGAGAGGACATTTTGAGTGATGAACAACCATGGGATTCATCCTTGAAGAAGACAAAGTATCCATAAGAATCATGCTATGAGTAGAGCCGTTGTGCTCATATTGAAGACAAGGCTAAAAGGTGGCTGGTAATCACATGATTCTTGTTTAGTCATGGATCCTCAAAATGGGTAATATGGAAGGTGAATAATGCTCAAGGGATGAGCGATCAATTGACCAAAAGTGATATAGGACTTGTTATCAACAATAGAATGGTCGAAGATGCAAGACATTAAGGGGCTCAAGTTCGGGTTTACCTTTGAGTGAAGACAAACAATAAGCACCGGATCCATAGGCATGGGTAATGATATAGGGTACAATCTAATTAGGAGCAAATTTGTCCCGTTTACTTTTCTCCTCTTTAGTTACATGTTGATTTTTCTTTAGAACGTTGTCACCAACCTAAAAGGTTCATTCGTGAACATGTTTGTCATAGGCAAATTTGATACATTTTTCATAGATTTGGAGATGGTCAAGAGCATTAAGATGACATTCATCTAATAATTCAAGTTGTGCCAAACGATCCTGGTGAAATTCATCATCATTGAGAATGTCTTATAGTGAGATGCAGAGAGATGGGATCTAGACTTCGAGAGGTAAGACATCCTCAGTACCATAGACCAAATAAAATAGGGTGGCAGCATTCGAAGTGCAAATACTAGTGTGATAAGCCCACAAGGAAAACAAAATGTGGTATGCCAATCCTTCCCAGTATCGTTGACTACCTTTATAATAATTTTGTTCAAGGTTTTATTGGTTAATTTGGCTTAACCATTGGTTTATGGGTAATAAGGTGATGAGAAACTAAGTTGGATGTCAAAAGCATCACATAGTTTATGTAGGGTTTTTTTTTAAATTATTTTCCGTAATCAGTGCTAATGAGGTGAGGGATGCCAAAACAACAAATGATGTGATGGTTGATGAATTCAAATATTTTTTGTGTTTTGGTGGAAATGAGGGGAATGGACTCTACCCATTTAGTTTAATATTCGGTAGTGGTTATGATCCATTAGTGACATTGTGAAGAATGGGGGTTGATCTCACCAACAAGATCCAAACCCCATTGAGAGAAATGTCAAAGGTCTTGTGCAACCTGTAAGGCATGAATAGGTGTGTGGTGGAGATTAGCATGTTGCTAGCATTTCATGCAACGTTTGACATAATCACAACAGTCATGGTTTAGGGTTGGCAAGTAATAGCATAGGTGAATAATTCATTTTGCAACAACAAGACCACTAAAGTGACCTCCAAAAATTCCATCATGGACTTCCTTAATGGTGTAGGGAATTTCATAACTTGTAAGGCATTGCAAGAGAATGTTGTCGAAACTGCATTTGTAAAGAATTCCAACCATGACGACATAACGGGAGACACTTTTAAAGAAATACACGTTGTTCATTACGAGTGAGATCAGTGGGTAAAATGGAAATGGAAAGATAGTATACATATTACTTATACTAAAGGTCATTTGCATCAGGGGTAGTGGTTACGATAGAGTAGACCTCATGAGGTAAATAAGATGGTGATTGTAGCCTTTGTATAGTGACAAAGATTTTAGAGTCGGTGGACGAAGCGGGTATCTGAGAAGCCAAGTAGACCATGGTATTTACAAATTTATTGGTAGGAACATGGGGTGGTTTGAAGTGCGTAATGGTCAAAGGTGGTAAAAAGTATGTCCACATTATGCTTAAAAATTTTGATGACACTAGTATACACCATTGAATTGGTTTATGACCAACTGAGAATCACCAAAGATGTTGATTGACTTAACATCTAAGGCATAAGCAGCCTAGAGACCCAATACGTGCGCTTCGTATTCAAAAATATTGTTTGTACAATCAAAATCAAGTTTGAAATACAAAGCCCATAGGTTCACCATCAAGCAGAATGAGGATAAGACCAGCCCCACCCCCACGATTGACACTTAGAGCCATCGAAGAAGAGTGTCATTTGGTAAGTGGGTTCGTCCAGGAAAAGGGTAGCAATAGACTTGTCTGGAAAGTTGAAGTTAGAGGGTTGATTCCCAGAAATAGGTGCATTGGCCAATTAGTCGGTGATAGTCTAGCCCTTGATGGAATTTTGATGGATGAATTCAAGATCGAGGTCAGCCAGAACCATAAGCCAACGTGCGGCACATTGATTTTGATAAGGTTTTGTATACATGTAGTGTAATGGGTCAGTATTAGTAATGACGAAGGTTTTTGTGGTTGAGTAGGTAATGGTGAAGTTTGGTGGCGACGAAAACTAAGGCTAGGAATTTTTTTTCAGACGTGGGTATATCTAGTTTTTTATTCAAGAAGGGTACGACTTATGTACTAAACCACTTGTTCTCGATGTTGGTCATCATGATGAGCAAGCATTGCACCTAGAGAATGATCGGTGGCAGAAATATATAGATAGAAGGGTTGGTCATCCTTAGGAGGAATAAGCATTGGTGGTTGAAGGAGGTATTGTTTCAAGGATTTGAAGGCTTTATGGCAATCATCATCCCATTTGAATGAAACATCTTTCTTGAGAAGATGATGGAATGGTTGGCAGCAGTTGGAAAGTTGCGAGATAAAACGATGAATTGATTGTAACTTTCCTTGTAGGTTGCGAAGTTGATAGAGATTAGTGGGGTGGATGACATTTCAAGGATAGCCTTGAATTTAGCAGGATCAAATTCTATGCCACGCAAAGAAAATTATGAAACCTAGGATTTCTATCGGAAAGTACCACAAAGATGCACTTTTTTGGTTGAAGATGAAAACAAAACTTGATGATGCAGTCAAAGATGATTTTAAGAATGAGCAGGTGTTTGTTTCAATACTTGGATTTGCCAAGCAGATCATCTATGTAATCCTCCAATATGTGATACATGATGTCATGGAAGATGTAATTCATGGCCCACTAAATATGTAGCACTAGTGCTTTTGAGGGCCAAAGGGCATGACTCGATAGTAGAAAGTCCCCTAAGGGGTGATGAAGGTAGTTTTGTGCTGATCCTCGGGAGCTAGTAATATTTGATTGTAGCCCGAGAAACCAACCATGAGCGATAACATTTCATGGCCAGTAGTGAGATCAACTAATTGGTCAATGCCTGGTAGTGGGAAATCATATTTGGGACATGCGAGGTTGAGGTCACAGAAATCTGTGAAAATGTAGAGTCCCTCTATGTCGCTTTCGTGAAAGGAACGATGTTAGAAATCCATTAGGGATAATCAATGGGTAGAATGAAGGAAACTAAGAGAAGGCGTTGAAGCTCTTCTTTGACCAGAAGAGCAATGTGAGGATGCATTTTCCGCAACTTTTGTTTGATGGGTTTGGCATCAAGAATGGTTATGATATTATGAACCACAATTTTTGGGTCAATACCAGGCATATCGGCATAGGACCAGGAAAATGTGTTGCTATGGTCCCAAAGGGAAGAGGTTAAGGCTTCCTGTTTAGTAGCATCTAAGGATTGGCCGATCTTTAGAATGTGCAGGTCATCCTGAGTATTAATGTTGATTTCGATGGTCGATTCATTTAACATGGTTTGTGTCTCAAAGGGTAATGACTGATGAATATAAGAGTCTTCTACACCAAGGTAGGTGAGGATGGACTCATCATCCTGACATTGAACAACGTTAACTGAAGGTGTATCATCATCGATCATGTCTAGATAGAGGAATGGGAGAGAAGAGGGAGCCTCGCCATCACATTGATAGGTTAGTAGTCCTACGGAAATGTTGTTTATGAAAAAAAAAGTTAGGAGGAATAGATTTAGGATCTATGGACTCGCATGTGAGTGAAGATGGTAATGTGGGTGAATGAGAGGGGGAATATTTCTCATCATAGATAAGGATGATACAAACCTTCTTAGAGGATGAAGCATCAAAACCAATGCCACTACGGTCATTGTGTTTACGAGAGGTACATGAGATGACAGTGTGGCATCCTTGTTCATAAAAACCAAAGCCAAATCCTTTCCACATGAACACTGGTGGAGGAAAGTGTGAGTGAAACAGTGGTTAGTGAGGGAGTGTAGGTCAGATGAAAATGGTTAGGTTTGGGGTGGCCATATCAAGTCTTCCATACATTAGGTTGGTGCGAAGGTGGGTAGGGCCATAAGGGAAAACATCACTGATGGGAATTTCATAACTGGGGTGTTGACGTAAATTCCCATACTCTTGTGGGGTGAGGAAGGTATTGATATTGTATAGGCGGTATTCCCCTCAGTGAGGCATTGAAAAACACCTTCTAAGAGATCAGTAGTTGGTATGTGCGTAGAGACTATAGATGGCTCCCTAGATGAAGGGGAAATAGGGGTGCCAGCGGTATAGGCTATAATTACATTGGGGATAGAGAGGTTAGATGCAGTAGAAGTAGTGGCAATTTTGGTGGTGGGTGAAGGTGAAGTTGTGATGGTGGTGGATGCCTTGGCCGATACAAGCACATCATTGGGTCGATATAACATGTTAGAGGTCTTGAAAGGTGAGGGATCAGCAGGGATGGTGTGATTATGTCCCTTGTGTTCAAATTTGAGGCATCAATGTAAATTTGAAGGGACACAACCCATAACATGGATCCAAGGTTAGACAAGCTGCAAGTTATACTAGAATTCCCATTCTACAACATAGAAAAAAATTGGGACGATGCGGGAACCTACATGGACATGGAGAACAATGGTACCTAGGGTAGAGGTCATGGTGTCATTGAAGGAACGCAGCATAACAGGTTTACCATGCATGTAATTGGAAGGTATTTGCATTTGGTCATACACATGGGAGGAGATAATGTTAATACTAGCACCACCATCGATCATAACGTGTCATATGCATATATTATTGATAAAGATGGAGATGAAAAGAGTGGGGTCAGGGTCATTAGACTGGAAGGAAGTGATCTCTTCATCTGAAAAGATGACGGCAGCCACTTGGCAAGTGGGTGGAGGTGTAGAGGAAGGTGAAGACCTAGTGAGAGAGGCTACATGGTGAGGGTAATGATGGAGGCTATGGGTGTGGGGTCATTTGGTAAGACTTCGATAGATTGAAGGACCTCCATGAGGGCTTGACGATGTGACTCCGAGGTTTGGATGAGGTCGTATAAAGACATTTTGAGGGGCGATTGGTGTAGTTTCTTTAGCATTGAACTATGTGTTACCCCATCAAAAATGGGATATGCAGGACCTCAAATGATGACTTTGGGTGTGGTTGCGGATGGTATGTTAGGTACAGGGTTGGTTGATGGGCCAATTGCTTTCTCCTTGCCCTTGTCTTTCTAAGCATGGGTGGCAATGTTGATCATGTTAATCTTAGAGGAGGTGGATGAAGATGGTGTGTCATGGAAGGTATAGTGGCATGAGGGACAAAACCCTACTGGTGGATATGGTCCTTGGGAAATGAGTAGGGTGCATTGGCATTTTGGTGGTGGTTTGGCCAAATCTCTTATACAAACCATGTTAATCTCAAATCTCGGAGATGGATCAAAGAGTTGTGGGGGTGGAGATCTTGGTCACTGAGTAGGTAATGGGGGAAGATCTATGGAAATTGGTGAAGGTGAAATGGGGTCCTCATCAAGAAGATCATCATCGTTAAAGTTTTCTTCAGGAGGACACAATTGGACAAGAGCGGTTTTTAAATCGTTACATTTCTCTACATCGTGTCATAGTACATGATGGTAAGTGAAAATTTTGGTTTCGTTAAACCCTTTTGGTTTGGGTTTGAGTGGGTTGTAAGGTCTAAGAGGTGGTAATGTGATGACAAAATTTTCGAGGAGATTGGTTAGGATTTTGGCGTAGGACCCTGTTAATGGATCACAATGGGAGGTGAATGTGGGTTTGGGTACATGTGTAGCTGACTGTGGAGGAAAAGTCTTTAAAAGAGGGGGAGTAGGTTGGGCTACTAGTTTGGTATGTGTTGTGGCCTTAGGTGTTGGTCATATATACTTGGGTAGGGGCATGGAAGATGAACTGGCAATGGAAGGTTTGGTTGGTTTAAGTACCTTATTGGAGGGTAGCAGATTTTTAGCTTTAGGTTACATATTTTTGGGTAAAGGTGATACAGGCGTACGAGATGTGGACAAAAAAGCTGATGGTAGAAGAGGGCGGGTTACCCACGGGGGTAACCGAGGTGCTGTGGAGGTAGGTGGTGTGGGTTGGATAGGAAGCATGAGTGAAAGAGAAGGAAGTGTCATGGGTAGTGAAAAATTTATTGATGATATTAGAGGTATGGGTGGTAAGAAGGTTACGGGTGAGTGTGAAGGTTGTGTGGGTCGCTTGGGTATATTAGAGGTCTGTGTTGGGGAAATGGGGTAATGCATTCTTGGTTTACCGGTGGATGGGGGTTTCTTGGCCAGGGTCGAGGGGTGAGGTCCTAGGATGGATGGAAGGGGTGAAGGTGATAAGGGTGTGGTAGGTGAGGTTGGGGTATGAGATCTAGGAGATTGGATCTTCTTTTTAGGCATCGAATTAATTTTGGTATTAGTTTTAGAAGATATAGCTAAATCTAATTTGATGGGTGGGTGAGTAAGGCTAGTTGTTAGTATGACCCCTAAGGTAGTGATAGGTTTAGGTAAGGGAGATGATATAGGCATGGGTTTAGGTATAGATGTATGTTGGGCTATGTGCAGAGGTGTCAGTTGGGCCATGAGTGGTGTCATGGAAGGTATTGCAATAGTTGTGGTTGTGTTTGGTTTGGTCACTCGAAACACTTTTGGATAGATAGTGGATGTTTCAGCGAGTGACAGCTGCATTTGTGTTGAAACAAGAAGTAGAAGGCATCCCCAAAGTAAGGCTCTATCGACATAGTCCAGGTGATCAGCCAAGCATGAGAATGGTACTGTTGTAAGAGTGTCTGACATAGATCAAGTGGAAATTCCCGTAAAATGTGTTTGGGATACAGGGAAATGGCTAGTCTCAGACTCTGTGGGTAAGAGAGCCGAAAGTAGATCAGCAGGATCTTGAAGGTCTGATGGTGAATGGTCATCTACAGGTAGTGGTACTTCTATAGTATCCTCCATGGGTAGAGGGGAGGATGGGCCAGCCGAAGTGGACTCTCCTTTTGTTGGTTTAGGTGGTGGACCTGGATCTTCTATTAGTAGGAGAGGTGCCACTAACAACTACTGGGAATTTTGAGGGGTCAAAGGTGGCGTGCTGATTATAGGCTCTTCCATAAGTGAGGGGGAAAATGAAGGGGGTTCCTCTATGGGTAGAGGAGTAGATGAAATAGATTATGGTGTAGGTAAGGGAGCATGGGCTAATATTTCATGTATGGAAGGAACATGAGCCAATTGGGAAGAAACTGGTGTGTCATTGAAAATAGCATGGACCTCACGGATATTACTATCATTGTTTGAGGTATCACTAACTTGGTTGGAATATGGGGCGTGATTAGGGGATGGCTTCTTAAAGATATGCAGGTTTTGGTTAGTGGGTGCATTCGGGCTATCCAAGACTAGATCTCCATTGTCTAACATTTCTTGGATGATATTCTTGAAGGTAATGCATTTATTGTGTATGTGACCTTTGACACAATGATAGTTGCAAAAGTCATGTTCCTTATACCACGTGGGCATGGTTCACTCAGGATCAAAACCAGTATGTGATTTTATAGGTGGAAGGGTAATGGCACTAGCCTTAACAAGCTTTTCCAAAACAGAAGAATAAGATTCTCCTATGGAAGTGTACTTTCATTATTCTTGTCTGAACTGGAAAGCTTGGATAGGAGAGAGATTAGAAGGGGGTTTGGCTGGGTTTGATTGATGAGGGGGACCGGCTTTGAGAACTACGGAATTAGCAAACCCTTTGGGTTTTAAATAGTTGTTTTGGGGTTTTGAAGATGAATAAGCATCATTTGATTTAAATGTGATGTTCTTATTATGAAGTTGACTCTTCTTTTCTTCAATAGCATGAATTTCCAATTTCCGTGCCATGGTGAATGCCTCATAGAAAGTGCAAAAATTTTACACCTACAAGGTCTGTGAGATGTGTCTAGAACATGCCCAAGTAAATAGTTATATAATTTCAGTTTGAGGTAATTAGAATGTGAGCTGGTTAATGAGGCTACGCCAACGAGTGATGAAGTCAGCAATAGACTCATCGTCATACTGTCATGTGGAATAAAGATCAGTCATGGTAACCTTGTTAACAATGTTGATGGAGAAGTGATCTAAGAAGGCTTGGGCTACTTGATTAAATGAGTAAATGGAATGTCTTGGTATTCCATTATACAAATCCAATGCAGGTCATGTCAAGGACATTAGGAAAGTCCTCAAAAGTAAAGCGTCATTGTGGGCAATCAGGTAACACCCATGTTTAAAGGACCACAAACATTGTTGTGGGTCTTCTTTGAAGTGGTTGAATTTTGGAATTTCTCAATGTACACGGTATGGTCAAATAGGAATGGATGGGTGAATAGGCTCATTACAAATTTCATCATAGGTGAGGGAATTACGTGAGCCAGAAACTGATGCTTCTAATGTCTACATCTTTTCCATCATCAAATTGATGAGGTCATTGGTAGGTTGTGATGGAGGGACACCTCCTATGGCATAAGGGGTCAAATATTGAACCTGATAGGGAGGTTGAGAATAAGGAACCAACATAGAAGGAACATATCTAGAATGGGTGACAAATGAGATAGGGGGTTGTTGATAGTAGGTGTATATAGGTGGGATGGTCATCCTGAATCTAGTAGCGATTGGTGGAAATGTTTGTGGGATGGAGAGGACGAGATTATGGAATGGAGTAGGGGTCACCAACACCACGGGTGGCTATGTTGTAATGGGCATTTGTGAGATAATGGGTGAGAACTGGACTATGGTCTAGTTGGTCGATGAGGGGACAACAGATATGATAAGCACGACTGAAATTGTAGACTCGGCGGTCATGGCAAGTATTGGGCCTAGTTGTGAAACTACCAGGGGTGAAGTAAGTGAGGGTAATGCCACATTATTAGGGGCTGATGCCGAAGAAGGAATAAGGGTAGGAGAGATGGAAACAGGCATGTCGTATATCAACTGACCTGAGGAGTCTCGGGTGGAAGAGTGGGAAAGGTAGAACTGTAAGGCCGTGGGATTCTGATCAAGGAGTCATGAAAACTCTTCATCACATGCAGAAATGGTGGTAGGTAAGGTTATATCCATGGGTGATAGGATGGAAGGCGATGAGGGACTAGGTGGGAGTGGTTGACGACTAGCGCGGAATATGAGGGTTTTAGTTTGGCTGTGAGTCATCATTATGTGAATAAGTGCTAACCTGGTAAGACTGTATTCTATAGATGACACAAAAAATAGTAGAAATAGAAAATAATGGGGACCAGGAGGTGAATCTAGTCAATGTCTAGATTTTGAAAATAAAACATAGGCAACCGACGATGGTCATGTTAATCGGTGACAGTTGAGGGAAAAAAGATGACGGTCAGGTTAACCGATGATGGTTGAGGGAAAATCGATGAAGGTTACTAAAACAAATACCGGTCACTGTGGAAGAAAACCAGTCTTAAAGAATGAAACATGAATGTTAGATGTGTATAGGGGAAACTCTGTATGATAGTAGGTATCAATAGGGGAGAAATATGATGATTCCATGAGGGTCAGAAATAGAATAGCAAGAGTGATGAAGGCTATTCAGATAAATTAACTAGAGAGTCAGAAACTGACACAGTAAGGGTTTAACTAACGACAGTCAGATGTGAACCAGTGATGGTCATTGGACCGACATCGATGACTGTGAAATTAGAAAGAAATGAAGAAAGTGGGTTTTGTGAATTAAATTAAGTGAAGAATAAAACTCAGAAACATGAGAATGAGGAGATGGGGCCCTGGCACACTCAGACAAAGTCAGAATACTCCAACTACGATGGTGGAGTGTGTGAGGAAGAAGAAAAATGGAGAGTCGTAGTCTCACACCTCAAAACACAAGTCAAGAAAAATGCTAAGAAAAAGCATGATCCTAATAGTGATTTTCTTATGGTTGTTTAGCTTACACAATTTAGGACTGAATGTGTGTATTTAGAAAAAAAAAAAATTGGTTAGGAAGGCATCCTATGAAGAAGGATATCTAAAAGGAGAGGTTTCAAGTATGTTATGGTGGGGGTGGGCCATCCTCAGAGATGATGACTCGACAAAGGCAACGAGCTGGGGATTACCTTCTAATCGAATCATGTTATCATTGATAGATGGTCCCGGGTAAGGTGTTGTTTAAGAAAGATGTGTATATTTCAATTTTTTTGCAAGTTTTGTAAGACACACAGAGAGAGAAAATGTTCTTTCTACTATTCTTTGTGTCAACCATCAGTTGGGCATGACTTCCGACATATAGGTTTCCCTCATTTTAATGTGATCTAAATACAACAAATCAGAATGTAATGCAATCAATTTTAATCCCAAATCGAAAGATTATGCTCGATGACACAAATGGTGAATAGGAGAGGGTATGCTCTTTCACTAAATGCAAAAATAAAAAAGACTGGTTCTTTTTAAATTCACCAAAAGAAAGTGTATCTTTTAGAGCAATTAGAAAGAAGAGAAGATTACCAAGGAAGAAGATTAATGTGTAAGACTTTTGAAGGGAAACAAACACACAAATTTTTCTTACAAATGAATAAAATGTAATAAGAACCCTTGATGGGTCCCACCGGGCATGCCAAAATGTTTCATCATTTTATTTACCTTTTAAATGACGAAACAGATAAGGGTAAGGGCCAAGGACGAATACCTATTAAATGCTAGTCAGTTGATGGTTGTTGCGCGTGTTTTGACTTCTTGATCCACAGCTGAATATGAGAGATTCCTTTTGGCTAGGAGGAACTACCTGTAATAGAAAACAAGACCACAAAAGGATAGTTAAATGATATATGACAGGGGATTTCCTAGCGTATGCTAGTCCTTAGAAGTGTGATACTTCCTAGATGGCTATCAATCCACTGTTTAAAACAAATTAAGTCGAGAGACAAGTAAATTCCTACTATAGTTGATATGATTTAGGTATCTCATTCAAGTACAATAAGCAAATCCAATGACAACAAGCTAGGCTATAGTTGGATCTGAAAGATGAGGTATCTGTCAAGGTACCAGGACTGGTTAGGGTCTGATTCTGGGTTATTTAGGTCAACTGGTAGGAGGTTTATTAGATTTTGTTGTGAGTCATGGTATAAACCATAGAGACTGATGTCAATCAGGTATGACTGATGTCGGTTTAGGTAGAACAGATGATAATTGTGGATAACTAGCGTTAATATGGTCGATGTAAAAGAAACTCAAATAGATCAAATGGTAGGGGCTGATTTGAGGTCAAATGAGGTTAGGAGAGTGGATGAGAAGGTCTGTGGAAATCTCCGGTATACTCAAAAATGGATATTAGCTTAGAATGGTGATTTGATGGTGTGGGTAAGGGGAATGGTTTAATTATAAGCTAATAAGCAATGGGGGAATGAACATGCAAAGTATGAACTAATGATAGGAATGAAAAAAGTTAACTATGCTGAAATAGACAATGCTGGTAGAGATGTACTTACTGTGATGCAGCTTTTGATGGTTGAATGGAGGTGGCTGTTGATCAGAAGAATAGTGTTGGATATCATAGTAATGGCTCCCAGAATGATTTCGTGAGTGCGATGTTTCAATATTTTTCCTAGTGATGGCTCTAGATGTCTGAATACGTGAAAGGATGTTGGTTTTGCTTGCATATAGCTCTGATCTTATTCCCTTGCTCTCAGAATGTGCCAACCCAAAAACAAGCTTGTTTGGGTGAATAAATGGTAACCGACAATGGTTCCAGGTTGACTAGCATTGGTTAAGGTAGGATTCCCTAGGTTTACTAAAATGGGTAGATCTTTCTGATTTCTTCGATCCAGTTAGTTTATTCTCGCGAATTAGAATAGAAACTTCCCTTCTAATGAGTGGGAATGTGATTAGAGAGATTTTAGGAATTGATTTTAGGGTTAGACCAAATCTTATCTCATTAAGGCAAGTAAGACTTAGTTTTTGTTGGTTATGGAAACATGCCAGGAATAGGTCTAGGGTGAGGTGGCTAGTTCAGGTGTCTATGTGAGGTGGTGGGGTAGAAATTAAGGTAATTAGATATTAAATATTGTGAGGATATATATTAATTTAATTTAATTAAGTTAATGGTGATGTGGGGTGGAAGGGGCCACGGTTAAATGAGTATGCTTGAGTTGGTTATTTGACAAGGGAACAAGGGAAGTGTGACCCAATTTTTGTGTCTACACCATACACACATGCTACTAGTATCTCATATCACTCTGATACCAAATGTGAGCAAATCACCAGATTTAACACAGAAAAATATATTCTATTCAACATAATATGAAAACATTACACATGCTATAATATAGCCATACATATAGGAAAAAACCTTCAATTATTTAGGGAGGTGTTATAACAAATATCCTGGAATAATATTCATGGGTATAACAAAACTATATGCAAAATCTAATATATGAGTTGTTTATAACAACTCATTTGCATCCTCATATTAATGTAATATTATAAATATTACATTTACATCTAATAATATATGATTAATAATGTGAAACACTTTTAATCCTAACACTTAGGTGATGATATTGTCACACTAAAGAGTACACCCAAGAAGAATGGAAAGAGCTTAAGGGAAGGACTGGAGTCATCATATTGCTTTGATGACTATCTTTTGTTTTGAAGTGACCTCACATGGTGGAGTGCGTTCTCTAGGATTTTAGAACACATATTTTAGTTGAAAGAAGAAATTTATTTTCCTCAATAGTCAACCTACCTGCAAATCAAGTTCTCTTCGTGATGAAGCTGAGTAAGTGGTCCAAAGTATGATCTTAAATAAACATGCCGTCAATTATTGATAATTGGAGTCCTCATTATGTTACAAAGGTATTTCTAATTCAAGGAATGTTTATTCAGTCTCATATTGATGTACTAGTGCTTTTTAAGTCCTTGAATTTTCTCCTTGTGTAGTCACACAAATAAAGTTTTATTAATAAGTTTCAAATCCTGTGTTAGTCTTCTATATGTTGTTAAGATTGTCTTCAAGCAAGAAAGGTCTTTAATAGAATAAAAAATTGAAATACAATGTCTTGAGTTAACTGATGAAGTTGACTTCCCTTTTTTAATCTAAACATGGTTATCTTTAAGTCCTAATGTACATTAAAACTGAGACAAGAATGTGTGTTTTTCAACAACACAGGGTCAAGTGTGTCTCTATCCTAGTCAAATGTAATTGTCTTTGGAGAAACAAAATAATTCTGTTAAGGATTGCCAAATGGTGTCAAGTGTGAAAATTTGTTGTCAAATTCCATCCAAAGAAAAAGGAGCAAAGAGTGTCAATCATCATAGTTATCCAAGAGTCATCATGTGGAGTCTTAAATTCAAGGTTGTCAAAGTTGTAAAAGTGTGTCAGGAATGTCCATGATCGAAAAGATTCCATAGTATGAGTGAATTTCCAATAATTTCTCTAAATATATCTCATATTCCATCAAAATAAGAAAATGTGATGCTAAAGTCATGATCAATTAAATCTATAAATTCCTTCTGATCCAATGGATGCCTGGTTGGGCTCTGAACCTGTCAAGAATGGTCAAGGCTGAATGAAGAAGAAGTCATTTCCCTGGACTGAGAATGAATAATATTTAACAACAATGTTGTGTCAAGTTGCTCAATTTTCTCAAACCATTCAAAGCATCTTTATGTCAGTAAAGGGATCCCTTGCATGTGTAATGGAGGTGATCAAAGAAAATGAAGATGTCCTAGAAGCAACTGAGTCATCAAGAAGGTAAAATTGAAGGGGGAAATGAATATCTTTAAGTAATGGTCCTCTATAGGCATTTTTGAAGTATGTTGTGCCATATAGAGATGAATTAGCCTATGTAAACATATGGAATAGTATCGGTAAATATGCATTATATCTTGGATCAAGATAAATCAGAGTCTCGGTATAACAGAAGTAAGTACATCCAAATTTGTGGAAGCTTTAATAAGTGATGAGACCATTGCAATTGTGAAAAATAAGTCAAGAAAAAATTAGGGTATCAAGTCTCTTTCATCATTTTAACAGGAGAAATCTAGCACTTTATAAGTTTGTGAACAAATGAAATCCTAAACTAGAGAACTATCAAGTTGATTGAAGAGAAAAAGCATTCATCCATGAGAATCCAACAAAATTACAATCAGGTCCTAAGGAACACCATTCAAGATCAAATCTAATTACCTAAGTCACAAGTTCATGCCAATCAAAATAAAATATTAAAAACAAATATAAAGTCTGTAAGAGAGTCAAAGGTGATGAAGTTTATGCCAAGTGATAATGACCAACTCCATGAAGACCATGCAATAGTACCTGAAGAATTGGCTAAAATTTGAAGGTTGATCTTAAAGTCAACAAGCAATAGGATAACTCCTAGGATTAGATTGAAGGATTTGATCATAAAAAACTCCATGGAGATGATAAACAGAGTCTTAAAGCACTTAACAACATGTAAATTGACTAAATTGACAACTCACAATGACTCTTACATTGAGATACAATATAAACAAGGAGCTATAATGTCTATAATTATAAGAAGTAGAACAAAAATGGGTTGAAGAGGTTGTGAGGTTGAGGAATACTTTGTTAAAAGGTGTTGGTAAATTTGAAACAGAGGTCCATAAATTTGATAAGATGTCACAAAGGAGAAAGAACCCAGTTTAGTTATTTCTTGAGTATTCTAGGTGTTCAAGAATATAGTTGGGCAAGATAAATGTTATAAGTAGGTTCCTTAACAAATAAAGTAAGGTGAAAATTCAAGTGAGTCTTTATCCTGTAGTATTTTATTTTACCAAAAAACCCAAGGTGCACTGGCACATCACTCAGGCAGACTCGAGTGCTCACCCAAAACGTGCAAGGGTACTAGGTCCCTCTTTTATGACAGCTTTGTTAAGGTGTAAGTATGATCACATAAGTGTTCCATATCCATAACAAGTAATAAAGTATAGAGCACAACATAAAATATATTTGGATCATAACCATATGCAATAATGATTAACCAAGAATTAAGATCAGATCTCTCATGCAATATCTAGTAACAGATGAATCAAAAACCAATATCCAACCACATAGATCCATTGTATTAATCACTGTAAAACACATAATCTGTATATATGCATAAGAGTATCACCATAAGTCATGCACACTCATATACCAGCAGCATAACTCATTACAATACATGCTCAAGATCTCTCATACCATGAAAATCAATACATATTTATAAGTAGTGGGGACTTTCCGTTTACTACTCATGTATTCTCCAAAAATATCCCACAAGCTAGAAATAGCCATGCATGTGTTACAAGAAAAATACAAGAGCATACAAGCTTGCTAATAATAGACTATCTTCTAATCTAAACAATAGATCTAATCCTATTAATAGACTAAACCCTACATGACGTTTTAAATTCCTTCACATGAGATCTATCTCAAAATAGACTTTTATGAAACTACAAGTCTTCATGTTCTATCCTTATCTCCAAAACCTTGCTTCTCCATTACTCCAAATCTCTATCTTTACAATATTTTTCGTGGCAAAAATGTGGCTGAGTATGGGATAGAATTTTTCTAGGCGTGAGCCCTCACATGCTGTCTATCTTACTTCCATGCATTCTTTTGCACCTAAATCATGTTCATCAAAACCCTTCATGTTTCTTATACTTAGTATCTTTTAGGGGTCTAACATTAACCCACACTAGCTATATTTCCATCCCTAGAAATTCTTTGACCACTAAGTATAAAAATATTTAAGGGGAGAAAAATTATTAAAAGTGAAAAATGTACATCGTACCAAACACCCTCAAGGTGCCTAGAAGAACTTGGGGAATTCCACATTCACTTCATCCTTTAGCTTCTTCCAATCCTCTAAATCTTTCCCTGGTGTTTCTTATACAATATCTGGTACCTGATTTGGTGTTATTTCCTCCACCCTTCTCTTCAGCTCCTGGATGACCACCACTAGCTCTGCGTAAGCTCCATAAAAAACATCCATGTGTTCCCGTATGGAATTATGGAACTCATTAATCCTGAACTCAAGCTTCTCATGTTTTTTCTTGATTTTTTCCTTCTACCCAGTTGTCTCAATAATCAGCTGAGTGTGCTCAAGTTTGTTAGTGGGGACCAGCTCTTGTATAGATTTCAAAAATTCTTCTTTATCCATCATTCTAGCCTCATTAAATGGCTCACACTTTCTGCATATTTTGAAACCCATATCTTCCAATGCATTTTCTTCCTTGAGTTGGGTGAGAAAGTATTCCAACTCAGTGATCTAAGCCTCAACTGTTATCTTGTTGTTCACTTTTTCCTTGGTGAGCTCTTTAGCAGATGGTCCCATTCCCTTTTGAATGTTAAGTAGTAACATTCCCACAAAGTCCTCAAGATACTTCATTTCATCACCATAGTCTATCTATGCCTGAATGACTAAGGATGGAAATTTCTCCAAAATTCTCTTAACTTGTACGCCAGCCCTATCATATGCTTCCTTTGTTTTGACATGTTTTCCCCTTAGCTCCTTTCACAATCTATCTATTTCTTTCTCCTTTTCCTTCTTATCTGCCATAAGTGTGGGAATAGTGGTGCCCAAATCTAGATGTCTTCTTACCAAATCTGAGGCCATCTTATTCAAGGAATTACATGCCTTCTCATCAGTCAAGTGATTAGGGTCTATGGCCTTATACTTTTGTCCTTGATTTTTATGTAAGATCATCGTTTCGATAGCATGCTGACTGACTTAAAATTCCAGCTCCTCTAAATGTGAATGTAGATTCCAACTCACCATATTATTTGTTCTAGACACTCCTCCCTCTTGGTCCAGTAGCTCTCAAGAATGTAATTTCTCCGTAGGCACTATACTCTGGAAGTGTGCTAGCAATACTTTCGCTGGATCATCTACAAAATCCATACGTGGTGACCTTGGAGTCCACTGCTTCCTCTGTGCCTTCATTTTTTTTCTTTATTTCTTTGGTGTTGGGGTGCTTGTCCTTGTCCCCAATCCTTTATCCTCCTTGATGAAAAAAGTGTCACCAATCTCTTTCCCCTCTTTCCCTTAGGTTGCATTAGTTTACTATCCTTCACCGAGATCTCCTTCATTTTTTCCTCTATTATGGGTTCCTTCTTCTTTTCATGAGCCTTCTCTACAACTTTCTCTTGTGCATGCTTATGTTTCTCCTCCAGCTCTTATTCCAATTCATCCCTCAGGGTGGCGTAATCTGTCTCTTTAGACCATGTTTCTATCTCTAAGTTGGAGACTACCTAGAACTTTACACACTTTTTATTTTCTTGGGCCGTGCTACCCTGCTGAGAGGTCTCCACACCCCCACTACCACTTTTACGGGAATACAACTTTATTTTGCGGGAAGTGCCAATCTTCCCTTCATCCTATTCTCCCTCTTCTTCCTCCTACACCTCTTCCTTGTGGACTACCTTGATGGGTGGTACCGGTGCTCCCTTTGGATGTGGAAAACTGGATTATGTGACTTCCACTTTAACTCCCCCTTGAGCATTAGGCCATAACTGAATGAATACTCTGTTAAGATTCCCCCTAATTATGACATTTATCTATGGGTGTAGATTTAAAAAGTTTGGATCCAATACCTCTAAGTATGTGGGTTTGGAGTCATATTTATATGTGGTGTGCAAAGTATCTAGGTTAGAATCTACCTTGTTCATATCATATGTCAATTTTTGTGCATCCTTTAATCTGTTGATGGAGCAATTCAAATACTTAGTTGTGAATACAAAAGGAATTTTGCACCATGGCCTTGTCTCCCCATTTTTGATCTTGAACCTTGCAATATTAAAGTGTTAAATTATTGAAAACTTCACTTGATCTCTAACTATTGTGGGAAGCTTGCACAGAATGTGCCACTCATTCTCAAAGGCTTCACATAGTCTTTCATACCACTTATTGATTCTGGCCTTGTAAGTGTTTGAAATATTGTCCTTACAAGTAAATTCTACAAACTACACTACAAGGGGTGGATCTACTAGTGGGTAAACCCACACATTCCCATTAGGTCCATCTGGAACGCCTATTTCCCAAAATATAATTAAGAAAAGGATGAAACCCCATATAATATTTTCTGATTTTGCAGCCTCCCCTCCTCTATAATACCATCTTCCGCATACTAGGCCAAATTATAGTGTGCCTTCTTTACAATTGTGTAGGCCACATACAAGAACTTATTTTTTGTCAGTCTCATGCTTTGAATTACCCAATTTGCAGCGCACAAGTCGGGAAGCAACCCTAACTGCCGGATCATCCAAATCAGAAATGGTTTGTGCCATACCTCCCTTATCATGGCATAATTTCCTTACAAGCTCCTCAATCTTGGTTATGGCACGTATATCTAGAGACACATCCTCCCCTGTGCTCCTTAACCTCATAACTTGTTTAATAAGTTGTCTTTTGAGACACATCCTTCTTCCCGCAAAGTTGAACAAGTCTTCGTGCACCCGTGACATTAGCCACTAAAAGATATGTGCGAGTTTTGTGAAGAATGGAAGCTCCCATAACTGTAAAGCACCAGATTTTTCTAGCTCTCTCTGTACTTAGTTGTCAACTTGAGGGTTTCCAACCTCATCTTCCCTTGAGATCACCTTTACCAAGCCCACCCTCATTTTTATTTCATTGTCCTTTGTGCGGTGGTTAAACTCACTAGTTTTGCAATGAGCGAGATTTGATTTCTAAATTTCCACCCATAAAACTCCAGGAGGGTACCACATTTCTGATTTTATTTCTTCTAATGGTTCCTTCACCACAACCTCGGGCCTCTTTGTTCACAACTTCCTAGGCTTTGGTGCCATTCCTCTATAATCACATGCTCTAGGTGTTCTGTCTTCCAAATTCCTTTAACCCTTCTCTACTTGAGCCCCATGACTTCTAACTGCCTCAGATGCACACAAAATTTCACTACTCCACTACCAACTCCAACTTTTCTTACCATAAGGATATTTGTACAGCTCCCAAGCACTTTTAATTTTTAAACACTCCACATCACTTATACACTCTTTGTCACTCTTCAATCCACTCGATGACACTCTAGTTTCTTCAAAAACAAGGTAGCCAAATGAATATCCTAACCCCTTTATTTATGAATTTTCATGACCTTCTTGCCCCTTTGAACCAAACATTTTAAGTTAATTTTCAACCAAGTACTTTTTCCTCTTAAAGGTAACTTTTGTGACTTCACCTCGTGCACTAAAGTTGTAACCTTCTAGCACGCTATACTACTTCTTAGCCACATACCTCCTTCGCATGCCTTCCTTCACCACAGTACCAAACCTCTTTGCCATATCCCAATTAGTTTCAAATTCCACTTCCTACCTCACATTACACTATACGATCACTTTTCATCTATGGTCTTCAATCATCTCACCCTTCCTTTGAACACCTTATACGCAACACTTATTCACTTCCATGCTAACGTTCCCGAAAGAGTCTTTAACCAAGCCAACCTGTAATAGAGGGTGCTAACCATTTTTATTTCTTCACTTCAATCCACACCAAACTAAGGGTATGCATGGTTCTCTTCACATGAATTCAATACATAATAATAAGCTTTTGTAATGCAATTGTGCTTATTACAACAAAAACTTAACTAAATTGACAAAACATATCAATGATGAAAGGAAACACATATAAAGAAATTGCATAAAAGGAAATATAAACTAATGACAATACTACCTTATTAAAAACATAAAGAAGACTTATTTATAGTAGGGATTCAGCCTACTCCCGTTTAAATAACCGAGCAACCTAGTACCATCTAGTGCCTATAACTGGAAAGCTCTTGAATCAATTATGTAAGTCACAACATACAGTCCCAACTAGTGCACTTGGAACTTTCCAAGGTGGTGTAAAAAATTTGAATCATACAGAAGTACCATCTATCCAACTTCAATCTTTTTATCCTTAATATGCCTATCATGCCATGCCTTTTTCCCGGCCTTCTCTATCTTCTGCATGCAATGAGAAATGACATGCCTTTCATTCAACTACACTAGTTTATCAATGTGCTCTTCAACTGATTGTTCATCATCTAGACCTCTTGCGTGAACAATACACAAAGAAGGTAACATAAATTCCACCAGAAAAATAGCCTTCACGCTAAACACCAATTGAAAGGGTGTGGCCTTGTTCAATCTTTTATAAATTATTTTGTATGCCCAAAGGAAAACATAGACTTTATAATCCCAATCCTTCCTTCTAACATCACAAATCTTCATCATTGTATATCCCAATATCTTATTGAAATCCTCAGTAGTGTCATTGTCCTGTGGGGGATAGGGTGTTGTTTTATGGTGCACCACCATAAATTATGCCAATATTATCCTAATGGTATCATTAAGAAAATGAGTTCCCCTATCACTTGTCAGAATTAGTGGACATCGATACCTATTGATTATGTTCTCGCATAGAAACCATGTTGTCATGGTTTCCATGTAATCCTTTGTAGGCATTGCTTCTGCCCACCTTGTAAGATAATTTGTATAAGATATAATGTAGCACAATCTATTCATGTGCACGGAGGGGAAAATAGGACCCAAAAAGTCAATTTCCCCCTTTTCAAAAGGTTATGCACTAGCAATAGGCCTCAAAGGCATTTTATCTATATGCAAAGGATTTCCAAGGTGCTGAAAATGGTCACAATCCTTATAAATCATCTCCCAACAAAGGCTTACCAATAAAATCTTGCACACAGTAACATCTCCCGTATAATGGCCACTTGTAATTCCACCATGATCTTCCTCTATAATGGTAGTATGCTCATGATCCAGTACACACCAGTGGAAAACCTCATCCTGACCTAAATTATATAAATCTCCACTAATTAACTCATGAAAATGCACAAGTTTGCACAACAAAAACACCAAATATATTATTCACATCATAATAAACAGTGTAGAATAGATTGGATATTATATAGACATAAAGGTTGGCAAACAACTTCCTGGGAAATAGTAAGTGAGTAGAACAATTAACCCTGTAATAGCTACGGGTAGAACAACTAACCATTCATAATATATTGTTATTTCAACAATATATACGACTAACTAACTTACTAATATTCACTATAATAATAATTACCAATGTAATTATTATTCACACACATAAAAATGTGGAGCACTAAAATATTAATTTCCTAACATTCCACCTTTGGTGTGAACATGGGGAAAACCAACCTTATACTTGCACCTGCTCATGATCTGGCAATTTTCATAGGATAATCACAAACGTCAAGGATGGTTTTGCAAACAGTTGACCAAAAACCGAGAATGGTGATTTTGCAATTGGTTTACCACAAACCACAAGGTGATGGTTTTGTGAATGGATTACCAACAACCAAGAATGGTGATTTTTCTATTGGTTTACCACAAACCAAAAATGAAGGTTTTCAAGTGGTTTAGCTACAACCACATCATGATATGCCAATTAATATTCTTAGCCCTCATCACATCTCACTATAGGGAATAACATAAGAAAATCTGTTGAAATCTGTTGCTCGTACATACATAGAAAAATATGACATAATGGAAATGGAACATTAGATCATGTTCTCCCCCCCTCAATGTGAAATTTCCACTTATTGAAAATAGGAACACTACAAACTGTAGCAAACACACAACTAAACAAAATGCCACCAAATCATCTATGTGGCCCCATCATTGGCGACTAACAAGAGGTCGCTGAAATACCTCCAACCTCCATTTACCTCCAGCCTTCGGTGCCATGTTGCTAGCTCAACTATATTTGATCATGGAGTTCAATTTGAAATGCCCCCCCTCGATTTGGACTCAGACATCAGGTAACACCGAAAATGCGTCTGTAAGGAATTTTATTTTTATTTTTCGAAAATTTAACTTTGATTAACAAAAGATTGTTTGGTTTGACAAACCATACAACAAAAAAAATGGAAACTGCAATATGACAATAAATCTAACAATACCAAAAAAAATTTGACACAACTCCTCATGAGATGATAACTCAATACAATATGGGAGACATTATGATTAATACATGAACATTGACAAGAAACCTTCAAATTGGTGATACAACAATTGAGACAAAAAAATTGAACTAAATACTATAAAACCTGTTCTATGAACAATAAACCTTATATCACCAAAGAAACAATAATTCCCAAAACTATGTAACTTTATATTAACAAATGATTTGATGACCAATACCGACTTGGACTAAAACATTAGACCCAACTAAACTTATATATAAAAAAATGAACAAGACATATATGACACAAATATAGGAATAAACCCAATATGTACAATATTAAATCTCTATATCCTGACAAAGGTTGATGAATGCACGGATATTTAGCGAAATAGGACCACAAATAAATAATGTGATATCTCATTCAGTCTTATAAGAAGACTATGTGCAATAATTCCATGCTAGCCACTAACTAAATCTGTGAGCTCCCTTGTCAATGCATTGACAAGGGAGCTCACGGATTTAGTTTGACCGATGAATAAGTGATAATCATCTGTTTCTTTTCGACATGGCTAAAAATTTCAACTTTGTGACCTCCTCAACTCTCCCAATTTTGTCAGCAATGATAAAAATATTTAGGAAATGCGCTGCATTGTTCTATCAAAGAAACTCACTGTGACTCAAACACTGAAGGGCATGGAACAGAAATCAAATTCAGGAATTCCACGTGTGACAACTCATTCGCTATGTGATTTTACAAGGAACTTGAAATAAGAATCCACCAAATTTTGACCATATCAATGATTAGAATTTAGAGGTGCAATGAAATAGAAGATAAGACTATGCACAATTTGTAGACCATACAATGCCAACTAACAATTGAAACTATATTTGCACAAAAGTCTTTATCTAGATATAGTCGATTGGTCTCTGATCTCACAGATGCATATATACTAGCAATCGCATGTGCACAATGCAATGTGAACGCCGAATGGTATATGTTATTTGATTTAGAGGGATTTTTATTACTTTTGTAGTTGATGTTGATAACATTGATTTTGTTAAGTGTAGGAATATAAATGAAGCATTACATTTAAAGGTTATATCTCTACATTTCATGTTTAGTTCAAATAAACTACTCCACATAATGTGACCATTCATGATAACGAAAAAATGCCCACAAAACACTACCACTCATGATATAAAATCTGCACATGTACAAAAGTCTTCGTGTATTCATGTTAAGTTCAAACAACGTGCTCCAAAAAACGCAACCACTCATGATATAAGATTTGCAAATGTATATGCATGAATTTGTAACAAGTTTTAAATGTAGACAAAACCTTTAAATGAAGTGGTTCATCTATATTTCTACACTTACAAAATCAATCACACCCCTTATCAACATCAACTACAAAAGTAATAACTATCCCTCTAAATCAAATAACATATACCATTCGGCGTTCACATTGCATTGTACACATATGATTGCTAGTACTTAAAGATACATTAATAGGCACATTTCATTCTAGACTTTGCCAAAACATGCAATAACACACACACAAATGACCCTGTGTTTTCAAAATTCTGGATTTGGTAGAATGAGCACCCCTTAATTCTTGACACTAAAATGCAAAATAGGTAGGTTTATCCTTGCATCAAAAAATAAAAAGAAAACATCTGGATTAGACACTCCCATTAAATATGCCTTCTTATAAATATTGCAAGATACAATAGGGTAAATATAGGTAATAATACATTACTAAATAAATTTCCAAGACCACTCCTCATGGGAAAAACTAATTATGACACCAATATTTTTTATAATATTTTTTACTGATAACCAAACCACAATCGTTTTAAAAACCTTGTGAAGGCTAGAGGTGACAAAGACAATATACACTATATGAAACTGATTTCAATGGAGCTTCACAATGAAATGAAGGAAAATGTGTGGAGCAGTCTCAATATTAACTCTATTGGTCATGTGGTTTTAGCTTTGGTTTTAACCTGAAAACACCAACAGATAATATTACAGAGTATAATGCTTTAATTCAAGGTCTAAATCTGGATAAAATCTATAAAATCCCTTATGTACCTGTAGTCAGAGACTCTATGCTAGTAATTCAAGTAATGAAAAAGAAAATCCATCACAATCGGAGATTAAGAGGTTTGATATAGGAGGCCACCACTCCCAAGTCCATAACAATTCTTTTTAATTGATATCGACAAAAAATTGTCTACAGACTGGTTGTCCAAGGGTGTTCGAGCAAAATAAGCAATTGGTGAAATGCTCTAGCCAACTCCAATAAACCTTCAACACCTTTTAGATAAGCTCCAAATCATTGTCACTCATGAGGCGAGCTACCATTAGTTGCAGACTGAGCCCCTTGTATTGACCTTTCACCAAATTGACTTGGTGGCAATTTTGACAAGTGTCATTATGCCCAAGGGTTACCTTAATTTCATAATGGATCCTCTAAGAATTTAATCTCGACATATTTTATCAACATAGAGGAATTTATATTACACAATTCAAGATTTTTTTTCATGACATAACAAGGTGAAAAGGTGATGGAAGGTGATTTAAGAGGTGGTTAGGTTGATATGATTAGATTAGGTCACCTTCAATGAGATATTGAGAAAACCAAATTCATAGATTGTGCCTGGTACAATGACATGACTGCTTCAGGAACGACATGGCCCTCATGTTGTATGAGACCAGTTCCTAACTCGTTTCAACATTTAGCCATCTAAATGAATCCTCATCTTCCTATTCGATGATTCACTCAGTACTTAGAATGGGGTGTGCTATGACATGTAGTTGGAAGTCCCTCATTTCTAACTTGTGCTATCACTTGATTCAGATGCATGCCATATTAAACAGACAATACACTTTCATTGATGAGGTTTAAATTGAGGCCTTAATGCGTACCATTAAGTTTTATGTGCCACCAATTTTTATGTGAGCTTTCAGATCTTTAAACAAAGGAAAGGAAGCTTAGTTGGAAAAGGGAGACAAGATCAATTTAGGAAGGTGGAATTTTCATTCTAATTCTAATTATGTAGTATAGGTGGAATTTTGGAGAATTGGAGTAAATACTTAAATAAATAACATAAAAACATGGAGCATGATAGCTATTTAAGAGAAAGTACCTTTTCAAGCTTTGTTTTACACCATCTGCTGTGACGTCTGTATAAAATGTATCCCATGTACACCACCCAAACCAATTTAGCATCTCAGGTAACTACAAGACAAACATACCAAGGATAAGATAACAGAAACAAAACATGAATGAAACAACATCATAACAGAGTAACAAAAACCCCTGTTTGATCATCTAGATGGCAAAATTCCCCTCCCACATCGTTACATGCTTCGTCGGGGAACATGCTACATCAAACAATAAAATAAAAAATTATTGAATTTAGACTCGGCGAGAATCGATCCCTACACCAAAGAAACCCTTCCTAAAACAAGAAAAAGAAAAAACTGTAAAATGAAGTGAAGAATTCTACGTCTTTGGAGAGGAATTATAATATATGTATTCTCTGTAAACATCCTTTGTTTTGGGAGAGTCTTTTGAGAAAGAAGAGGAAGACTCGGCATTGAGCTTCACTTCATATCCACATGCCCCTTATGCCACAGGCACAGAAACATTCGACAATTCAAATACTCGAAAAAAGAGAAAACGCCCCAAAAAAACTGTTAAAATCGTGAAAACGTCCATACAGCCATCAAACCATCAAGTTTAACTCAGTCGTAGAAATGTCCGCAAAGGCCTTTCCCATAGGGGGAATGCCTTCGGCGTAAAAACATAAATACAAATGATATATGTTCACGTGGATAATAATCTGTAAGATTATATCTGATGAACGATGATGCAAGAAAATTGAATTAAATTCAATATTCACGAGATTTCCAAACCTTATATGCACAAATATTTCATAGTGTTTGCCCAAAAAAATGTAGATACAACAATATCAAATTTTAGATAGATAGAGGTCAGAGAGCATGATCCAGATGTAGGAGCTAAGAAATTCATTGACCTTGCCGAGTGAGAAACCATATCTGCACCGCGATGAAATTTGTAGATTAGTCTCTTGGCAATGTTAATACCACGTGTTGATACAAGTGATGCAGTTCATATTGCAACACATGACAAGTTCCGAATATCTCTTATGTAATGCAAATTTTTCGCAATTCTAATCACCTTAATTATCACATAGATCAAAAGACAAGATCATGAAAATGAGATGGTGTATCGATTGAAGATCCCCTATGCTACTTCCAATGTGGAATTCAAAATAGCCAATTCCATATAGTTGAAAGGGTCTGTAACAAGTTTCACTTCTTAATGAATATGAATCCACCTCATCACCATATGCTTAGAAATGGAATTTGAATCAACATCTCTCCTCTTAGATCAATATATGAAGGACTCTCATAATTCACCGGCACAATACTGATATCACTTTGATACCAAATCATGAAAATGCACAAGTTTACACAACAGAAACACCAAATATATTATTCACATCATAATAAATAGTGTACAATAAATTGGCTATTATATAGCTATAAAGGTAGGCAAACAACTTCCTAGGACATAGGAAGTGAGTAGAACAATTAACCTGGTAATAGCTATGGGTATAACAACTAATCATTCATAATATATTGTTATTTCAACAATATATACGACTAACTAACTTGCTAATATTCACTATAATAATAATTACCAATGTAATTATTATTCACACACATACAAATGTGGAGCACTAAACTATTAATTTTCTAACATTAACATGTAAGGTGCAACACGTATAGAAAAATGTTTCTTTTCTAAAGCTTTCATTCCTTCAGGCACCACACCCATACGCAAAAATACTACAATATCCTATAATTCAAAGTGCACACAGTTAAATATAAACAACTGTGCATCTAGCATTGTGTCCTCAATACTTTGCACGTCCTCACCTGAGTTAATCCTTGAAAAGTGATTTGGTCTTGAGTTACTCTTGCCTGACTTCACTACTATGGTAAATTAAAATTCTTGGAACAAGAGAATCCTCCTACATATGTGCACTTGCAAAATACGTTGATTGACCAGATACTTAAGTGCCATGTGATCTGTATAAAATATGAATGAAGTCACCAACAAGTATTGTTGAAACTTATTTAGCACATAAATCATGGACAACACCTCACTCTCTGTAGTTGTATAAGTTTATTCAAATGGGTTCAATTTCCTGCTTGGAAAGAAAATAGGATGATCAACAATACCTTCTCCAAGCTAGTATAATATTACACCAATGTCCATGCAAGAGGTGTCTACATGTACATGGAATGGTTTGGTCCAAGAAGGAAAGCACAAAATAGGCACAGCAGTAAGCCTTTCCTTCAATGTATCAAATGTGCATTGTTGTGCTTCACCCCAATGTAACTTCCCCCTTACTCTTCAATAATTCCTCCAAGGGTGTGGCAATCCTAGCATAACCTTTGATAAAGTTCTTGTAATAAACTATGTGCCCCAAGAATCTACACACCTCGCTCTGGTTAGTAGTTTCCTTTAAGCGCAAGATGACAACAACCTTAGCAGGATCTACCAATAATCCTTCTTTACATATGATATGTCCCAACAGATTCCCAAAGAGTGTAGCAAAAATTCACTTCTTAATGTTCAGGGAGATGCTCAACTACCACCACCTCTAAAAGATAAGTCTTAAATCATAACAATGATGTTTTACTAGTACATAAACTATCAAATCATCCAAGTAAATCTGTAAAAACTTATGAATAAATTCTTACAATTATTTCACAATAATGCGTGAAAAGACTACAAGTGCGTTCTTCAATCCAAAAGGCATAATTGTGTATGAAAAATTTCCCCACTCAGTGGTGAAAGTTTTCTTTTCCTGATCTTCTTTAGCAATCCTCACCTGATGATATCTAGAAAATCCATCAGTGAAGGAGTAGATCTTGTGCCCTACAATGCCTTCCAGGATGTTCTCAGTAAATGGCATGGGAAAGGGATCTATTACACATGCAACATTCAAATCCTGATAATCCACATAGATTCTTATCCTTCCATATTTCTTTATACTGATCACCATAGGGCTAAATCATTATGACTCCTCAATGGGCTCAATGATTTCAAGTTTCAACATTTTATCAATATCTTCCTTTACCTTGATGCGTAGATTAGGATTCATTTTGTAATGCCTCTTCCTAATTGGGTGCACACCTTCCTTTAACTTGATCCTCATCTCACCCAAAGAGTGATGTACTCCTTTCAACTCATGATAGCCTCTAGGAAATAGGTCCTGGAAGACGCATAAGAACTCAATTATATTTGCAACCTCTGAGTCAAACCAATAATCACCAATAATATCCTCCTTAGGTTATGCATCTGTCAAAATTTTGACCTTATTCATTTTCATAGGCTCATGATATGCATGCACATGTTCATAAGCATTGTCCAAGACCTCGCACATACCCACAATATGATCAACATCTAGATTTTCCACTTCCTCATCACCGATCATGTAAACCAATTTTCCTTTCTCTTTGTCTAGGTAGGCACCCCCCAAGTTTTTTTTCATCCATCTCTCCTTCTTTAAAGCATGCCTCCAGATCTGAATCACCTAGTAATTCCTGAATAAGATCCTTGGCCTTTTCACTATCTCCCATAGGAAAATGCTTCATAACCTATAATTCCTCATTCACTGGAGGTTTAGTAGAAAAATAGTCAAAGGTATAAATCATACTTGTAGTAAATTCTTTCCAATTCCTTGTTTCTCTATTCAATCCCACATAAACATTCCATGCACACGTGCAGCCATGCAGAGTGAATTAGAATTTGTGCACCCATAGTGAAGGTGGTAAGGCATCTTGCCCCTCTTTCTAGAGTCTCTCACACTTCTGAACATGATGCGAAGAAGAATCCTTCCCATGAAATTCACATGTCTCAGTAGGTGCATTGATCCTCATAAATCTAGTAGGGAAGGTTATTCTCACCTCTTTCTACCTAAAATACTATCTATGTGTGCAATCCACTAGTGCGTTACTATCCCAAGCACGGTATATATCAATATATTCCTTCATTCTACTTAATCTGTCAACTAGGCTTTTATAGCGTGTAAAAATATGTCATGGTTTCCTTCACTAATGTACCTTAGTACCTGGTTACTACCTAAGTTCCTAACACAACGCGGTCTTCTTACGTGAGTAACTGAACTCTTCATCTCATGCCAAACCATTTCATAAGTCCCATGTGCCCAGTTATCACAAGCAACACTTGTTGTATCACTCATGGAATGTGCATCATCCCATTGAATAATTCCTTCCTTTGATGGCTCAAGCACTTTAAGATCTCTAATGGTGCGTACATAAATTTTGTTCAAATCGTCTTCACTCAAGGGTTCAACATAAGGTGAAACTTTTCCATCTGTCAAAGGGATGATCACATGCTCCTATTATTTCTCAAAATTGATGTAACCATTATTAAAGCATAGATCAATGTTATTTGTGTAACACCTATGGTGCCCAAGTAAATCTAGAAAGCTATATTCTTTGTAAGTGCCAAAACCTCAAATTCCCCAATAAACTTGGCCCCTTGTATGGTAATAGTGACATCCTTCAAAACTCCAATGGGCGTGGCTTTAGTCCTATTTTCCATATACAACACATTTGAAGATGGATGTAATGGTGGCCTCCCCATCTAATTCCACATGTCCAAGGTGATTACATTCACCTCTGCACCTATATCAATCAGTATATTACTCAACAACCAACCATTAACAACTGCATTCAAAGTGTTTCACCGTTTTCTTTACGTTTTAAATGATGAAACAAATAAGGGTAAGGGCCAAGGAGAAATACATGTTTATGTTGGTCGGTTGATGGTTGTTGCACGCATTCTGATTTCTTGATCTAGTGCCGATTGTGAGAGATTCCTTTTGGCCAGGAGGAACTACTTGTAATAGAAAACTTGTGTCTTACGACACCCTGTGCCCCACATCTCATTTCGCAACCTAACCTCACCACCTAAACCTTACACAATTATCTATTAATTACCTTATAATTAATAAATCCACATCTCCAAACCTGCCACCTCATTTTGCCACCTCATCATGACCTAGCCCTAACCCTAAACTAACCTAATTAAGACCTATAACTTGGTCTACATCCACACCCATGACTAATTACTCCTCACCCGCACCAAAACCAACCTAATAATGACTTGACCAAGCCCACAACTAATCCCTCTGGAGAAAAGGAGGGAAAGTTGGCTATTTTACTAAAAATAGCCCACTTTGACTTAACCGACATCGGTTCCTACTCGACCACCGTCGGTTACGTAACCGCCATCGGTTCCCTGTAAATGACCTCCCCCAACCAAAAACAAAGGATCGGAATTCATTTGAAAGATCCGGAATTCACTTGGCAGAGCAGAGACAAGTGAAGAAAAGAGAAGAGTTTGCAGAGAAGGACATCGAGCCCAAGACTGCAACTGAGTAACTAGAGCACAGTGACACTCATCCAAGCATTGGGAGAGAAGATGGCTCACTTTTGATTGTCGGATCATCCCACCTGAGCCTTTCCTTCGTCATCACAGTCCTTGGACCTGTATCTTCATCAGGAACTAGTAAGTAGTGTCTTGTACATTTTTAAATACCATTTCTTGAACTTCTGATTCATAGTAATTATAAGCTCACTCCTAGATCTACTACCCGATAGCACCCTACATCTAACTTTCATTCCTCTACCCTTACATTGCCCCAAGAACAGCTCCCACACTCTCTGAGTCTTCTCCATCATCCTATTGCCTACCCCTAATCATTTACCAACCTTATAAACACCATAACCACCTTACAGCCAACCTTCATTGAAAGCCCCTAAATCACTGCCCCTACCGATATCGGTTATCAGCACCGGTACTGGTGTTATAACAGTCGGTTATACATTGACCGGCATCGGTCACTGTGACTCAAACCAAAACCAGCCTTTCCTCAATTGCTTTTTAACGAGGTAACTAAATCGTAATTTTGCAATAACTTCTTTGTTATCATTTGTGTTAATTCGTATTAAAAGGGGAACTGACCACCTTCAAAAGGAAGTCTAATATTTCCTGGGCCCAAGGCAGTTCCCTCATTTATTGTCTAACTATAATCTGGTGGTCTTGCATTCTTATTCACAGGTAGTCCTTCCTAGACAAAAAGGAGTTCTTCGCAATCGATCTGATCTCTCTCTACGGTACGCGCACACCCTCCCAACACCCAACAGGTATTCCTCCTAGCCCTAACCTTTATCTGTTTCTCAAGAGAATGAAAGGATAGAAGCAACTCTATTCTAAGAATGGAAACATTCTGTGTGAAACATTTTGGCACACCTGGTGGGATCCCTTCTCGGGTTTCTTTCTTTCTTGCTTGCTTTCATATAGGGAGCACACTTGCTATTTTCTTCTTCTAAATATTCACAAGATATTTTGTTATTTTGGTAAAAGAATTTGTCTTTCTTCCTCATCTTTGCTTTAGTGAAAGTCATCTCCTTTGCTTCATCGAATATCATTTTCGATTTGGGTTTAAAACACGTGCATCACATGTTTGCTTGTTTTTTTTAATTCTAGTGAACGTAGATTAAGTAACAGGTCGTACACGTGGGGGTGATATCCACGGTATTGACGAGAAATTAATCTTACTTTCACTACACAACACATACCAAATCACATCATAATCAACACAACAGCTCAAACATCCCCCCCCTTTTCCGCGGTATTCCTCCACCCGATTGAGGTAACCTTATAAGCCAAAACAAACTTGACATTTCCCTTAGGTCTTTTGTTTAGGATTGACATCATCTTGCGTCTAAGGCATAAGCCCACAATAATTAAAACTAATCCTAGGGTTAGTCTCTTGATTTGCTTGTGCATCTTGCTTGTTTTTAGTTCTGTTTCTCTGTCATACACTGTTTCAGTGATCACTTCAGAACAGTTTGGTGGGTATACTAAGCATTGTTAATCCCAAACCAGCAGCTTCTTACATCTTCTCTTTGCTTTCACAGTGACCGACACCGGTCCTATTCTACCGACATCGGTTAACTGACTGACGCCGGCTACAGTCTGACCGACATCGGTTATCCGACCGATATCGGTTACTATCTTTCACAGTTCCCGACAAACCAGCAACCTACCAATTCCAACATTTTGTTGTTGTTTCTGTTCCTGATAGATTGAATCCTTGCTGTGTACTCTTGTCCATGGTTGTTATCACTCAGAAACAAGCCGCAGCCATGGTTTCACATGCCTGTTCCGTGCCTTTGCCTGAATCACCCCCTTCACATCCTATGGGGAATCCTACGGACACCAGTGATGTTCCCAAGATCCCTGTAGGAGATAAGGACTTTGCCAAATTTTTGGATGATAATCCTAGCACCGTACAGTACTATTTGTCTCATACCCCTGACCGTACGCCTGACGGTCAACTTCTCGTTGGTATGCCTATTAGTATAGCTGCTCACTTAGCTCCTTCCCCACCTAATAACTCTGCCTTACCTTCTTCATCCTTAGCCCCGTCTCCCAACTCAGTGGCTTCGGGGGTTCATACGGCACAGATTGGCTTTCCTTTGGTTAATCTGGGGCCCCACATATCATTACCGCCGACTGCTCCTACCTCGTCTCTCTCGCAGACTGCCCCTTTCATAACTTGCTCTCTGCCACCTATCCACACGAGCTTTCCTTCTCAAGCTCCGCCCACCTTTTCATTTCCACACACTTATCCGGTGGCTTCAACATCTTATATAGGACATCCCTATTCAGTCGCCTCAACATATTCATCATCAATACCTTATCAACATTTAACCCCACCATTGTCTAGTAGTGGCTCTTGGCCCAATCCTCCTCCATTTACAACAACCACACCATCATCTTACCCAACCACTGATTTAATCAAACAAATGATGGACAAGATGCAAAATCTGGAGGCTTCTGTTTCAGGAAGCCGTAGCACCCTGACATACGAGCAAGTTTGTTGGGAGCCTATTCATCCTTCTGTCCCCCTTCATTCATATCCTCCTCAATGGGAATTACCAAAATTTACTCATTTTAATAGTAAGGAGGATCCTCAACAACACTTGCGATCATTTAGACATGCCTGCTATCTGATTGCTCATGACGATGCCTTACTACTCTGCACCTTTCCCATGTCCTTATCAGGACCCGCCTTGGAGTGGTACAATGCTTTAACCCAGCACTCAATCTTCTCTTTTAACCAATTAGCCCAATCTTTCTTGGATCATTTCTCCATTAATATTGCCAAGAAAGTATCCATCACCGACCTCTATGCCATCCGACAATTTGAAGACGAATCTATCGCAGATTTCGTTGGACGATGGCGGGGCCTCATCAACCAACTCACTTATGCCTTACCTCAGGCCAAACTCATCAAACTCTTTACGTGGGCCTGCGCTAAGCACATTTCTCCCACCCTCCAAATTCAAACTTTCCACACCTTTGATGAGGCCTTTACTATGGCTCAGAAACTAGAGATTCGAGCCTTAGAGGAAGAGAAATTGCGGTTGCGCAACAAAAACCCTAATTTCTGAACCCAAGACTCCACCAACAAACCCAACACCACCAATTCTCACGCATCGACTGCTTCGAAATCAAAAGGAGCTGTACACGCGGTGATGGTCAAATCCCAAGCACCGTCTAGTACCCCACCAAAAACCACCTATAAGTATAAAGCCGAGCCCATCAATTACACTCCCTTGGGAGAAACTTATGGTGTGATCTTGGAAAAATTTCTCAAAGCAGGAGCTATCACCTTGCCTCCTGTTAAACCTCACTCCGGGTTTGATTCCACCTGCGCTATACCTTCTTGGTACAAAGAAAATGACTTCTGTAACTTCCACCGCGTGAAGGGACACAGTCACGAAAACTGCAAGATGTTGAAAAACATAGTGCAGGAAATGGTTGATGCAGGGGATATAACCCTCGATAATCCTAATGCCCCTGCTAACCGAAATTTGAAAATCTTCAACAAACCATTCCCAAACCACTCATCTAACAGTAACATAAACCAAGATATCTTAGCCGAGGAGAGTGTTCATGAAATCCATGCAGTCTTTGACTCCCAACCAAAAGCTTCTATCGAGGAAATTCTGAATCAAGCCTCGTCACTAACGCAGGAATCCACACCCCCTTCACCACCATCAAGACAAAATGATAATCTTGCCATTCCTTTACCCATAAAGGAATTAACCACCCAGAGTTCTCTTCTCACGAATGAGTCTTCTTACACCACATCCCTGCAAGATTGTGAGTGGATGTTATCTAACTTATCTATTTCCCAAACATCTCCTTATACGTCACTCTTGCTGTAAAAGAAGAAGGCTCGCCACTATTTCTGTCATCCTTAGAAGAGAAACCTCTCGAACCGACATCACCAAATTCTTTAATCATGACGGATCCCCTCAAACATGCCCTCCTACCTATTAGTTCTTCATCGCCTAAATCTTTTCAGCGACCGGTTGACCTCTTAACGCCCATTGATACAGTGCCTCATTTACCCCCTGTATCACACCCACAGTGGACCGGAATCACAACCCACCTCTCTTCCATACAAAATTTCTTCTTCACACGTGAAGATTTTCATCCCTTAGAAGATAGACGAGTCCTATGGGAGCGTTTGAGTACACCATGCTCTACTCAAATGCAGATGACCAATCCAGACACCTCTACCATATACCCGAGGTGTTTACAAAAGCTCAAAATGCCTATGTCCTCATCTTCACCCCCCTCATCTCTACCGAATACCTCATCCACCTCTATTAACCTAACCAAACCTTCCCCTACGCTTGGAACTTCACCAATACCCAGCCTAACACACCCACCTAAATGGTTAGATTTATCCAAAAATAAAGCCGTCCATCCACCTAGGAGACAAACCCAATCTCCTCAAGTTCAATCTATGCCTCTGTCACAACTAAAACCCTCGCCGTCACACCTACCTTCTATATTGGGACCTCACCCCTCCACCTTGCCTCAATACATCATACCTCCTGTGTTTTCTTTAAAACGACCTGCACCTTCTGCACCCATACAGAGATCCATGGGTGTATCAACACCGTCACCCCAAGTATCCTGTCCACCTATCAACCCTAAACAAACTCCATCATCAAAGGATTTTTTTACTGACACTCCTCTTTCTCCATGGTTGTTTCCTGCCACCACGCCATCTATGGCCTCATCATCTAACCAGCTAAACATAACTTCTGCGCCGACGAAGCCACGTTTAGTTAAATCCAATTATCAAAACCCCTTGTCTAAACCACCACCCGTTCGAACCAACCATACCCAACCATTACCAAAACCCACCCAATCAATAGCCTCATCTTCGTCTGACTTTGACCCGCTCAAAGGATCTTACGCCAAGATCCTTGATATGTTGGTGGAGAATGCGACCATTTCCCTACCCCCACTTAGACCCTATGATCCATCTAAACCTCGACCTATAGGTTATGACGAGTCTAAAATCTGCGCTTACCACCACACACCAGGACATGATGTAGAGGGATGCAAAGCTTTGAAATCCATCCTTCGTCAGTCACCTCTCTCGGATAGAAAGGTTAAGAAGGACAACTTACGAAGGGAGAAACCTTTAGCTTCAATCCCCTCTCCTATACCACCTGTCCCCACCTCACCAAGATCTATCATTATTACAACCCCACCTCTCAAAGACAATGACTTATCCCTACCATCTTCCTCCTCTCGTGTTCACGAGATCAACATGATTAGTATTGCTACTCGAGGGCAGAAAAATAATGGGAAAGCTAAAGAAAGCACACCTGCGGCCTCTCTTTCTCCGTCCGCCATCCCGATCACACCACCACCTAAAGTGGTTATTCATGGACCTGCCTACCCCATCTCTGATGGAGTTTCCCACCGTACCATGATCAAACAGCTTCACTAATCACCTGTAAAAATGACACTGTATGATCTCATTCAAACCTCTGAATCTCATCGACAAGCTCTCGTTGAAATCCTTCAAGGGATAGAGGTCCTACCTAACGAAACCTTTCCCGTTGCCTCCATCTTAACACCCAACCACGTTGCTTCTCTCACCAAACAATCTACCACTTCCGTCCCTGTACAGCAAGCCACTGCTGTCAGTTTCTCTGAAGACGAAATTGTCGACTTTGGTGCAGAAGATCCTGACCCCGCTCTTTTCATCTCGGCTTACATCCGGGACATCCGAGTACGTCGTGTTATGATCGACGGGGGTGCTAGCTTAAACATCATCTCTTCCAAATCCTTCCAACAAATGAATATCCCTTCTAGCTGCATGTGTGCCAACCCCACCATGTTGTTCATTCAATGATGCTATTACTTCTACCTTAGGCACCGTGATCCTTAACATTCGTGTAGGGCCACGTACTTTACCTAAACTCTTCTATGTCCTTGAGGGAGAATTCCAATACAACATGTTGTTAGGCCGCCCTTGGATCCGGGCTATGGGATGCGTTCCCTCCACCTTACATAGGTGCATAAAATTCGAGTATGAGGGGAAGTCCTACACCGTAAAAGTTGACGCTCCCCCCTTCAAAACCTGCAATATGTTATATCACCCTAATGATGTGCTTGTACCAGTCAAGGCACCCATTCATCTAACCCAACCATCTACTTCGACCACACCTCAACCATCCACCTCAACCGCACCTACACCTTCAACCAATGAAACCGCCGCCGCAAATACCACTTCCTTCCCCGCGGACAACATCCCAACCTCAGATCCCTTGGTAGATGTTTTTCAACGCCTTACGCTGGGGGAGTATCACCTATATAACATCAGCACTTTCCATACCCCACAGGAGTATGGACAGTTACATGCGCATCCTACCTACGACCGTCGTGTGGGGGAAGTAATCTCCTACGGACCACCTAATTTCCGCACCAACCTAACGTATGGGGGTGTCGATACATCCTCTGTCACCCCTGAACCTCCCCTTGGTGTGGTTCCCTTCCAATCTGATTTTCAATATCTAACTAATCGTCGTTTCACCCTCACCTTCCTGACGCGCTGTGCTTGGAAGGGCTTCGGTTTCGGTCTTTATGAACAAGGCCGACATACGATCATTCCCGTGACTACACGCAAACACAAAGATCGTCGTGGTCTTGGATTCTCTGAACCACCTACACCAAAGACACCGCATATCCGTTGTATCCAGGAAGATGACGAAGTCACCCCTTCTGAACCATCATCACCCATTTTGCCATCGTCACCCACAGAGTCGATAGACCCGGAATCTATCCCTCCTAACTTTTTTTTTCGTAAACGCTATCTTCCTGGGTCCTCTCACTTATCAACGTGATAATGAAGACCCATCTTCTCTTCCCCTTCTGTATCCAGACATGATCGAAGAAGACTCGCCTTCAATTAATGTTGTTGAGTGCCAGGATGACGACTCCATCCTCACTTACCTTGGTGCGGATGACTCTTATATTCAATGCGCCTTACCATCTGAAACTCAAACCATGTTGAATGAGTCGACTATAGAAATCAACATCCACACAGAGGATGATCCTCACATTGTGAAGATCAGACAATCTCTTAACGCATCAGAACAAACTGCCTTCACTACCTTCCTCCGTGCCCACAACCAAGCTTTCGCTTGGTCCTACGCTGACATGCCAGGAATTGATCCTGACATTGCTGTCCATAACATTACTCTGAAACCCGACTCCAAACCAGTTAAACAGAAACTGAGAAAAATGCATCCACGCATTGCCCTCTTGGTCAAAGAAGAGCTTCAACGACTCCTTTCTGTTTCCTTCATCTTACCTATTGACTATCCTCAATGGATTTCTAACATCGTACCTGTCACTAAAGCAACGGGGGGACTTTGGATATGTACGGATTTTCGGGACCTTAACCTCGCTTGCCCAAAGGATGACTTCCCCCTACCAAGTATTGATCAACTTGTTGATCTCACTGCGGGCCATGAGATGCTTTCTCTCATGGATGGCTTCTCGGGATACAATCAAATTTTGGTAGCCCCGGCCGATCAACATAAAACCGCCTTCATAACTCCTTGGGGAACCTTCTGCTATCGTGTCATGCCGTTTGGCCTTAAGAATGCTGGTGCGACCTATCAGCGGGCTATGACTTACATTTTTCATGACATTATGCACACTATCCTTGAGGATTATGTCGATGATCTTCTTGGCAAATCTAAACATCGCAGTGAACATCTCGATGTTTTAACCATTATTTTCGATCACCTGTTACAATACTATGTTCGTCTTCAACCAAAGAAATGTGTCTTTGGTGTCCTTTTGGGAAAACTCCTTGGTTTTATTGTCTCTTTGCATGGCATCGAGGTCGATCCAGCTAAAGTCAAAGCTATCCTAGAAATGCCCCCACCCACTAACCTCAAACAATTGCGTAGTTTGCAGGGAAAACTCCAATCTATCCGCGTTTCATCTCACAACTCTCGGATCGATGTCAACCTTTCCATCATCTCCTTAAAAAGGACATTGTCTTTCAATGGAGCGAAGAGTGCCACCAAGCCTTTGAGGCTCTTAAAGCCTATCTCTTGCAGCCACCCGTGCTTATCCCACCTCAGGACGATCACCCTTTCTACCTTTACCTTTCTGCCACTGACCATGTTGTAGGAGCCATGCTCGCACATCGTGACTCCGAGCATCGAGAACAAGCCATTTATTACATAAGTCGTACTCTTGTGGATTACGAGACTAGGTATACACATGTAGAAAAGTTGTGCCTAGCCCTATCATTCGTGGCCACCAAACTCTGACATTACCTCCTGAATCACAAAACTTTTGTCATCACCAACGCGGACCCCATCCATTATATGTACGCCAAACCTCATCTAAACCAACGCATCACCCGATGGCTTATGCTCCTCGCCGACCTCGACCTTGAGTTTGTACACCAGAAATCAGTCAAAGGACAAACTATCGCAGACCAACTCGCGGAAGCCCCTTTACCTGGGGAACAATTTACCAATTTTACTTTCCCTGACGAACTCATCGCCACTCTTTCACTCAGTGAGGAGTCGTATCCAATGACCCTCTTCTTCGATGGATCCAAATGCCAGCGCGGCGGAGGGGCCGACGTTGTTCTCATTCCTCTTGACGCTGAACCTATGCCTCTTTCATTCCGGCTCGATTTCCCCTGCACTAATAATACAGCGGAATACGAGGCCCTTGTTTTGGGTCTCCAGGTTGCGTTACACTTAGGTGTAAAGTCTATTAACATTTTTGGTGACTCTCAACTGGTAGTCAATCAAGTTATGGGCATCTACCAATGTAAAAATGAGGAACTTCAAAAGTACAAACATTACGTGGACTCACTTTTGACCTTATTTACTCATTATTCTATCCAAACCATTCCCCGCTCAACTAACAAATTTGCGGATACTATGGCTTGCTTGGCCTCGCAAATTCCTGCCTCACCAACTGACTCTGACATATTTGTCTTGGTCCAACAACTCTTTGCCCCATCTTACTCAGTCCCAGATGTTTGTATGATAAATAATGTGTCTGCTAATTCGCAGGATACCTGGTATCACCAATTTCACGACTACCTTACAACCTCTGTTCTCCCACCTGACCTTACTAGTAACGGAAAATGTGCTTTTCTTAAAAGTGTTTCTCGTTATGTCATCATGGGGGGACTCCTCTATAAACGTGGCTTTGATGGCATCCTCCTTCGATGTCTAACTGGCGCGGAGGTCACCTATACCATCCAACAAGTCCATGACGGCATTTGTGGTGGACATTTTAGTGGCCTTGCCGTGGCCAAACGGATCCTTCGCCTAGGCTATTATTGGCCTACTCTTAATAACGACTGCTACGAATATGTTAAGCGTTGTATTATGTGTCAACAACATGCCAACCTTCAACATACTCCTAGCCATCCGCTACAGGTCGCACGAGATCTTTGGCCTTTCTCACAATGGGGTTTAGACCTTATTGGTGAGATTCACCCGCCCTCTTCGCAACGTCACCGTTGGATAATCACAGCAACCGAATATTACACTAAATGGGTGGAGGCCATTCCACTCATTTCAACCAAAAAAGAAAAAATCGTAGAATTCATTAACCATCACATTATCTGTCGTTTTGGTGTTCCTCATCGCCTGATAACAGATAATGGAAAATCTTTCAAAAATAAGTTGTTACAAGACCTTTGTGACAACTTTGGTATCAAACTTAGTTTCTCATCACCTTACTATCCACAAGCAAATGGTCAAGCCGAATCTTCTAACAAAACCCTAACCAAAATTCTCATGAAAGTCGTTAACGATTCTGGAAGCAATTGGCCTGATCACATCCCCTTTGCCCTTTGGGCTTATCGTACCAGCATTCGTACCTCCACTAATGCCACACCATTTTCTTTGGTATATGGTACCGAGGCTGTCTTGCCTCTCGAAATACAAATACCCTCTCTAAGAATATCTCTCCAGGATATTCTCACCAATGATGATTTCCGCCAAGAGCGGTTAGCCCAATTGGAGCTTCTTGACGAGCGTCATCTTACAGCTCTTGACCACCTTCAAATCTATCAAAAGCGCATCAAGCATGCTTATGATAAGCGACTTCATGAGCGTACCTTTAAGGTTGGTGATCTTGTCCTCAAAGAGAATCAACATGTAACCAAACTAGAAAAGAGCAAACGTGGAAAATTTGCTCCAAATTGGATTGGGCCTTACATTATCACTCACACTTACGGATCAGGCACTTACCGTTTAGCTTCGCTCAATGGTAAGCCTGAGCCTGAACCCCTTAATGCCTTGCACCTCCGACCATTCTACTGTTGAATTTAGTGTTATATCACTTTTTATCTACCTTGCGCTCGTCCCTTGAGCTCATTTACCACCTCATACACCTTGTTTCATGCATCTCAAAATAGAATCACGCTCACGTGGTTTGGTCATCATCTCCTCTTAAAGATGCCTTTCCCTTTTTAGTCTGGTCCATGACTTAAAAGTATCAAAATAACACGTTCTCAATTATACAATTATGGGATATTCTTGAGTCAAACTTCCTACAAAACTAAATGCTTCATGCCAAACGGACATCTAGACCTCTAAGTTATACATAGACTGCTCCCTCGAAGGACAACTATGTGCAAAGCCACATCTGCTATTATAAATAGACTGCTCCCTCGAAGGACAGCTATACACAAAAGCCGCATCTGCTACTATAAATAGACTGCTCCCTTGAAGGACAGCTATACAAAGTCAGCCTCTATCAGAAGCTTCTCGCATTGATCAGCTTCGTGAAGAGCTCAAGAACAACAACATGCATATCCCATATAGACTTCCCGCATCGATCAGTCTATATTCAGAAAAAAATAAAAGCAGTATTCCAAAGCACTTTTGAGTCATGGACTTGTCTATTCAGGTTTGGTTCTCTTTCGTCAGCATACTCACCTTATAACAAGTTCTCTGCACCCCAGCTATACCATCCACCTCATCTCACCATTCTTCAAAACCACAAAACTCAAGGGACGTGACGTATATCCGATATATTGTGATTATACAACTCTTTTCACCTATCGACTTCTCGCCTATGCAAGGTACCTAGGGATTCAAGTTCATCCTCCGATAATACGTGGTTTGTTTAGCTCTTTCCAACTATGGGACACTTTTCCCTCTTTTACCCGAATCTAGGATTATGTGTTGACCTTAATCAGGACACGGTTCCCTAATACTTGGGTAAGCTAACCTTCGCTTCACCTATACCTACACTAATACCGCCAATACCTTACCAACACCAACAACATTACCCTACCAATATCAATATTTTTACCAACCAACAAATTGCCTAACCACAACCAAATTTCCTGAATTCACCTCTCCCTGGTCCTAAGGGAGAACTACATCGGTCTGAGGCCCCTCCTTGCTTTGTGCAATGGGCTATGTAGGCAGCACTTAGGAGACATGGGGTCTCCCAAGGTTAGCTCGACCATCCCCTACCATAACCTATCATGTGTTGTAAATATAAATATTTTTGTGTATTTCTATTTGATAACATTCATCTTTATCCTTTTTCAAAACAAACATTCAAAACACAAACATTCTTATTATTATCATAACTCAAATCAACATACATATTCAGTTTTATTTAGATGTTAAACAAATACATCTTCTCTATCATCGACGTGCAGGTTGGCATCCTTATTTATTCTTCTACCCCTATGAAATTCACTTAGACCCTTGCGCCTCATCCCGAACTAGGTGATGATTGTGATCGTCGACGCCGCTCGCCTGGCCTCTCCATCCTCAAAGGTGCCACTGCTATTGGTTCCTCCCACTGATCTGCCAATCTCTCCTGTAACATATGAATACGCCCTCTCGCGTGGAGGAATCTCACCTCTAGCCTCTCCACTCGTGACTGCGCAACCGCTAACAATCCTGTTGTCTCATTCACCCGCGTTTGAAGCTGGTGAACTAAACCCTGCAGGTGATCTCTCTCCGCTGTAATCACAGCTATGTCAGGATGATCGGCCCTCTCACGTGAACCTCGCAGCTCTGCTACCCACCATAATCTATAAGCCTCTGTCGCTCCTGCATCCATTACCCTGCGATCGGCTGCTATCTCTTCTGGTCCTTCTGGAGGTGTCGGCCGGGGAGGCGAGAATGATGCCTCGGCGTCGATCCTCATGTATGGTCTATAAGCCATGGGTATATCCTGAACAAATCCAAATTGTCACCGCACGCAATCTAGAGGAATCCTCTCGTACTCACCTGGCCTGTGCCCCGCGATCCACCTTAATCGCTCTACACCCCTCAAATCCTCAGCTATGTTCTCTATCACCATATAGTTCCCGTAAGGCCTCCAACGGATATCCGCAATCGTCACCATCTCCCACACCTGCCTATAATACTCGACGTCATCTGTCACGGCCTGGGATCTCGCCTCTTGCTCTGTCTGGACCCATCGCCTGAATCCCAACCTCTGCACTCCTGTCTCTCCTGACTGGATGGGTTGGCCTATTGGTCGCACACAAACAATGTGCTCATAGGCCCAACAATGTAATAAGTATGCACAATCCAGTGTAGTCCTGTGATTTCGCCTGCAGGCCCATAAACCCCTGTATAGCTCCGCCAGATATGCGGGTGCCCATGCGAAAGTCACGCTCCTTTCTATCATTTCCCAAATAATACACATCAATGCTTTTGGAAATCTTCCCCCATCCGCCCTCGGTAATGCATAATACCCCACCGCTATCATTAATACCACTGCCAACCTTGTTGCCTCAGGGTGTGCTACAAACATTATACCATAAGTGAATGTCAAACCTCGCTGTGTCAAATCTCGTGCAGCTGGACCAAATACTGTTGTTATCGCTCCCCGCACTGCGCTAGGCCCTGCCTGATACACTGGTCTTCCTATAATTGGGAGCCTCAAAATTCGAAACACATCTTCCAACGTCACTGTCATCTCCCCTGTTGGCAGATAGAAGGTATTCTTTTCTGGATTCCATCTCTCAATCAACGCCTGCAACATAGCATGATTGCGTGTGATTCGTGAATAATAGTGGATTCCACTTAACCCCACACGGTTTATCAATGCCCACTCAGCTGGTGTTACATCCGCTCGGATTCGTGACAACAAAGCTGGCACCCTATCATTCATCCTCAACCCTGCCTCTGCCTGCATACATCAAATCAACAAACAACCATTCAATAAATCAAATCCCCAAGTGTTTTTTCTCACATTCTGGAATTTCATACAGTAACCGATATCGGTTATAGATAACCAATAACGGTTACTAACCGATACCGGTTATCTCTAAACCGATATCGGTCACTGTCAATTCTATACAGCCTGCTTAAAAACACCACCTACGATAATTATTTGCTCGTTTACCCCTCTCTGTACCTACAAACATACCCGAAACCCCTGCTTACCTACCCCATAACACTCACCCCATCCCAAACCCTTGCCTATCACCTTTTCTTTTTCATCTCTACCCACTTACCTTCTCTCATCCTATTCATAAAACATGCAAGAATTGAATTCCAACCAAAAATTTTACCTCTTGGGATGCAGCAGCTTGAGGTGGAACCTGTCTTCCCTCTCGTCTCTGCCCGCTGGATGCTTCTCCTTGTTCAGCCATGTTCACCACCCTCTTCAATATAACTTACCTTTCTGCCTTCTTAATCTCAGCCCACAATCACTTTACCTGTCTCTTTCCTCCTTATCACTCAATTCTACCATGCAATTACCTGTATAAGTCGTCAACAACGTTGCATTCTCGTATTTAACTTGTTGCATGACTCTAAAAATAAGAACTTAAGTTGCCTCCCAAGCTTTTCTATTTTTAGAAAAACTCGTTTTGGCATAACCAATATCGGTTACCTAACCGGTATCGGTCATATAGCTACTGACATCGGTTAGCTAACCGATATCGGTCACATGTCTCCTTTTGCTTAAACCTAGGCCTTTTCTTCATTTTTTGCAAATTTTTGGTGGCACCCGCCTCTTTTCCCTGCATAACGACATCATTATCAATATTTATCATCAGAATACCATCAACACATATACATATCATCAAAATTTCATCAACATCATCTATATACATTAAATTTCAATACCATCGACAAAACACATGAGACATTCTAATATATGCATCAAATCAAAAAAAATTTACACACCATGTGGATCAAACTCATCTATATATATCATCATCAACTCAATGTCAAAATATACAAACTGCCCTGTATGGGGCCTCTGTGATCTAAAAATACAAAGCTGGCACGCAGGCCGCTGTCTCTGTCAAAATCTCGACTCGGCTCGCAGGCCGGTCTCTCATGTCAAAAATATACTCGGCTCGCAGGCTGGTATCAACTATACAAAATGTACTCGGCTCACAGGCCGGTATATACAACAAACATGAATAAATAAATCCTATGTGGGCACGCAGGCCTCTATATACATACTCGGTTCGCAGACCGGTGTCTATATCCAATAACAAAAACCCATATCCGCTCCTAGGATGTCTCAGCTCTCTCCACCACCCTCGGCCGTCCCCCTGCTGGTCTCTGTGCTGGCTCTCACCTCCTCCCTGTAACCGACCCACCGGCTGTGGCTGCGGCCCCCTGTGATCTCTGACTCTAGGACGTCTCGGCTCTGTGCGCGGCATATGGCTGATAGTCTGCCCCGGTGCCATCTAGCACGTCCTGATAATACCGGGCCTCCGCTCTCGCCTCCATATAGCGGGCCCGTGCCACCATGGCTGGTGGGGCTAGTCCCCCGACTCCTAATAGAAGTGGCCCCTGCCCTGCCGGTACACCCTGTGCCTGTGGCGGGTGCCTGTACCTGCCTGTGCCTGAGGCAGTGCCTGTGCCTGTGGCTGTGCTGTGCCGGTGCCTGCGGCTGTGCCTGAGCCTGTACCTATGCCTGGGCTAACTGCCCCTGTAGCACCCCAATCTGTGCCTGTGCAGCAGCAAGCTACCCCTGTAATAACTACACCTGGCCCAAGAGACGGTCCCTCTCCGCTATCACAGTCGCCAAATCTGGCTGTGTGGGTTGTGCTCTCATGGCTGCTCTCTGCCCTGCCCACCAAACCAAAAAGGCACCTGTCACACCGGCATCATCCACTGTATCATCTGCCGGTCTCTCTGTGACCCAGACTGGGTCCAATGGCTGCGGAGCAGGCAGGGGTGCCTCTACATCCTCCCTCTGGTACTGTGGGAAGGGAGGTGGCTCATCCTGTCGTAAGCCCAACTGACGTCGTACCCTCTCTAGGGGTATCCGCTCATACTCCCCGGGTCTCCGTCCAGCTATCCAGAAGATGTACTGGATCCAGCGCAGCTGTGCTCGGGCTCCTCCTCGGGGCTGATGGCCTCTGTAGGGCCTCCATATAATATCGAGTGCGGTCAAGCCCTCTAACATATGACGGTAGTATGCCACATCTCGTCCTGCGATCACTGCTCATGGCTGGCCCATGACCCCCAACCACCTCTGAAATCCATATCTGTAAACTACCTGTGGCCCTGGCTGCTGGGGCAACCCTACTGGTCGTATACAGATGATATGCTCGTAGGCCCAGCAGTGTAACAAAAATGTCAAACATATACCAAATCGCCTCATACGGTGATAACCCCAGAGCTCTCTGTATAGCTGCACCAGATACACTGGTGCCCAGGCATAGCATGTATGCTCCTCCACCATCTCATGCAAAACTCCCATCAAAGCCCGTGGGAAGCGGCCTCCCTCTGAGTCAGGGAGGGCGAAGCAGGTGATACCAATCATCATCAACACGGCAAGCCGTGTCTCCTGTCGGTGTGTGCGATACATATCGCCGTAGGCAATACTCGCGCTGTGATATGTAATCAATGGGGCTGCATCCCCGAATACCTGCAGGATGTTGTCCATCGTTGTCTCCGCATCCACCTAGAACACTGCCTCACCTATGATCGGTAGTCTCAGGATGTGATACACATCCTCTAATGTAATAGTCATCTCTCCAGTAGGGAGATGGAAGACATTGGTTGCCGGATCCCATCTCTCGATGAGGGCAACCATCAGGCTGTGGTCCCTATCCACAGCCCTATACCTCTGGACTCCGCCGAGTCCAACCTCTCGCATGACGGCCCACTGCGCTGTAGTCACATGTGGCCGCATCCGCCCCAATAGAGGTGGCATCTGATCCCGCATCGTCAGCTGCTGGCGTGCCTGCAAACACAACCCACTCCATCAGGCCTACCTTTTACAGAAACAACTACCTTAACCCTCTATACCCACTTACCCACCCAACCACAACCCGACTCTATAACACACATCTACACCCACCTATCTTACCCTATACATCTACGATATCCCCTTTACTTATCTCACACCCTACCAACCACCCCGATCTACTCTAGCCATCTAACTATACCCCCACCAATTTAACACCTCCTACTTCATACACAACACATAATCTATCCTACCCAGAACCAGCCCCCAACAACCCCATTCCCCCCCACCCCCATCACCTTTCCTATCAACTCTACCTCCTCCCCCTTCACCCCCAAAAAAAACAAAACTCTAACAACAAACAAAAACCACAAATTTCACAAACCTAACTCCTACCCATGATGACCGGTACCGGTCACCCTCGACCGCCATCGGTCCCCCAAGCACATTGTATGTACCGACGCCGGTCGACATATGACCGACGCCGGTCTATAAACAAAGCAATTTATACAAACTATTCTGTGACCGATGTCGGTCGCCTAGTGACCGACATCGGTCACTGTCCAATTCCGGGGCCGAACCCAAAATGGCCCGCAAAACCTCTTTTTACCTATTTCTACCCATTTACCCACAAGAAAGACCTAAAAACTTACCCACCCTGCTGTTTTGGCCTAACTAACATACCTACCCACTCCATTTTACAATTTACTTTCATTTATTCATTATTTTATTAAATTTTGGATTCCTACCCCAAAACCCACATTCTAAGTTAAATTGATTAACTTCACATAAGTAGGGGTTCAGAGCCTACCGGTACGACTACACGTCGTCGTGGTGGGATAGGTGGCGGTGGTCCAGCTCCTCCAGCACCTCCTGCTCCTCTGGGCTGTGCCATGGCTCCAAATCTCCTCAGCAGGGTCCTCAACCAATCAAACTCTACCTCCTGATCGCTGGGGTCTACCAATCACTCACTCCTCCACTCAACTAATGCCAACTCAGCCCACAAACTCAACAAAATCAATTCAAAACTCAGACAAGCCGTATTGGTACTCAAATTGACAATGTGAAAATGACACGCCGTATTTTTATTTTTATAGGTTTTGACCTATAACCGATATCGGTTATAGCGTGCCCTAAAACACCGATATCGGTCATCTAACCGATACCGGTCATAACTAACCGATATCGGTTGCATGCCTACTTTACCAAAATTTCTGCCCTTATCCACCAATCTCCCTTTCTCACCACATCGCCTACCCCCACCTTTGCTAAATAGCCTTATTTTGACTTCATTGGCCCAACTCACGGCCGCAACCAACCAATCGGCCCAACCCAAGGCCGCAACCAACCGCAACAACCAACCAATTGGCCCGACCCAAGGCCGCACCCAACCAATTGGCCCGACCCAAGGCCACAACCAACCAATTAGGCCCGACCCAATGCCGCAACCAACCATTTGGCCCGACCCAAGGCCGCAACCAACCAATTAGGCCCGACCCAATGCCGCAACCAACCATTTGGTCGCAACCTACCAATCGGACCCAAGGCCGCACCCAACCAATCAGGCCCAACCCAAGGCCGCACCCAACCAATCAGGCCCGACCCAAGGCCCTCACTAATCAATCGGCCCGACCCAAGGCCACACCAATTAAGTACCTCGACCAAGACCCGCAACTTACGATTTTATCCACCCATCATGTAGCTTTTTGTTCAATCAAGCTCACCTGTTCGTGTTCTAGCATGATTAGGATACTTGAATTGATCAGCCGACCAACTTTGCCTAGACCGAGACCGTGACGTTTATCTCAACCAAACCAACCATTTGGTACTGCCGAACATGCCTAAACGTTCCTGTACCTTACCCGTTATATCCCCTGGAGCTACTTCCTATGCCTTGGATACCAGGATTATATCACCCTTGTTTGGATAAACTATCGACCTTTGCCTATGAATTGCTTGTTTGCTCTTCAAATCATGTACCCTGGTCGCACTACTACATTTCAACGTGTGTCTGCTTCCTTGAACTTACCCCACCATCTTACCATCATCTTAACACCATTTACCCTTTATCAACCCTATCCCTGATTTCACGTCGCCTCAATCTGTGATAGATTTGAGGGGGATTACCTATACCCTTAACTGGGGCAATCACTTCTTATTAATTGTCAGTGCAGCTTTACAAGACAAGCTACACGACAACAAGGGGCTAATGTAGACACCAAATTTGTGTCTTACGACACCCTGTGCCCCACATCTCATTTCGCAACCTAACCTCACCACCTAAACCTTACACAATTATCTATTAATTACCTTATAATTAATAAATCCACATCTCCAAACCTGCCACCTCATTTCGCCACCTCATCATGACCTAGCCCTAACCCTAAACTAACCTAATTAAGACCTATAACTTGGTCTACATCCACACCCATGACTAATTACTCCTCACCCGCACCAAAACCAACCTAATAATGACTTGACCAAGCCCACAACTAATCCCTCGGGAGAAAAGGAGGGAAAGTTGGCTATTTTACTAAAAATAGCCCACTTTGACTTAACCGACATCGGTTCCTACTCGACCGCCGTCGGTTACGTAACCGCCATCGGTTCCCTGTAAATGACCTCCCCCAACCAAAAACAAAGGATCAGAATTCATTTGAAAGATCTGGAATTCACTTGGCAGAGCAGAGACAAGTGAAGAAAAGAGAAGAGTTTGCAGAGAAGGACATCGAGCCCAAGACTGCAACGGAGTAACCAGAGCACAACGACACTCATCCAAGCATTGGGAGAGAAGATAGCTCACTTTTGATTGTCAGATCATCCCACCTGAGCCTTGCCTTCGTCATCACAATCCTTGGACCTGTATCTTCATCAGGAACTAGTAAGTAGTGTCTTGTACGTTTTTAAATACCATTTCTGGAACTTCTGATTCATAGTAATTATAAGCTCACTCCTAGATCTACTACCCGATAGCACCCTGCATCTAACCTTCATTCCTCTACCCCTACATTGCCCCAAGAACAGCTCCCACACTCTCTGAGTCTTCTCCATCACCCTATTGCCTACCCCTAATCATTTATCAACCTTATAAACACCATAACCACCTTACAACCAACCTTCATTGAAAGCCCCTAAATCACTGCCCCTACCGATATCGGTTATCAGCCACCGGTACCGGTGTTATAACCGCAGTCGGTTATACAGTGACCGGCATCGGTCACTGTGACTCAAACCAAAACCAGCCTTTCCTCTATTGCTTTTTAACGAGGTAACTAAATCGTAATTTCGCAATAACTTCTTTGTTATCATTTGTGTTAATTCGTATTAAAAGGGGAACTGACCACCTTCGAAAGGAAGTCTAATATTTCCTGGGCCCAAGGAAGTTCCCTCATTTATTGTCTAACTATAATCTGGTGGTCTTGCATTCTTATTCACAGGTAGTCCTTCCCAGACAAAAAGGAGTTCTTCGCAATCGGTCTGATCTCTCTCTACGGTACGCGCACACCCTCCCAACACTCAACAGGTATTCCTCCTAGCCCTAACCTTTATCTGTTTCTCAAGAGAATGAAAGGATAGAAGCAACTCTATTCTAAGAACGGAAACATTCTGTGTGAAACAAAGTAAATCTAATATAATAAGTGAGGCTATAGTTAGATCTGAAGGGCTGGTAGGTGTTGGGGTATTGGAATTGGTCAGGGTCAAGTTCTAGGTTGTTTAGGTTATTTGGTAAAAGGTTGTTTGGCTCTATTCTTGGGCAGGGTATAAAACATATAGACCAATATCGGTTGGGTATAACTGATGACGGTTTAAGGGGAGACCGACGATGGTTATCGGTAACTGATGTCAGTACAGTAGGGTGAAAATAGTTCACTGAAAAACTTTATTGTAGATTCTGGGTGAGGTTGGATGAGGCTAAAGAAGGGGATGGAGAGGTCTATGGGAATGTTGAGAACACTCAAAGAGGTGGAAGGGCCAAGTTAGCTAATATGATAAATGGTTGGGATATGTTTTTGGGTTTTTCAGAAAGATGGCTATGGAGGAATGGGAGTGTTAATAGAAGAATGGTAATAGAGGTGATAACAACTCTATAAAAAGAATAGGAATGGAAATGATTAATGATAAAACACTTACCAATGTTGCAGGTCCAATGGTTGGGTAGTGGTGACGCTTCTCGGAATGTTACCGTGAGTGCCAATGCTTTTGGATCTGTCCTGGTGCTAGCTATGGATGTCTGGGTTCATGAAAAATACATTGGTTCTACTTGTATGAAGCTCTCTTCTTGTCTTCTTGCTCTCAGAATGTGCCAACCCAAAAACAAGGTTGCTTAGGTGAATAAATGGTCACCAATGACGGTTCTGGGTTGATCAGCATCGGTTAAGGTGGGATTCATTAGGTTTACTAAAATGGGTAGATCTTTCTAATTTCTTGGGCCCAATTAGTTTGTTCTCGCGGATTAGAATGGGAACTTCCCTTCTAATGGGAGGGAATGTGGTTAGAGATATTTTAGGGATTTATTTTAGGGTTAGACCAAATCTTAGCTCATTAAGGAAAGTAATACTTGGTATTGTTAGTTATGGAAACATGCCAAGAATAGGTCTAGGGTGAGGTGGTGGGGTAGAAATTAAGATAATCAGATAATAAATATTGTGAGGATATATATTAATTTAATTAAATCAATTAAATTAAGTGGTGTTGGGTGGAAGGGGCCTTTGTTAAATAATTATGTTTGAGCCGGTTATTTAACTAGGGACCAAGGGGAGTGTGACCCAATTTTGGTATCTACATTTTGCCCCTTTTTGTTGCGTAGCTTGTATTAGTAAGCAACGCTGACAAAAATAAGATGTGGTTTCCCCATATGTGAGTGAAGGTGCTCCCCCTCAAACTAGGAACAGATGAGGTAGAAGACTAAATCTTTGAGTGGTTTGATAAAGGTGGATGTGATGAAGAGGAAGGTGGACAATGGGGGTAATGGGGTAAAGTTCCAATTAGGTAATCAGGGTAATGGGCCAGGGTCAAAGGTAGCAATAGTCAAATGCACACACACGTATAAACTATGGCATGGTACCAGGTTGAAGAGCATGCAAAATCTACATCGTCTAAGGTCGATAGGTTTATCTAAACAAGGTTGAAGTGATTCCGGTATCCAAGGTATAGGATATGGTGTGGAAGAACATCACATGCCAGGTGTAGGAATGTTTAGGTATGTTCCGCTACACCAGAGGTTGGGTCAGGATAAACAACATGATAATAGGCAAGGTAAGGTCATTGGGTCAAACAACATGGGTAACAGTGTCGTAAGGTATAACGAGCATATGAATTCATAGGTCGTTAACAATGTTCTGGTTCCATGTAGTGAGGGCATGGCATAGGTAGGGACGAGGTATGGGTAAAATAACAAGTTCCTAAATGTAATGAAGGATAGGCATATGTAAGGTAGGTGTGGAGGTTGGTTGCAATAAGGGTGGGTAAGATCAAATGGTGGCTGGGTTGGTTAAGTGTTGGTTGGAAATGGTGAAAGAGTATGGACAAGAGTATGACAAGTAATTAATTCTGGTCATACGTAACTAGTGACGGTCTACGTAAGTCGATCACAGTTTATTAGGGTAGATGACAGATGTCGGTTTGGGTACAACTGACCATGGTTGGCTAGGGCACAGGACCGATGTCTGTTTAGGTATAACAAATGTCGGTTAGGTCAATGTGGGTATATAAAAAGAAAAAATCCGTATAATACGTATTCATTTGTACATTTTGGATTTTGTGAAAATGACGAGAGTACAATACTTTTGTGGCTTGGGAAGAGGAAAGTATGTGGGACTGTACTGAGGTGAGGTGGAGAGATCTGATTAGAGAGGAGATCCAGGTAGACATGTCCATGTGATCAGGTAGAGTGAGGTGATTGGTAGAGAGGTTGGAGGTTGATTTGGACATGGTGGAGGCACGAGAGGGTTTGGGTGGACCACCAACACAGTGGCCATACGTTCCACAATGGAGGAAACATTGAGACGAGGTAAGATCTAAGCTTTTCTATGTATTTTTGTTAAATTTAGAAGGGAATATGGGTCAAGGCGGTGTGGCTAGGTTAGAGAATTTGAAATTTGGTGGTTAAAATGGGTGAGAGAGGGGGTGGGAAAAAGGTATAAGTAGGTTGAGTAGGTTGACTTGGGCATGGTTGAGTCAAGTTGGTTATGTATGGTTGAGTTCTTGATTCATTAATTAGTGTAATTAATGATGATGTGGGTCATGTTAAGATGATTTTTAGGAAAATGTATGATTATGGTAAAGAAATTGTAGACAAGATGAAATGAATGTGTAAGTTATGATGGTAAAGATGTGTAACAATTGTTGTTTATTGGGTGTAATTTTCAGTTATTGATATAGAAAGGAAAATAACTAGGGTAAAATGTGAATAGGAAAGGGAAAGAGGGAATTGGTTAGGGTAGAGAGTGACTGAGCTAGCCTCCAAGGGCCCCATGCCCTCAAAGTGCTGCATACATAGTCCCGAAAAAAAGGGACCTCAGACTGATGTAGTTCTCTCATAAGCTAGGGAAGATTAGGGAGAAATAGCAAAATGGGTTGATGGGTGCTAGGCATGGGTGAATGTAGGTCATAGGCATGATTGTGTTTAGATCGTAGGTGTGGTTGAGTGGTTTTTAAATATAGGTGTTGATGATCTAGCCCTATATAGGATAGTCAACAAGTAATGAGGAAGGGGAATGGTAAGAGGTGGTGAAAAGAGCCACTTAATTGATAAGAACCCTAAGGAGTCAATCATACCTAAGATAGGCTCATGAACAAAATACCCTAAAGGCATTGCATGATGGACTGTTCTAAGGGTGAAGAAATTCACATAATCACAACATGTCGCATTCGCGGTAAGTCCCTTGAGGAATGAGGAAATTAGGTGAAAATGCAAGGAGGTGAGAATGGGTGGTTGAGCGTAACTTAGTGTACAAAAGTGTGTCTGTCGGAACAAGAAACTCGGGATCAAGAATAGGCAAGTCCATGACGAAAATTTCATCTTCTTTTTTTTGGATTTTAATAGACTGATCGATGCCAGAAGTCTATATGGGATGAATATATTAGCTCCTTAAGATATTCGTGAAGCTGATCAATGTGGGAATCTTTTGAATATTTGTATTGAATTTGTGAAATAACTTGATATAGTTTTCCTTCAAGGGAGCAGTCTATTTTATAGCGGCGACATATAAAGAAGAGATGTCCCTTTTGAGGGAGTCATCTTTTTCTGGAAGTTTGACTCAAGGAGTTGTATACCTTTTTTTCTTTTTGGATGTTTAAGTCATGGACAAGACTATAGAGGAAGATTAGGTTCTTGTTTAGAAGAAAAGACCATAACACATAGAGATTAACTATGGAAGAGGTGGTTTCGAGTGATGAACGACCATGAGATTCCATCTTGAAGAAGAAGAAAAGTATCCATGTGAATCATGCTATGATTATAGTCATGGTACTCATATTAGAGACAAGGATAAAAGGTGATGGGTAATCACAAGATTCTTGTTTAGGCATGGATCCTCAAAATGGGTAGTATGGAAGGTGAACAATGCTCAAGGGAAAAGTGATCAACTGACAGAAATTGATATAGGACTTGATATCAATAATAGAATGGTCAAATATGTAAGGTATTAAGGGGCTCAGGTTTGGGTTTACCTTTGAGTGAAGATAAATGATAAGCACCTGATCCATAGGAATGGGTAACGATATAGGGTCCAAGCTAGTTAGGAGAAAATTTACCCTGTTTACTTTTCTCCTATTTGGTTACATGTTGATTTTATTTTAGGATGAGGTCACTGACCTAAAAGTTTTGTTCATGAATACATTTTTCATAGGCACATTTGATAAATTTTTGGTAGATTTGGAGATGGTCAAGAGCATTGAGATGATGTTCATCTAATAACTCAAGTTACGCCAAACGATCCTGGAAAAAGTCATCGTCATTTAGCATGTCTTGTAGTGAGATGCAGAGAGATGGAATCTAGACTTCGAGAGGTAAGATAGCCTTAGTACCATAGACCAAAGAAAAGGGGGTGGAAGCGGTCAAAGTGTAAATACTAGTGTGATAAGCCCACAAGGCGAAAGGAATGTGCGTATGCCAATATTTCCCAATATCGTTGACTACCTTCATAAGAATTTTTTTCAAGGTTTTATTGGTGGATTCAGCTTAACCATTTTTTGTAGGTAATAAGGTGATGAGAAACTAAGTTGGATGCCAAAAGCATCACATAGTTTGTGTAGGGTTTGGTTTTTGAATTGTTTTTCATTATCAGTGATAATGCGGTGAGGAACACCAAAACGAAAAATGATGTGACTATTGATGAATTCACATATCTTATCAGCTTTGGTAGAAATGAGGTGAACAACTTCTACCCATATAGTGTAGTATTCGGTAGTAGTTATAATCCATTGGTGGCGTTGTGAAGAATGGGGGTTGATTTCACCAACAAGATCCAAACCACATTGAGAGAAAGGCCAAAGGTCTCGTGTGACCTGTAAGGCATGACTAGGTGTGTGATGGATATTAGCATGTTGCTATAATTTCACACAACATTTGACATTATCACACCAGTCATGGTTCAGGTTTGGCCAATAATAGCCTAAGCGAAGGATGCATTTTGTGATAGTCAAACCGCTAAAGTGACCTCCGCAAATTCCATCATGGAATTCCTTAATGGTGTAAGGAATTTCGGAGCTTGTAATGAAGCATAAGATAATTCCATTGAAATCACACTTGTACAAAATACCACCCATGATGGCATAATGGGAGAAAATTTTAAGAAAGGCACATTGTCCATTACGAGTGAGATTAGCGGGTAGAATGGAAAGAGAAATATAGTCTGCATATTGCTTATACCAAAGGTCACGTGGGTCAGGAGTAACGGTTCCAATGGAGTAAACTTCATGAGGTAAATAAGAGGGTAATTGTAGCCTTTATATGGTGACAAATATTTTAGAGTCAGCGGGCGAAGAAGATATATGAGAATCCAAGCAGGCCATGGTATCCACAAATTTATTAGTAGACCGTGGGGTGGTTTGAAGAGCATAACGGTCAAAGCTAGTCAAACATATGTCTACGTGATGCTTATACTTTTGAAGTATCTCATTACGACACTGGTATATACCATTGAATTGGTTTATGACTAACTGAGAATCACCAAAGATGTTGATTGACTTAACATCTAAGGCATAAGCAGCCTGGAGACCTAATACGAGTGCTTCGTATTCAGTAATATTGTTTGTACAATCAAAATCGAGTTTAAAAGACAAAGGCATGGGTTCCTCATCAAGTGGAATGAGGATAACACTATCCCCACCCCCACGTTGACACTTGGATCCATCGAAGAAGAGTGTCATTTTGTAAGCGGGTTCATCCAGGGAAAGGGTAGTTATAGACTCGTCTGGGAAGTCAAAGTTAGAGGGTTGATTCCCAGAAATATGTCCATCAACCAATTGGTTGGTGATATCTTGGCCCTTGATGAACTTTTGTTGGATGAATTCGAGGTCAAGGTCGGCCAGAAGCATAAGCCAACATGCGGCATGTTGATGTTGATAATTTTTCACATACATATAGTGTAACAGGTCGGTATTTGTAATGACAAAGGTTTTTTGGTTGAGCAAGTAATGGTGGAGTTTGGTAGTGATGAAAACTAAGTCTAGGAAAACAAATTTGGCATGGGTATATCTAGTTTTGTAGTCAAGAAGAGTATGAATTATGTAATAAACAACTTTCTCTCAATGTTGGTCGTCATGATGAGCAAGCATGACACCTAGAGAATGGTCAGTGGCGGAAATATATAGGTAGAAGGGTAGGTCATCCTTAGGAGGAATGAGCACTGGTGGTTGAAGGAGGTATTGTTTCAAGGCTTCAAAGGCCTTATGAAATTCAGCATCCCATTTGAATGAAATGTATTTCTTGAGAAGATGATGGAATGGTTGACAGCAGTCGGAAAGCTGTGAGATAAAATGATGAATTGATTGCAACTTTCCTTATAGGCTGTGAAGTTGACGGAGATTAGTGGGTGGCAGCATTTCAAGAATAGCCTTAACTTTAGTAGGATCAACTTCTATGCCATGTAAAGAAATGATGAAACCTAGGAGTTTTCTAAAAATTACCACAAAGACGCACTTCTTTGGTTGAAGATGAACACAATACTTGATGAGGTGGTCAAAAATGACTTTAATAATGGGAAGGTGTTTGGTTCGATGCTTGGATTTGGAAAGAAAATCATCAACATAATCTTCCAATATGTGATGCATGATGTCATAGAAGATGTAAGTCATGGCTCGCTGATATGTAGCACCAACATTTTTGAGGCCAAAAGGCATGAATCGATAGCAGAAAGTCCCCCAAGGGGTGATGAAGGCAGTCTTGTGTTGATCCTTAGGAGCTAGTAATATTTGATTATAGCCCAAGAAACCATCCACGAGAAATTACATTTCATGGCCAGCGGTGAGATCAACTAGTTGGTCAATTCCTGGTAGTGGAAAATCATCTTTAGGACAGACGAGGTTGAGGTCATGGAAATTTGTGCAAATGTAGAGTCCCCCTGTCACTTTTGTGACATGAACGATGTTAGAAATCCATTGGGGATAACTAATGGGTAGAATGAAGGAAACTAAAAGATGGCGTTGAAGCTCTTCTTTGACCAGAAGAGCAATCCGACGATGGATTTTCCATAGCTTTTGTTTGATGGGTCTGTCATCAGGAATGGTTACGATATTATGAACCACAATTTTTGGGTCAATACTAGGCATATTGACATAAGACCAGGCAAACGCATTGCTATGGTTCTGATGGTAAGAGGTGAAGGTTTCCTATTTAGTAGAGTCTAAGGATTGGCTGATCTTTAAAATGTGCAGGTCATCTTGAGTATTAATGTTGACTTCAATTGTTGATTCATTCAACATGGTTTACATCTCAGAGGGTAACGACTGATGAATATAAGAATCTTCTGCACCAAGGTAGGTGAGGATGGACTCATCGTCCTGGCATTGAATGATGTTAATTGAAGGTGTATTATTATCAATCATGTCAAGATATAGGAATGACAGAGAAGAGGGAGCCTCGCCATCGTGTTGATAGGTCAGTGGTTCCAGGGAAATGGTGTTTATGAAAAAATAAATTAGGAGGAATAGATTCAAGATCTATGGACTCTGTGGTTGAAGATGGTAATTTGGGTGAATGAGAGGGGGGAATATTTCTCATCCTGGATAAGGTCAATGTAAACCTTCTTGGAGGGTGGAGCGTCAAAACCAATGCCATTATGTTCATTGTGTTTATGAGAGGTACAAGAAATGACAGTATGGAGGCCTTGTTCATGAAATAATTTCCACGTGCATGAGTGGAGGAAAGTGTGAGAGAAGTGGCATTCAGTGAGGGAGTGTAGGTTAGACAAAAATGGTTGGGCTTGGGATGGAGGTTCAGGTTTATAGGTGGCAATATCAAGTCCCCATACTCTTGTGGGGTGAGGAAGGTATCGATATTGTATAGGTGGTATTCCCGCAAAGTGAGGCATAGAAAAACACCTTATAAGGGATCAGTAGTTGGTATGTTGGTAGTGGATATAGATGGCTGACTAGATGTTGGGGAAACAAGTGCATCAGCCGTAGAGGCTATAGTTGTAGTGGGGATAGCAAGGTTAGATGCAACAGAAGTAGTGGCAATTTTGGTGGATGGGCTCATGGGTGAAGGTGAAGTGGTGACAGTGGCAGATGCCTTGACTGGTACAAGCACATCACTAGGCCGATATAACATGTTATAGGTCTTGAAATGTGATGGGTCAGTAGGGACAGTGTAATTATGTCCCTCATGTTCAAATTTGATCCATCAATGTAATGTTGAAGGGACACAACCCATGGCACGGATCCAAGGTCGGCTGAGAAACAAGTTATAATGGAACTCTCCTTGTAGAACATACAAAAGTTTTGAGATAGTGCGGGGGCCCACATGGAAATTGAGAACAATGTTACCTAGGGTAGAGGTCATGGCATCATTGAAGGAACACAACATAACAGGGTTACCATACATGCAATTGGCATGTATTCACATTTGGTTGTATGCGTGGGAGGAGATAATATTAATGGTAGCACCACCATCAATCATAACACGTCGTATGTGTATATTATTGATAAAGATGAAGATGAAAAGAGTGGGGTCGGGGTCGTTGGGCTAGAACAGAGCAATCATTCCATCTTAAAACGCTGAGGGCTGCCATTTGGTGAGTAGGTGGAGGTGTAGACACCAAAATTAGGTCTCACTCCCCTTGGTCCCACGTCAAATAAATACCTTGAACACATTCACCTAGCCATGGCCCCCTTCACCCAACTATAATATTAATTTAATTATTTAAATTAAATTAATTCATTATCTTCACAGTATTTATTATTTAAATATCCTAATTGAGATAATCCCCTCATATCCACCTCACCTAGACACCTCATCTAGCCACCTCACCCTAAGACCTATTCTTAATAAGCTGCCATAACTAACTAAGACTTACCCAAACCCTAAAAATCAATGCCTACATTCCCTCTAACCACATTCCTTCATGTTAAAAGGAAGCTTCCAATCTAATCCGTAGGAAAAACGAAACGAGATCCCAGAAAATCAAGGGGATCTGCCTAGTTTAGTAAACCTAGGAAATCCTGCCCTAACCGACACCGGTTACCCTTAACCACTACTGGTTAAGCCGGAAACCACCGTCGGTTACCTTTTAATTCCTAAAACAACCTTATTTTGGAGGTTGGCAAATTCCTGAGATATATCAAATATTTTGAAAGAAAAATTCAAGGCAGAACATGCATGCAAAGAAGGAGATCAAGTATTTTCTCTTGCACAAACATCCAACATTCACCCAGCAACCATCCAACACTCACCCCAACATAGATTTGATCCAATCAGGAAAGAAGGAGAGCACATGCAGCCCATGCAAGAGCTCCGCAACATTTGGCGATCCTCTGCAGCATTCAACCTCTTATCAGCACCTTCATTTCTCACTCACAAACATCCATAACTAGATTCCAAGTAAGTAGAACATTTTACTCTTCTGGTTCACTCATTTTCACCATTGTATTTTCATCCTTTGTTCTCCTAGTCACCCACTGACATCCATTAATACTCACCCCTCCATATCCCTATTAAAACTTCACCAAATCCCATCCAAACAACTTAATACCTCATTCTGACCAGCCTAGTCCTTTGTACAATCATAAGGGAGATTTAAAGCTCATTTTGTGACATTTCCTAGTACCCCACAGGAACTGGCACCGGTTATCCCAAAATGGCATTAGTCACCCTTACCTGGCATCGGTCTCTGTATCTACCAATACATCCCAGAACATTAACCTACCTACCTATTCCCACATCACCCTTAATCACCTATGACTACCTAATACCTTTGTTAGACCTGCAGAGACACTAGAACCAGTTACTTGACCTTCGGATCTTATTTTAACCTAGCCTATTAGATTAGATATTTCTTATTGTGTTTTAAATGAGATACCTAAATCATTTTAACTACAATAGGATTTACTTTATTACCAGCATTAAATTGTTTGTAAATAGTGGATTGACAGTTGTCTAGGAAGTATCACACTTCCCGAATCTAGCACACGCTAGGCAGTCCACTGCATATATTGTTTAAGTCTTTTTGTTGGTCTTGCTTTTTATTTCAGGTAGTTACTCTCAGCCAAAAGGAAGCTCTCACAATCAGTTGTGGATTCAAGGATTCATACACACGCATAACAACCTATAAACCAACATCTCAACAAGTATTCCTCCTACACCCGTTACCCTATGTGTTTCGTCATTTTCGAAGAAACGTCTAAGAATCAGGTGAAACATTTTGGCATGCCCTAGTGGGACCCATTCGGGGTTCCTTGCATTCAATCATTTCTAGGAGAAAAATTGTATGTTTGTTTCCTTTCTAAAAGGTTCTCACATTAAAATTTCTTCCCTGGAATCATCTCTCCCTCTATTGTCTCAAAGAAATCGTGTTTTGGTGCTTAAAAAGAAACTTCTTCCATTTCATTTGCATTGCATTAGTGAAAGATCATACTTTCTCCTATTCCTCTCATTATGTCATCAAATTCCATATTTCTATTTGGGCTTAAAAATCATTGCATTTCATTCTGACTTTTTTCATTAGCTCACATTAATTGAGGGCAACCTATACGCTGGAAGTCATTCCCAACTGATGGTTGACAAACGAATCGTAGAAAATTACTTTCTTTCGTTCTCTCTCTCTCTGAGTCTTATCCAAACACCACAAAAATTTAAAATATACACATTCTTAATCAACATCTTTCTTGGAAGAAGTTGTAGGTGATGACACAATCACGACACAGTGGGCACCCAACTCGCTTCTCTGTCGAGTCATACTTCAAAGCGAGGCCTGCCCCCACCATAACATACCTAAAACCTCACCTTTTATATCTCCTTCTTTGTAGGAAGCCATCCTCACCAAAAAAAATCTATTCTACAGTTCATGAGTCAGTCCTTAAATAGCATAAGCTAAACAAACATAATAGAAAAAGTACTCTTAGGATCATATTTTTCTTAGTGTTTCTGTTTGGCTTGCGTTTTGAGGTGAGAGATCATGCTCTTCATTTTTCCTTTTTCTCCTTACATGCTCCTCATAACAGTTGGTGTATTCCAACTTCATCTGAGTGTGCCTGAACCATATTCTCATCATTCTTAGAATTTTGGGTCTGATTCCACATCCAATTTTAACTCATAACCATATTTTCTTCATCACTATTTTAATTTCACAATAATCGGTGTCAGTCTAGTGACCATCATCAGTTACCCCTTGACCGTCATCAGTTATACCCAACCGGCATTAGTTCACTTTCATTTTGGTTAACCTACCCAAAAGGACACCTATTCACCTTCTTCGACTATTCAGAGTCCCTGTCACTCCCATCATATACATTGACCTTATAAATCTCATCAGTATTTGGCATACCTCATCATATTTGGCCTTATACCTTTTTTTTGATCAACTGTCCACTTTACACAGTGACGAGACCATGGTTACCTTTGACCAGCGTCGGTTTACCCTAATCGGCATCGGTTATCCTATGTCATTTCCAGCTGCCATTTTAGCCCCAATTCACCCACCGCCGCCTATTTATCCTACCTGTGTTGTATTTTTGTGTCACTTACAGAAAGCAGTCTTACCCCGTTAGTACCTATTCACATGGTACTGATGTGTTGACAAGCAAGTGCCCTCGTATTCCATGCTAGTTGTCAACCACTCCCACCTATCCCTTCGCCACCTTGCATTTTATCACCAGCCATGGAACCTATCTAAACCTATCACTATTGCTACCAGAGATGAAGAGTTTACATGACTCCTTGACCAAAACCCTGTCCGCCTTGTAGTTTTATCTTTCCCACTCATCCACTTGAGATGTCCTTGGGTCAGTTGATATATGGCATGCCCGTATCTATCCCCCTGACTCTCATTCCCACTCCTGTGTCAGCCCCTTCTGGATCCGTTCTACCCATGCATCTACCTTACCCCTAGTCATTTCACAGCTAGACCCTATACCCGCTATGACTGCCAGTGTCTGCTACATCTGTTGCACCCTCCACATCCACTATACCTTCGCCAACCACCCAGAATATAGCCTCATCTGTTCCTATTATCTCTCATATACCCGTAGCTACACTACCACCCCCGGTGTTGGTGACCCCTACCCCTTTTCAAAACATCATCCTTTCTATTCCACAATCTTTAGCCCCCATTGCCACTAGGGTTACCACGACCCTTCCGCCTCCATATATGTATTACTAGCAGCTTCCTGTTTCATCTACCATTCATTCTAGGTACGTACCCCCTATCTCACTCCCTCTTCAAACTACCTACATGACAGCACCATATACTAGAATGCCACCCTTGTTACATGCCCAACACCAACCCTCTTATGCTATAAGAGGCACCCATCCATCACAACCTACCAACGACCTAATCAAGTTAATGATGGACAAGATGCAGACATTGGAAGCATCAGTTTCTGGCTCACACAACACTCTCACCTATGATGAAATTTGTAATGAGCCTATCCACCCATCCATTCCTATTTTCCATATCCCATGCATTGGGAAATTCCTAAATTCAACTATTTCAATAGAAAAGAAGACCCGCAACAACATTTGCAGTCTTTCAAACATGGGTGCTACCTTATTGCCCATGATGATGCTTTGCTCTTGAGGACCTTTCCCATGTCTCTGACTAGACCTGGATTAAATTGGTATAGTGGGTTACCTAGACACTCTATATTTTCATTTAATCAGGTATCCCAAGCCTTCTTGGATCACTTCTCCATCAATATCATTAAGAACGTTACCATGACTGACCTATACTCCACGCATCAGTATGATGACGAATCTATCGTAGATTTCATTGCTCACTGGCGTAGCCTGATTAATCAACTCACATTCCAACTACCGCAAATTGAAATCATCGAGCTCTTCATGTGGGCTTGTGCTAGACATATCTCGCCAACCCTGTAGGTCCAAACTTTCCGAACCTTCGACAAAGCATTCACCATGGCATGAAAGCTAGAGATTTGGGCCATCGAAGAGAAGAAAATCCAATTACGCAATAAGAATTCGACATTCAAGTCAAATGATACCTCTTCTTCTTCCAAACCACAGAACAATTATTCAAAAGCTAAGGGAACTGCTAATGCAGTGGTACTCAAGGCCAGCCCAGCTCATCCATCAAATTAGGCTATCCCCTCATCTAATCTCTCACCTGTTTAGACTTTTCAATTCAAACAGAGAACAACAGAAATATACCCCAATTGGGGAACCTTATTCATCATGTCTTAGAAAATCTCATCAAAGTTGGGGCCATCACCCTTCCACCTATAAAACCACACACTGTTTTTGACCCTACTCACCCCACACCCGCATTGTATAAAGAACATGACTTCTGTAACTATCATCGAGTAAAGGGTCATAGTGACAGACAATTGCGTCACTTTCAAAAACATTGTCCAAGAAATGCTCAGAGAAAGGTGAGTTAACTGTGGATAATCCTAATGCACCTAGCCAATCAAAACATGCACATCTTCAAGAAACCATTTCCTAATCATGCTCTCTTTGTCTAATCAAACTGGTGAGACCCCAACTCATGATACCCATACCCATGAGGTCCATGACTATTTTTCAACAATGCACCCATTACTTCCCAATTACCTAATATTCCTTCCGTAGAGGAAATTCTAGCCCGAAGTCCTCCTTCTACAATTAGAACCTACCTCACCTATTCCTCTACCCACAAAGGAACACCTTTCACCTCCTTCCTCACATATGGAGGAGCCTTCTGACTAATATCGAGATCCATTTCACCATTGGCTTCTCCACCTAGGGAACTGTCACCCACAGTACTTCTTCATTCCATAGAGGATACTTGTTTATCTCAGTCCACCAACAGAGGAGCACCCATCATCTCCTCCACCCACAGAGGAGTACCTATTTTATCCTTCACCTATCAAGGATCCAGTAGATATACCTTTGCCTCTAGGTGAGCATTCTCCATCAACTACCCAAGATCTTGAAGACCTACTTTCAGCTCTCTTACCCACAGAAGCCGAAGCTAAAAAAATTCCTCAGTCTCTAAGACACATTTTACAGGAATTTCCATTAGGTCCTCATCAACCTCACCTACATACATGTGTCGTTCTCATGATTTAGCCGATCACTTAGATTATGTGGACAGAGCCTTACTATGGGGGCGTCTCTCTGCTTCCTGCCTCAATGTACAGATGCAGATGTCACTTGTTGATACCTCCACTATCTAGCCAAAAATATTTTGATGAATCAAACCGAGCATAACCACCTCTATCAAAAATTCTTCCATGACACCCATCATAGCTCAACATGCATCCTTACCGATAACCCAACATACATCTAAGTCCAAACCCACACCTACATTGTCCTCCTCACCTACACCTATTACTACCTTAGGGGTCACCCCAACCACCAATCTCACTCATCCACCTATCAAACTAGATTTAGATACATCCTCCAGAGTCAATGCCAAACCTACTCCGACACCCAAAAAGAAAGAACCAAACCCATAGAACTCACACCTTAACTATGCCAATCACACCTGCATCACCTTCACCCTTTCTATCTATCTTAGGACCGTCAACCTCCCCAGCACAGTTAAGAAACCTCCACCCGCCGGTAAACCAAAAACACAAATAACCTAATCCTTCCTCGCAAAACTCTAACATACCTGAGTGCCCGACATGACTCACACCCGCACCCGCAGCATCTTTACCACCCATACCTCCAATACCTTTAGCAAATTTTTCACTACCCACTACTCTTCAGTCTCTATCCCTCACACCCCTTGGACAACCAACGTTATCTACCTTCACAGCACCTCTGTTATCCCCGTGGGTAACTCACCCTCTTCCCCCATCCACTTTTCCTTCTAGATATCGTACACCCATATCACCTTTACCCATGAAGGTGCAACCCAAAGACAAAAATCCACTACCTTATAATAAGGTAGTCAAAAAAACCATATACCCTCTTGCCCATTCATCTACCATACCCCTACCTAAGAAAACATGACCAACACCAAAACCATAGCTCGACAAACTCCTCCTCCTATAAGGATCGTTCCTCAACAATCAACGCACCTATGCCCAAACCCACTTTTACTTCCCATTGTGACCCACTAGCAGGGTCCTATGCTAAAATCTTAAGCAACCTCCTTGAGACTTTTGTCATCACATTGCCACCGTTCAGACCTTATGACCCCCTCAAACCCAAATCAAAAGGGTTTGATGACACTAAAATTTGTGCCTACCATCGTGTGTCAGGGCACAATGTGGAGAACTGCAAGGCTTTGAAAATCATCCTTATCCAGTTGTATCCTCCCGAAGCCAACTTTGACGATGACGACCTACTTGATGAGGAACCTGTATGATGGAATAGTGACAAGCGGGCAGGGGAATCTACAAGTAACTCTTCCTTGCACCCGACCTCTCGAGGTCATGCTGAGACAGCCGGTGGGGATGGAACATACGTGGGGTGCAGACAAACTAGTTAGGTAATCTTATGTCTTCGACGCGCACTAATGGAATCTGTTAGTCTAAGGAAAAGAAGGCCATTCTAACCTAAACTGGCGTGATAGATCATTTGGTGAGGATGACTAATCGAAGGCTCCAATCAATATCGAGCTCTGGCGTGATCCGATCTATAGGTTGTGGAATACGTGGAAGATAACATGTGGGTACTTCATATATGTCTCCCGACAGGGTCATGAAAATGGATGATGGATACATAGTGGATTCTATGGGCGATTCCCTGGTCTAGTCCAGAAATCCTTAGCTTGATTAGTTGCTACATCTAGTGAGGATAGTTGTGCGATAATGCTTGGTGGGAGTGGAGAGGACCTAAATACTAATGTGTGTAAACCAGCATCAACGTCTAATTGACCTGTGGGCCCTACCTTAATTTCGTGGTTGTTGTGGACCTCCTATGGTCATGTGAAGAAGTAATCCCTAATCCCTAATACCCAGTAGTCGTATGCATTTTTGGCCTCTATGTTTAGAACTAAAAGTTGCGCAATCTTCTCGGAATCCCTTACATGTGTTCTGGCAACTTGAATTCTTAAGCTAGTGTCTATGTTAATGAGGATGTCTCCTACGTCTGGCCGTGGGACCAATGGATCACAACAGAACGTTTTCTCTATTTTAAGCCCTTCTACAGTCATGTGGATATCTATTAAGGAAATATGTAGTTTGGTTGGTTTGACCAAAATGTATGTACTTTGTCGTCTTCTATGTTTAATCCTCTCAGCTGTGCGTTGATTTCTTGTAGGTCTGTTGTTTCTCAGAAAACCCGAATTATGAGATTTTGGTCTATGTCAGTTATTACTGCAACAATATTTGGTTGAGGCACGATTGGCTCGAATATGTATTCTCTAGGCTCCCTAGGTCCCGTGATTGTCATGCAAAAGGAATAATATAAATCTAATTAAAGCAATGTAAACTAATTATGCAAACTATATCCACATCATATGTAAATTCTCTATTTTTGTATTTTGACAGAATTTTTAACATAATTATGATAACAACTATTTAATATATCTAGAAAATGACAACTAACCTAATAACATAATTAAAAAAAAACGAGGTAGCCAAGTATAGCTACTTGTCTGTGTAGTTGTGAATCTATTCTAAATAACTAGATAACTGATCTAATTTAATTGAAAGATTTTCGATCCTACCTCAGAAGTGAAGAACGAATCATAGTTTCTTAGAAAATATCGATCCCCATGACTTCCCCAGCAATATCAAAAAATGAACGTAACTCAAATGAAGTAATTCACTACTCTATTTGGTATATTTTAACTAGAACTTTGAAATCTTGAACCTGGATTTTGCATAACAGTGGCAAATCCATTTGTGTTTGGCTTTGTCCCCTCAGAGTGGTCTCCTCGTTCCTTCATGCTCATGTGAATCTAGAAAAGTGTGTAATGCTAGCATCAACAGAAGTAGGTATTGGAAGAATGACAGCTTTGTATGTAGATTGAATATAATGCGAGTAGGAGAGGGATAGTGCAGGAGAACAGAGCTTGGCTTATGTAATTCCTAGTGGGATTTATTACAAGTCATGCAACACAAAACATCCAGAACCTGAAACTATCCTTCTTGACGAAAAAAACCTGCAACTCTAATGGCTTCAGACTGAAAATGAAACTATCCTACCTTAGTTGATTGTATGAAACATTAATAACACTAGAACAAGAAGATCATGTGGCTTCTAAACAACAAAATAAGACTAACTATGCATCCAACAAATGAAAACTATTGAATTCCTAAGGAAGAATTGAAAGACTAAATTATTGAAATGAGAAGATGAGAGACAATTTTTGAGGGGCCATTTTCTTGTAATCAAACTAGCTATTTATAGAATTCCCATTCACCCCAAGGTAACTCCAACTAGGACTCTTTTACTATAAACAATGGAGAAACACTATTACAGGGAACCAAAATCATAAATACAAGCTAAGGCGGTGGAAAAAGATGGCAAAAGTTGAAAAATCACGTAAGTCATGATGGGTAGAACGTGTTGGAAAACACGTTCAGGACCACCACCCTGAGCAGGAGCGCGGTTACATGACCGCCGCCCTACCTGGGTGGTGGTCACGAGACCGCTGCCCAGGCAGGGTGGCGGTTTCGTCACTGAAAACAAAAATGTAAAGGAAAAGAGGGGAAAAGAGAAAAACAAAGCATGCAGAGGCTAAGTGGGGCATGCGGGATGTTAACGTACACTTGGAGAGATTTTTTGGATCCTGAACACCTTACGAGGAGACCTGTATCATCATTGGGGCATGTGTAACATCGTTCCGACAGTACAGTACCCTTACAATTTTGGGAACGTACATATTGCCCCCTCATAAAAGAATTTTAGCCATGAATAGGTGTAAAACGGTGGGTCCGAGTATGGCAGTCCCGAAATGGGAAGATAGAAGTTATACCTGACACGTTCGTGTGTCGAAATGACGCCATCCAAAATTCCCGCTACCTACAAAATGAAAAGAGGACTCAAGTGCAGATAGATAAAATAAATCAAAACATAAATACTAAAATAATATGAAGTAAGGACTTACCATTTATGCGGGGATAAGAACTTACCTCTGTCAGCGCTCCAAACCTGTGAAAAGGGGATTCAAAATGAGTCAAAATTCTATATATATAAAAATGGGGCCATTTTCCTATTCGTTTGTGCGTGTTGATTTGATTGATTTTGAGCTCTGGGACGCACGGTGATGGTTTTTGATGAGAGTATAGTCGAAACTTTCGTGATGAGATAGTGATCATGCCTCTGTGACTGGAACATCGACCCACGAGATCTCAGGTTAGTTCTTCTCGATTTACCGTTTTTATACCTAGAATGCAAAAATGATGAAATCTTTTCCATGGGAGGTAATTTTTGAGATTTCTATTTTTAAATGTGTCCTTAGGGGGGGACGCCTAATGGATAGGCTCTTGTTTTAGTCAAAATGGTCATTTTATAGCACTTTTGAGTGTTTTTAGGGCACGTGACCCATTTTTAAATACGGGACACGACCGCCGCCCTGAGCAGGGCGGCAGTTACAGGACCGTTGCCCTACTCAGGGCAGTGGTTACGGAATCGTCGCCCTGTTTAGGGTGGCAAACCTTTTTAGAATGAAAAAAATAGCTTTGTTTTTGACATGTCTTTGCATTTTCCGTTTTCCTTTATGCTTTAATGATTTTTCCAATGTGATTCAAGTACTAACTTACTCCTTTTTGCATGTTTTTGGGTGTATGCAGAAGGAGGAATATATCAAATGGAGCTGAGAGAGAGTGTGTGACTGGATTCTAGCAGTGTTGGATGCACTTTCTCAGGATGAGTAGGATACTCTTTAGAAGGGCTGACATATTACGTATATCACGGTTTCCTCATGTCACACCTTCTAGACATACTATGTGACTTGTTTTCATATTGGGATGCTGACCGGAACACTTTCTAGTTTCTAGGAGTCAGAGGTGAGTGGACTATCACCCTGGAGGATGTCCACCGCATCTTGGGAGTCCCGATTATTGGGAGATGACTCACACTTGATACAACAGGATCACAGGCTCAGATAGCTCAATGGGCTATATATATGGGAGACGCAGTTGTCTCCACTGGTTTGAAGAAGGGGGTGAGAGTCTGTTCCATTCCCAGCTTGCCTATCCCTTTGATTCGTTAGGCCATTATGGGGATTCTTTCCTTAGATTGATCGGGGACAAGGGAGGGGACACGTTACTCTACTGTTAGTCCCCTATTATTACACAGATTGAGGCACATGGTCAGATTTATGCCTGGGGAGCTGATATACTTGGGACCACCTATCATGACTTGTACAGGGTGGTTAGCTTATAGGGACAGTCTTTTAGCCATCTAACCTTGGTTATGAGCTGGGTTTACGAGTGTATCATCCCTTATGGGAGAGGCATAGAGGTTGCGGATCTCAGAGCTGTGAGGGCAGCTAGATGGACAGAGATGTCAGTGTTTAGAGCACCCCACCAGCCAGTTGCTTCCCTAACTACTAATGATATGGAGGCCACACCTTATCAGGCCATGGTAGGGTTGTGGGGCGAGGAGACCCTCACTTTGATTTCCTACTCTACTATAGGGAAACTTGTGGACATGACAGGGAAGGTAGAGACACACCCCTTTGATCAAGTGCCTCAGCAGTTCGGCCTTGCTTACGTTGATATGCTTCCCCCAGTGGTGCCAGTGTTCAGATCAGTTTTGGAGGCTAGGGGAGGTCCTATAGGCCGGGGTTGGACTATCGTTACTCCTAGCATCCTTATTGTAGCTAGGTGGGTGGTATGTGCCCGAGGGAGAGTCGATGCTCCTCAGGAACCTTTACTTCAGATTTCCACCGGTCCTACCCATAGATGTGATGACCCTATTGATGTAGACTCTGAGTCTGAGGAGTTCACAGGGGGAGAGATAGAGGAGGAGACTGAGGACATGGAGATCAGTGAGTCGGGTGGAGAGGAGGATAGCGATCCTGAGTGGCATGACATTCAAGAGATCTTACAGGCTGAGAGGGAAGAGCAGAGTGTGGAGAGGGAGACTCTAGTCTCAGAGGAGTTGCCCTCTCAAGATCTAGGCGGAGAGGATGAGTCCGTAGTAGGATGCTATGTTGCCCCAAGACCAGGAGTAGGACAACAGTCAGTGGCAGAATCTGTGGCAGGCACTGATCCTAGGGATCCCTCTTACAGGCCCAGAGATCTGAGTGAGTTGTCATTCTTTTTTTAATATTTGTTTTTAGCTAGGATTGTCTTAGTTGCTATCTCTCCTTTTAAATATTTTTATCTTTTGAATATTTTTTAATTTGTTTTTTCTCCTTTGCTTGTAGAGACTGCTGATGAGTGGCAAGACTTGATTTTTTAGGTATGTCCTGATATCCTGATGCTCCCCATGGAGAAGACTCGTGCTGAGCTATCCATGGATGCAGGGGAGCCTTCAACAGTTGGTAGGCATACCGATTTTTTTCCCCTGTCTGACATGTGGACAAGATGGTGACATCCCTTCGTACCGAGTTAGCTGGGTATAGGACTGAAGAGCACCTGATGAGGAGCCGCTCTCATAGTGAGGCTACAACTACTGCTCGGGACTGTGAGCCCTCAGTGCACTCAGAGCGCTGGCGTAGCCAGAGTCCTAGACGTGGTCGTGCACCTTTTGAGGGATCTCATAGGGGTTGAGAGGCCACTTGGCCCTTTTTGTAGTGACTCTTGCTATATTTTTTATGCGATCATTTTGTATTTTCTGGGCTCATTGAGCATTTTGACCATGCCTAGCGCATGATGGCATTGTACACAAAGCTTGATTATATATATATTCATCTCTTTTCGGATCTAGATCTCTTTGTACCTAGAGTTTTTGTGATTCATTTTCTCATGTATATTAGATGCTTATTAGAATTCTTGTTTTTATATGCTTTTCAGAATGTATGCAATGGAGAAAAAATGACACAAATGCTTTCTTTCTTTTTGTATTTCGTGATGCTGATATATGATGATGCAAATGAACTTGTGATCTTGAACTTTAGCTTTCATAAGCAATTTTCCGGCACTTCATATTGTTTTGAAAAAATGTAATGATGAACTTGTATGATGAGCAGATGCACTTGCCCCACTCCTAACCCCACGCAACTAGTAAGATGCGAGGGCTCACCACCGAGAGCTAGAAAGGGCACAAGCTATGAGATGTGTTAAAATGGTAATGATGGGAGATAGACAAAGAGTTGGTGGAACCAAATTAGGACGCTACAAACCTACCCTACTCAAGTGACTCCATAGTTTAGAATGCGACTTGCTTTGCAATTTATCTAGACTTAGATCCGTAGATGGCCACTTGGTTGACAAAATTTGTTTTTCAGGGTTTTGAACTCTCTTGGAATTTTGGACATCTGATTCATTTGTTTTTGACTCAAGATTTCAAAGGTTTAGTTGAACTATTTGCTTATGACTTTGAATGTTTACTGTCAAGCAGACCCCCTATACCTTGCCCTATGCTACTAGTAGGAAGCATGAACTTATCACCATGGACAAGACACAGGTGAGTAAGGGCATTCCCATCCTTTCCCAACCCTACGTCACAAGTAAGAGATGAAATCTCATCATCAAAGGTTGGTAGGGAAAGGAAATGTGTAAAAGTAAATTTTTCTATTTGATCTATATTTGACTTGTTTATTTGAGCAAAATGTTAGTATGTTCGTATTTCCAAAGAGATCTATATACAGGATAGATGTGACACCATGAAGCTTCTAGAACAGACCATAGGCAAGACACCTATCCTAGGAAGAAACCAAAGTGAGAACAAGCATGAAGGCCTTGGTATGGCTACCATTAAAACTTTGTCATATCTAGCTTTAATTGATGAAATGATTATGAAATAGTTGATGATGTTATGAAAATGAAGAAGTTTGATTTGAATGCTTCTACCAATACCATCAGAATTTTATAATGAATTTCTTAAGAGAAAGTCCCTTGATCACCAAGTTTACGAAACGAGTGAATAAAATGAACCTATCTAAATGAAAATGTAATGTAGATATAATTATACAAATAGTGCCGATGCTTCATGTGTAAAACCGTTTAAGATGCAAGAAATTGACTGATTCACTAAATTTCTCACCCTCCAGTGTGCACAAGAGATGCACACCATTACCGTAGTCCTTTATGAATCAATATGGGCCTAACCATTTGGGCTAGAACTTTCTTCCTTCGCCGGTTTTCTTATCGATCTGGTTGTCTAGTCTTAAAACTAGGTCTCCTTCATATATTTCTTGCTCATAGGTCTTTTTGTTATACTGCCGGCACATCCAGTCAGCATAGGCTCTATGCCACTATTTTTCATTTAACCTAGCCTCATCTAGGCTTTCTAGTTGGGAGAGGCGTGCCTCTCTATAAGCTTCCTCATCCAGAATCCCTTGTAGTGAGATGTAGAGACTGGGTATTTCAACCTCAAGTGGGAGAAGTGCTTCTGCTCCGAATACCAATGAGAAAGGAGTTTCTCCTATTGGTGTTCTTATTGAGGTTCGGTGGGCCCACAAGGCTGGATATAACTTTAAATGCCAATCTCGTTTGTTTTCTTTTACCGTTTTGAGGAGAATAGCTTTCAACATCTTGTTTGTTGCTTCAACCTGCCCGTTGGCTTGAGGATAGTAAAGAGAGGCTATGTGATGGTTTATTTTGAACTTACTACATAGCTCATGAACCTCTTCATTCTTAAAGGATGTGCCATTATCCAAGATAATGACTTGTGGGACACCATATCTGTAGATAATTTGGTTCAAAATGAACTTGGCGATCACGGCACCTGGTACAGTGGTAAGAGAAATAGCCTCTACCCATTTGGTAAAATATTCAGTGGCCGTGATTATGATGTTATGGCCATATGTTGATGAGGGAGAGAATTTCCCTATCAAATCTAGGCCCCATGTAGAAAAGGGCCATGGAGTCACGATTAGTTGTAGAGCTTGTGCCGGCATGAGAATCTCGTGGGAAAATTCTTGGCATTTATGGCATTTACGTACAAACTCTACCATCAAGTTCTAGAGTGGGCCAGAAATATCCCATTCGATGAATTTTGTGGGCAATGGAATGACCACCAAAATGGCCTCCACATATTCCATTGTGGGATTCGTAGAGAATCTTCTTGGATTCTTCTGTGTCAACACACCTTAGAAGCATTCCATCGAAAGCCTTATGATAGAGCACTTGTTCTATAATAACATATTTAGCTACGATAATGTGTAACCGCCTTCTTTGTTGTGGTGTAGCACCTTCTGGGTACGTATGGTCCATAATAAATTTGATAATATCAGTATACCAAGAACATTCGCATATGGGAGGTCTGGTTTTGATGTAATATATGCATTCATCGGGAAAATCTAGATCTACTAGATCACCTCCATCTAACGGGTTGTTAGCGAACCAATATGCAATGATTTTTCCCGTAACGGACTTCTGGTTTACAAAATTTAATTTGAATTCACCCATTAAGGTTATAAAGCATCCAGCCTTTTTAGACAAGGACCCTTGTGTGAGGAAAGTTTGTAAATGGTTTGTTTTTACCATGACCCTTGTTTCTTGATTTAGCATGTAATGTCTTAAGCATTTGGTTGCAAAGACTATGGCAAGGCATTCTCATTCTACTTGCGTATAATGTGTTTCATAATCGAGCAATGTTCGGCTAATAAAATAGATCGCACGTTCTCACTTATCGTTGTCTTCTTGAGCCAACATGCAGGCTAGCGAGACACTCGTAGCTTGTGAATATAAGATCAAAGGATGATCTGGTCTAGGTGGAATTAATGTGGGAGGAGACAGTAAGAAGTGTTTAATTACTTCGAATGCCTCATGGCATTCCTTTGTCCAAATAATGCAACAATCCTTTTTCAACAAATTGTTGATCGGATGAACAACAAAACTTAAGTCCGGAAAGAACTTCCAGATTGCACCGAGCTTTCCAAGAAATGATCTAATGCCAAAGTCATCTGATGGTGGGATCATCTCAAGAACAACCCGAATTTTGGCTGGGTCTACATCAATCCCTCATGATGATATAATGTAACCTAGGAGTTTCCCTCCTATCACTCCAAATACACATTTTTCTGGGTTTAGTGTGACTCCATATTTGATCAAACGTGAAAGAATGATGCAGAGCACTTCCGGGTGATCACAGCACTTTCTGGCCTTGGCCAACAAGTTGTCTACATAGGATTCCATGATTTTATGAATAAGATCGTGAAATATGTATGTCATTTCCCGCTGGTATGTAGTGCCAACATTCTTGACACTGAATGGCATAACAGCGTAGCAATAAGTTCCCTAAGGAGTTATAAATGTGGTTTTGGCTTGGTTTTGTTCAGATATTCTGATTTGATTGTACCCTGAGAACCCATCCATGAGAGATAAAAGCTCAAATCCAGTTGTTGTGTCAACGATGATGTCAATGGATGGTAACAGGAAGTCATCCTTAGGGCATGCCTTTTTAATGTCTCAGAAGTCTATGCAGATGCATATCTTCCCATTCTTTTTTAGAACATGGATGATATTAGATACCCACTGAGAGTAATCGACCAGCTTGATGAACCCTCCTTGGAGAAGTTTCATTACTTCTTCCTTCACCATGAGAGCTATCTTGGGTTTCATTGGTCTTGATTTCTATTTAATTGGCTTTGCATCTGATTTGGTGACGAGGTTATGTACCACGATGTGTGGTGCAATTCCCGTCATTTCTTTATATTTAAATGCAAAAGCCTTTTGTTGTTCTTTAATGATTCAGGTGTGTATTTCTATCTCTTCTGGAGTTAACGAAGATCCTAGTTTCAAGATCTTTGGTTCTTCCTTCGTTCTAATGTTAATATCAATCATTCCTTCGATTAAAGAAGTGTTACCTTCTTCAAACTTAGGCGGGGCTGGAGGTAGTTCCAGATCTTCTCCATTCTCTACCGTGTATATGTTGAGTTCCTTTTGTGGGGGAAGCTCTGCCATGGGATTTCCAAAGTAAGATGACAAATGTGGGATTAAGGATAAATCTACCATGTGATGGGTGAGATGTAACTCTGCATAGGTTTTTAGGTAATCAAGAGTGGCTCTATCACTGTTAATGTGACCTAAGATAGTAGATTTATTCTCAGCTATGTGCGTTAGAAGAGGGTTTGTTGACGTTTTCCTTACTAACAGTTCAGTACGAAGGGATACCATGAAATGGGTGTCTTCCAACTCACTGTTTGGAGTGAAACATGAAACTGAGGTTGTTATCGAATCTGCGAGAAGGTTTTTTTCTCGTGGGATTGCCTCAATGGATATGAAGTTAAATCCTTTACTCAAATCTAATACTGCTGTTTTGTAGAGCTATAAATGTTCATCTCTAGACTCATATACCTGAGAGACTTGGTTTGTTACTAATTTTGAGTCTGCTAACACTCTGATGTCATTAAAACTGATCCTTTTAGCTATGATGAGACAAAGGAGGAGGGCTTTGTACTCAGCATTGTTTTTTATACATTCAAAATTTAATTTAAAGGTGAATGGTAGGATCTTTTCCTCGAGAGAAGTAAAGATCACACCTGCCCCATCCCCATAGCGACATCTAGCTCCATTGAAATGGAGAGTCCAATATTTACTAGGAAAGAAGGATGCTGAGACATTCTTCACGTCCATTTCTTCCGTTTCGGTTACTTCTACCATGCAAAGTTCCTCTGTTGGAAGAGAACCAACTCCTAGGGTACATCCCATACCTGTGGAATCAAACGGTAGGAAAATTGGTAGATCTTGTTCCAGTAATTTGAAATTTTTTGTAGTAGTTCCTAATGATACTATTTCTACAACGTTAGCTTCATCTTTGAGGGCTGGGACACTCTTGACTAGGTTTGTAATTTCTAGTTCTGTTATAGGTATCAACTTTTCTTCTTGTTTTGAGTCTGTAACATTCCCATTTTAGTACATTAGAACAAGAAATTTTTATTTTATTTTTTTTGATAAGTGCTTATCTAGTTCTAAATACATAATTTAGAACTCACAGATCAAACAATCATTCTTATAACAGATAACCATATGCAGCTGTAATGACTCGGTGTACCACCGATCTATTCATTCCATGACTCGGTGATCTACCGATCTATTCATGAGTATCATAGAGTTGGCGTTTTTATTTTAACACTACACTCTTGCGGTTCTCTTCCCTAATTTGGGATTTCAGAATGCTCTGTCCAAGGAACCTATCTGAATAATTGTTACCATTATTCATCGGCATCTCGTCCCTCAAACTAGGTGACATAGGACAACGCAATCAGCAGCTTGCGATACTTTGGCCAAAGATTTGAAACATATTGTTCATGTCTCGTATTCCTTGATGGCATACTCGTCAATCTGGAATACTTCCTTCACCCCACTCCGATGTTAGATAGAATGTCTTATACTGACTTCTGTCAGTCTCCCCTGTCCCAAGTCATTCACTCAGGAACGGATTAATAACATGACACACGTTATAAGGATGCTCTTGAGGACTAGGATAAGCTGACATACTGGGTCAACCACAGTTAACCCTGTGTGTCAAGGTACCCCAAATCTCCAAGGGCAGCCTCATAACATGACCATGGTCCTAACCGGTTCCAGAGTAAAAACTTGTTCGAGTTTAAGGTGTAAATCTTAACGATCAATGCAAAGGGTGTCGCCATAAGTCACCTGCATTGTTGTATCCTCGAGAAGATCCTAATCTTCTCGAAGGTACAACCCTGTAGTTGACATGTGCCGACATCCTACAAAACCGCCTCGGAAAGATTTACTTAACTTCAAGGTGTTACTTAATTTGAGTTGAAATTATATTTAAGACTCTCCTAACTGGGTAGTCTTTTCCCAACCCCTGGGTTCCACACCTTTGAGTTGCTTTACGCAATTAAGTTCAATTTCACAGAGAGAAGTTTAATAAGATTTGATATCTCGCCAAGGAGACCATTGGTTCCCAATAACCTTATTCTACATAATTGGGCAATAGCCCTAAGTCTTCTCATAAGGATGCTAACTAAACCCATATGGGTTTATATCAGCTCCCTAGACTGAAATATATCTTACTTATTGGTACAAGATATATTGATTTAAAACCATCAATTACGTTGCCTTGACTTAGATCATGGGTAGGGAGTAATAGATTACTCTTCCCATTTTCAGCTACCTATTAGGGTGGTAGTTTAATCTTAACTTCTCGAAAGGCAGTGGACTGATTTCCAGTTTAGCCTTATTCATAACATAAAAGAATTACTATTCATTCACGAAGTATTTGGTCACATAATTTTTACAAGACCTACTTAGAAAATCCAAATAACTCCCATGGTATACCAATATTAAAATGCACTTACATTCAATCAGACCTAAGAAGTTCAATCCATCAAATGAAAATGTAGCCACATAAGTAACAATCTCTCCATTTCATTCATTTCCAGACCATACATTTACAACTTATGCACTTCGGCACATTTGATACAATGATCAACATCGAAAGAATATCTTTCTTCCTATAATACAATTTGAGACAATCAAATTGAAATTCATCATTAAACCAGTTTAAACAATCTGAGCATCATATCAGATCTGCGTGCTTTTACCACTTACGATGTCCATCTGCAAAAATTGCTAGCACAGGTCAGTTCAGTGAACTGAGCATGATAAGCACTAATTCTTAAAACAATTGCATTCTACCAACTGTTTCCATTAGACAACCTGTTTAAATGAAATCATTTCTTCAAATCCTTAAACTTGAATCAGGCTAATCATTTTTCTACAATTCTAATATGACTTTAATGCATGACTCATATTATAGCTGCCAGTTAAACCTAAATATATTTCAGATAATTCATGGTATATATTAGAGACTAAGAAGAACAAAATGAATCCAAACATCCATCCATCTGAAAATCAAGGACAACAATAATTCAACAAATTACTCCATTCAAGAATGAATTCCTATCAGTACGTGTATCCAACAGGTGAGTATTTAACAATTCAAGCAAAGGCAGATTATAACATCCAGCAAGCTCAACTGACGGGATTCCTTTATATTCATAGCCTTATTTCAATGATATTGACAAGTATACCAACTTCTACTGCAATACTATTTTTATAAAAGTGGATAACCGTACAACTCAAACAGGATAGTAATATAACCATTAATAAAGAAGAAGACTCCAGTCAAGAGTCAGTACTTACCAGTTTCTCCTTACAATTTTTAACAATCTATTCTTCTTATGCCCGTACCGTAGAATTCACATAAAGGTACAAAAGAAGAGAGCACTCATAGTTTCTAGACAAGGAGAGAATATTTTCTTAATCCAACAGTTATATATCAACATATACTTCACAGCTTAGGAGAAAGAAACATAGGCATTCAGATCTCCATTCCAATCATGTTCAAGACTGTACCAACTTCCCAAGAGTAATGCATATACATCCAATCTTGAATTCAATAAGGAAGAAGAGAGAGCAAGAAAATCAACACCCATCCCTTCCAAATACAAACCTGATTCCCATCCATGCAGACCCAGGATTACCCATATGTTAATAAACATCAGAGTTCCTCAAAGCAAGATTTCTCTCGGTCAGGCTGTGTTCCCATTAACCAAGCAAGGTCATAAAGAAAACAATAATTACATTAATATTTCATCACATACAGAATCTATAATCATAGACCATCCAAATCCTTTTCACAGAGATGCAGATTTAAATATAACATACATCATACGCATGCGACTAAATCAGTCGAGCTCAAAAGAAGGAACTACAGTTTCATCCCAATTCAATTATATAATCACCTGAAGCTATCAAGCAATAAAAGAGCTCTTCGCGACCAAGCAATAATCAATAAACCAACCAAATTAGACCCAACAATTCTTTCCATGTCATTCTTCAAACATGAAATTACCCAACGCCATCGCCTGACATGGCACTGTTAGGAACTCATTACCTCAGTCGAACAAGAGACTAGGTAACATCATAAACAGAAGTCGAACCCATATACAAACACAACAAACATTTCAACTGAGTCGAATCCATATGTATACACAGCAAACATTTCAACTGAATCGAATCCATATGAATATACAACAAACATTTCAACTGAATCGAATCATATGAAATCCATATGAATATACAGCAAACATTTCAACTGAATCGAATCCATATGAATATACAGCAAGGACTTCAACAGAAGTTTCAACTGAAAACACATCAAATCGAAGTCCACATGAGAACACTGCAAGGATACAGAAGTCATATCCAACAAGGACTTCAACAGAAGTCGAAATCATACAAAAACATTGCAAGGAATTCAGTTGTATCCAACAAGTATTCACAACAAAGGCTTCAACAGAAGTCGAAATCATACGAAAACATTGCAAGGACTTCAACAGAAGTCGTATCCAACAAGTATTCACAACAAAGACTTCAACAGAAGTCAAAATCATATGAAAACATTGCAAGGACTTCAACAGAAGTCATATCCAACAAGTATTCACAACAAAGACTTCAACAGAAGTCGAAATCATACGAAAACATTGCAAGGACTTCAACAGAAGTCGTATCCAACAAGTATTCACAGCAAGGACTTCAACAGAAGTCGAAATCAAAATGTAAACACAGTAAGGACTTCAACAGAAGTCATGTTCATAAATAATCCAGCAAACATTTCAACAGAGTCTACGCATAACCAGGGAGTCCCAATTCAACAAGAGAGGAAGAAAACCATTACAATGCTTCCAGACAAACCAACTGTACAAAGAAATCATCTGAACAGAGTTGTTCTAATGAAATCATTTGAAGGAAAGCAAGATTTTTAAAAGTTAGGGCCTATCATGCCTGATAGTGTCGCTTAAAAATTCGAAGAAGACCTCCGAATGTGCTCGCTCCTTCTCTTCTTCTTCCACGATAGATTAAACAACAATAAATTGTTACCTTCATGCCTTATAAACTTTCCCCGACAGAGAAAGGAGCTAGAAATTCTCAAAGTTTCCATGCAACACAGAGTAGATGACTGGTTCGAAGAACCAGTGCTCAAGCAGAGTGAAAAATGGAGTGCATGAAAAACCAAACAACCAAACAATATTCCATCTGCATGCCTTCCCAAGCAATCCGCGCTCGGGAACCAAAGTTCATTAATTGTATTAACTGCCATCCTCCCACCTATTCTCCACTACCACCGACCGCCAAAATTGGTGATCGCCAAAAGAAAACAAACAACCATTCCCATACTTGGTGATACTGCCACGTCAGGTCACAATAGCCGTTTGCAACCTCCGCCAAATCTGACAGCATCCCAAGTCCTTCAACCTTATCCACCTCATAAATGCCATGGAAACCACCGCCCATGACTCGTGCCCCTTCATAGGTCCCCCTCCATTCTTATCATTAGTTAAGATAGGTTAGATCATAGGGTAGATCATAGGGTTAAGACATTAGTCTTACATCCATAGCGCTAGAAGAAGTTAACTCTAGGAGCATTAAGCTTATAGTTTAGGGCTAGGTTAGATTTGCAATTATTTTAACCAATAGGTTATAGTTTAGGTTAGGATTATTAACCTTAACAAATCCAGTCTAGGTCTCCAAAGTAGGACCAATCAGCGTTAGAGCCAAACAGGGTAAAACATTCCTGTAAAGGATTCTATCGGGAATAGCTAAATTAAGCTTACGGTATAAACATGAACATCTTACCTGGCTTAAGGTCTAGGCCTTCCCGATGTTACGGTATTTGGAACCAAATTTCATTTAACATGATCATCCTGAGTTAAACTCCAGAATTGCTCATTCAACTCATTCAGACCTTGCAACTTTCGTAAGGTCAATAAATTTTGTTCATCTTGAATAAGCTTAAAACATCTCTTGGATCAATGCAACTGATCCAAGGCTGAGTCATAAAGATGGATAAATCCACAATTCATCCCGAAATCAAATTGAACTCAGGTGCTAAAAATGAAAGAAATAAAAGAGTCCAAGCATATTCTGACTCAGTCAAAGATCTTCAAGAGCAAAGAAGATACAATCCATATCAAGCATGACTTCACAAATCAAAGGAACACGTCCTTATACAGAAGAAATCATATATCAACACTTGAGTGCTCAGGAGGAAGTAACAATAGTTCAGGGTGTTACAGAGTCGATTGGTTTGTTAAGTTGGTTTGTTGGGAGTTTGAAATCAGAGTTAACACCTGGTCTTTTCTTCAGATCTGCTAGGTGTATGTTGAATGGTTTTGGGTTACCTTTTGCTACGAATATCTTTCCTAGGTGTAAGAACCTTATTTCCTTAAATAAAGTAGAAGGGATTGCCTTCATACGGTGTATTCATGGTCAGCTGAGGATCATATTATAGTTGGTTTCCCAATCTATAATATAAAACTTAGTGAGGATTGTTTTGGGTCCTAAGATGACTGGTAGTATTATAGTCCCAATCAAAGTGGCTTTAAGGCTATCATAACCTCTTAGCATATTTCTTGTTGTGGAATAGTTTGTTTCTCCATATCCTAGATTTTAAAGGAAAGAGAAGGGGACAATGTTAACTGCTGCCCCATCGTAAACCATTACGCGTTTAACATAATTATCATAAACCCATACTTGTAAATGTAAGGCAAGATCACCTCTACGTGTAATTTCAGCATATGTTGGCATTTTGCTTATGTCGAATATTAACTCGGTATCCATATCTGGCTTCCCTGGAGTGTAACACCCTTAACAATTGTTACTTTCTCCTGAACATTCAAGTGTTGATATATGATTTCTTCTATATAAGGATGTGTTCCTTTGATTGTGAAGTCATGATTGATATGGATTGTATCTTCTTTGCTCTTGAAGATATTTGACTGAGTCAGGATATGCTTGGACTCTTTTATTTCTTTCATTTTTAGCACCTGAGTTCAATTTGATTTCGAGAGGAATTGTGGATTTATCCATATTTATGACTCAGCCTTGGATCAGTTGCATTGATCCAAGAGATGTTTTAAGTTTATTCTAGATGAACAAAAAATTATAGACCTTACGAAAGTTGCAAGATCTGAATGTGTTGAATAAGCAATTCCGGAGTCTAACTCAGGTTGATCATGTTAGATGAATTGGTTCCCAATATCGTAATATCAGGAAGGCCTAGACCTTAAGCCAGGTAATAAATTCTGGTGTATACTGCAAGCTTATTATCAATGCCGGATAGAATCCATTTCGGGAATGTTATACCTGTTGGTTCTAATACTGATCGAACCTACTTGTGGACCTAGAATGGATTCGTTAAGGTTAATAACCTTAACCTAAACTATAACCTATGGGTTGAATTATTACTAATCTAACCTAGCCCTAAACTATAGGCTTAATGCTCCTAAGGCTAGCTACCTAAGCACTATGGAAGTAAGACTAATGTCTTACCGTAAGATCTAACTTATGTTTGTAACCTAACTTATGATAATGGATGAAGGGGGACCTATGAAGGGGTGCGAGCCATGGGCGGTGGTTTCCATGGAATTAAATGAGGTGGATAAGCATGAAGGACAAGGGATTTGGTGGAGATTGCAAATGGCTATTGAGACCTGATGTGGCAGAGTTGCCAAATTTGGGAATGGTTGTTTGTTTTCATTTGTCAATCGCCAAATTTGGTGATCTGTGGCAATGGAGATTAGGCGGGAATCTTGGAGTTAATGTCATTGATGAACTTTGGTTCCCGAGCGTGGATTGCTCGGTAAGGCATGAAAATAGAAAACTAGTTGGTTGTTTGGTTTTCCATACGCTCCGTTTTTCTCTATGTTCGATCACTGGTTCTTCGAACCAGTCTACTTTGTGTTGCATGGAAACTATGAGAATATCTAGCTCTTTTCTCTGTCGGGGAAAGTTTATAAGGCATGAGGGTAACAAATTATTGTTGATGAATCTATCGTGGAAGAAGAGGAGAAGGCGCGAGCTCATTCAAAGGTCTTCTTCATATTTTTAAGTGACATTACCAGGCATGATAGGCCCTGAATTATAAAAATCTTGCTTTACTCCAAATGCTTTCATTAAAACAACTCTGTTTAGGTGATTTTAGTACAATTGGTTTGAAGCAATGTTTTGGTTCTTCTTTTCTTGTGGAATTAGGAATCTCAGGTTATTCGAAGACTTTGTTGGAATGTTACTATATTTATTCTTCCTTTTGGATTCATTTCGATTAAAGACCCGGCTGTGCTCTTATTGTTGTTGAATCCTGTTGATTCTTGCTGTGAATACTTGAAGTTTCTTCTGTTTGGAATGCTTGCTGTGATTATACTACTTGAATGTGACTTTAGTAGAAGTCCTCACTGTGTTTGCAATTTTGGGATAAACTCTGTTGGAAGTTTGCAAGGATTATCTATGAAAATGACTCAGTGGGAGTCCTTGTAATTTTTTGTATGTTTTCAACTTCTATTTAAGCTTAGTTATGAATATTGTTGCTTAGTTGTGAATACTGTTGGTATTGACTCAGTGGGAGTCCTTGAAATGTATCTTGTATTTCAACTTCTGCTTAAGCTTAGTTATGAATACTGTTGTTTATTTGAGAATACTATATGGTATTGACTCCGTTGGAGTCCTTGAAACGTAATTTATGTTTTTAACTTCTTTAGAAGTTTTGCTGTGAGTACTATTGGGATTCTTGAATTGTTGTCTTATGAATTCAACTTCAATCGAAACCGTGGTTATGAGTACTGGTTGGATTTGACACTGTTGGATTCCTTGATATGCTGCATGTTGGCTCGATTATGATTTAAGTCCTCGCTATGCATGCATATCGTATAAACTCTTTCTTAATATTGTTGTGTTATGTTCAGTTCGATTATGAAGAATTAAGGGATGGGTTTTCTTTACAAACTTGACTCTGTTTGAGACCCTGTTGCATTTTGTAATAGCTCAACTTCAAATGAAACTTTGAGGAAATTATTGATTTGGAATCGGCTTCTGTGAAGTCCTTGTTGTAATTATTCTTCTTGAAATCGGCTTCTAATATAAGTCCTTGCTGTATAATCGTAAGGATTTGATTTAGATTAATGAAGCTGTGCATGTTTATGTTTCAAATCAGTGTGAATGTCACTGTATTTGCATATGGAACGTCATTTGTTTTAGTGTTATCTAGTCTCGTGATTGACTGTGATAAAGACCTCCTAGTTGTGCCATGTTAGACGATGGCGTTGGGTATTTTCATGTTGATGAATGATATGGAAAAGAATTGTTGAGTCTGTTATGACTGGATTATTTACTATTGCTTGTCGTGAGAGCTCTTGTATTACTTAATAGCTATAGGTGATTTTTATAATTGGATTTAGATGAAACTATAGTTCTTCTAGTAATCTCGACTATTTAGTCACATGCGTAAATGTAATTGTGTTATTCTAGAGGAGTCGGTACAGTCCAGAACATGATTGATATTGGAATCTGACTGTCTCTGTTTCTTTTCCTAGGCTATAAAGTTTATATTGATGCATAATAGGAGGAATAAGAAAACACTCTCTCCTAGTCAGGAAACTTTGTGTGCTTTCTTCTTGAACCCTTATGTGATCTCTACGGTAAGGGAAAAACAAGAATAGACCGTGTATTGTATGGAGAGACCGGTATAAAATGTGTGCTGCTGTATAAACAGGTATACTTGTCAATACTATTGAAAAGTGTTATGATGATAAAAGACTTAAGACAGTGAGCTTGTTGAATGTTTTAACTGCCTTTGAGTAATTGTTAGAAACATTCTTGTAGGAGTATTGATGTCTTAGAAAGGTTGTATTCATATGTTCTTAGTCTCTAACATATAAGATGAATTATCTGAAAGGCATTAAGGAATAATTGGCATCTATAATACGAGTCATGCATTAAAAGTCATGTTGAATTACAGAAAGAGCATAGTTTGAATTAGGTTTACATTTTTGATGAAATGATTTCATTTAAATAGGGTGTTTAATGAGAGCAATTGGTGGATTGCAATTGTTTTAAGAATTAGTGCTTATCATGATGAGTTCACCGAACTTACCCATGTTGACAAATTCTACAGATGGTTGCCATAAGTGGTAAAGGCACGAAAATCTGATATGATGTTCAGATTGTTTAATTTGGTTTTATGATGAATTCTAACTTGATTCTATAAATGTAATACTTAAAGAAAGATGTTCTTTTGTTGTTGAGAATTGTATCATATATGCTGAATGCATAAATTGTATTTGATTAGCTTACAAATGAATGAAATGAGGGAATTGTTACTTATGTGTTTGCATTTGTATCTTGATGGATTGAACTTCTTCGGTTCGAATGGTTTTAAGAGCATTTTTATTATTGAATACCTTGGAGACATTTGGGATTCTCTAAGTAAACTTTGCAAACATTAGGTGACTGAATACATGTAAATGTTAGTAGTTCTGTTATGTTCTATCTAAAGCTAAATTGGAATTTAGATCACTGTCTTTTGAGAAGCTAAGGTTAAAATAAACCTCAATAGGAAGCTGAATGGGAAGAATAAATTATTACTCCCTAATCTTGATCTAAGTAAAGACAATGTTTAAGTTGATTTTGAATCACTATATCTTAATACTAATAAGTAAGATATATTTCAGTTTTGAGAACTGATATAAACCTAAAAGGGTATGGTTAGAAACCTTATGAGAAGACTTAGGGCTATTGCCCAATTTCGTTGATTTAGAATACTGTGTATCAATGAACTCCTTGATGAGACCTCAAATCCTATTAACTTCTCTTTGTGAAATGGGTCTTAATAAGAAAGACAATTCTAAGGTGAGGAACCCAGGGGTTGGGAAAAGACTACCCTAAAAGGAGCGTCTTAAAGTATAACATTAACTCAACGTAACTAACACCTTAAAGTTAAGTAGATCTTTTCGAGGCAGATTTGAAGGTTGATGGCACAAGTCAACTACAGGGTTGTACCTTCGAGAAGAATAGGATCTTCTCAAAGATACAACAATGCAGGTGACTTATGACGACACCCTTTGCATTGATCATAAAGATTTACACCTTAAACTCGAACAAGTTTTACTCTGGGACTGGCTAGGAATGTGGTCATGTTATAAGACTGCCCCTGGAGACTCGGGGTATCTTGACACACTGGGTTAACTAGGGTTGACCCAGTATGTCAGCGTATCCCTAGTCCTCGAGAGCATCCTTATAACGTGGTCATATTATTAATCCATTCCTGAGTGAATAACTTGGGGCAGGGGAGGCTGATAGAAGTCAGTATAAGACATTCTACATAACATAGGAATGGGGTGAAGGACGTATTCCAGATTGACGAGTATGCCATCAAGGAATACGAGACATAAGCAGTATGTTTCAAATATTTGGCCAAAGTATCGCAAGCTGCTGATTACGTTGTCCTATGTCACCTAGTCTGAGGGACGAGATGCCGATGAATAATGGTAACAATTATTCAGATAGGTTCCTTGGACAGAGCATTCTGAATCCCAGGCTTAGGGAAGAGAACTGCAAGAGTGATGTGTTAAAATAAAAACGCCAACCTCTTTCATACTCATGACTAGATCGGTAGATTAGACTGAGTCATGGAATGAATAGATTGGAGGTACTCTGAGTCATCACAGCTGTATATGGTTATCTGTTATAAGAATGATTGTTATGATCTGAGAGTTCTAAATTATTTATTTAGAACTAGGATGCACCTGATCAAAAAAAAAACAAAAAATTCTTGTTCTAATGTACTAAATTGAGGACGTTACATCTTGGTATCAGAGCTGAAGGTTTGCAGCTCTTGGACCTATTGTGTCCATAATCTGATAAAAACTTGAATTTTATTGTAACAGAAAATGGTTAGAAAAAGAGGAAACGTTGCGAATAATGCGTCCACCAGGAGGAGGGGCGGCAACAACCCAAAATATTGAGGAGATCCTTGCTCGCCCTATTGGACACAAGAGACCATTTGGCTGTACTTGAACAACAAGTAATGGGAAATGAGGAGGAAGATGAAGCTGGGTAACAATAATCAGCAACCTCCTGAGGACAACCCTGATATTGGTGTTGATAATAACACTAGAAATGCACCTGTCCAACCAGAAAACAAAAAGGCCAGGTTGGAAGCGGAACTCACTAATGATATAAAAAGGATAAGTCCCACCTAAATATGATGGCACCACATTAGGAGAAGGAGTTGAGAACTGGCTCAGCAAAATGGAGAAGTAATTTGTAATAAGAAACTTCTCGGAGGAAACCAAAGCTATTTGGGGAGCCTATCAGCTTTCCCATGAAGCATCTTCATGGTGGGATAGCCGTAAAGCTGAGCTAAATATTGATGAGACCAATATTACTTGGGATCAATTTAAGGGCTATTTTAGGAAACGTTGGCTACCACAACTTTTCTATGATCAGAAAATTACAGAATTCTAGAACTTAAGCTCAAGGGAAGCTAATGGTAACTAAATATTGGGAGCGGTTTACGAAACTCCTCAATGTACGTACCGCAGTATCAAACTGACGAGAAGTTCAGAATACAAAAATTTATCATGGGACTGAATCCCGTGATAGGAGGAGAGGTCGATGTTCACATCCCAACCACTATGGAAGGAGATTGTTGAAAAGGCCATAAGACAGGAACAGAAATTAAAGGCTATTTCTGCTCATAAAGAGGAAGTGGGGAAGAAGATTGCAAACCCTTCTTCAACTTCACTTGCACCCAAAAAGGGACCATGGAAAAATTTTGGAAACCGAAGTAAGTTTCCAGGGGATTAATAGTAAGAAAACAGTAGCAAATAAGCCTGCTAGAAATGTAAGGGATAATTTTGCCAAAAAATTATAACAATGGGCAGAAGCCCTATGGAGGACAACGTGATAATTACAAGGCTGGAGGTAATTTTGAGCCTAAAAAGGGACCTGTAGGAGGCTGCTACAATTGTGGCAAAGACCACTACGCAAATCCATGCCCTTTGAAGAAGGATGATCATAATCAGCAGCATAAGATACATGCTGCAGTAGCAGACAAGCAAGCTGAAAAGCAAGTGACACCTATAGAAGTTCTGGGTAAGTTATTTGGCATACCTGTCACTATTCTTTTTGATACAGGAGCTACTGAATGTTTTATTTCTAGTAAACTTGCTTCTAAACTTAAAAGAAAGGCTGGAAAAATGGATAAATCTTGGACTATACAGTATGGTAATAATTATGTTCATACAGTGAGTATGTGTCTTTTTTGGGGCAGTCCTTGACTTACCTAACTTTTCCACTAAAGTTGACCTCTATGTTGCACCTTTAGGATCCTATGACATTGTCATCGGTGTCAATTGGTTAGCTGACCATAAAGCAAAAGTAGACTGCTATGAAAAGAATATAAAATGTTTAGATGATCGGCCTGAAGGCAGCAGAGATTCAAGGTGTGAAACGGGAAATTTCAGTTAGAAAACTGTCAGCTATGCAGCTTAAAAAGGCTAAAAACAAAGGATGTACCCTTTATGCAGTAAAGATATCTAAATTTTCCAGAAGAAGATGATGATTCCATGAAACAATTTCCACTGTTGCAAAGTTTCAAGGATGTTTTTCTAGAGGAATTACCAGGTTTACCACCCAAGAGGGAATTTGACTTCACCATCGAAATCAAACCAGGAACGGAACCTATTTCCAAAGCACCTTATCAGATGACTACTACAGAGTTAGTCGAGCTTAAGGCACAATTGTAAGAACTTTTGTCTAAGGGTTTGATTAGACCAAGTGTTTCACCTTGGGGAGCTCCAGTAATATTTGTAAAGAAGAAGGATGGAACACTTAGGATGTGTATTGATTATCAGATGTTGAACAAAGCAACAATCAAGAACAGATACCCACTTCCAAGGATCGACGATCTATTTCATCAGATGCGTGGGGCAGTGGTTTATTCCAAGATAGATCTTTGATCTGGTTATCATCAGATTAAGGATTAGAGAAGAAGATATTCATAAAACAGCTTTCCGAACTAGGTACGGACATTATGAATTCACAGTTCTACCCTTTGGATTAACTAATGCACCCGCAGCTTTTATGAACTTAATGAATAATATCTTTCAAGAATATTTGGACAAGTTTGTACTTGTATTCTTGGACGATATTCTCATATATTCTAAAAATGTCGAGGAACACAATGAGCATTTGAAGATAGTTTTGGAAATTTTGAGAAAAAGGAAGTTATATGGTAAGTTATCCAAATGTTCTTTCTTTGATACAGAAGTTCACTATTTGGGCCAAGTCATTACTAAAGAAGGAATTGCTGTGGATCCTTCAAAAATAGTTGGTAATAACTGAGTGGCCTGCACCAAAGAATGTGCACGAAGTAAGAAGCTTCATGGGTCTTTCTGGTTATTATAGAAAATTTGTTAAGGATTTTTCTAAAGTGGCTGTACCGATAACTTCATTGCAGAAGAAGGATAAGAAATTTATTTGGAATGATAAGTGTGAAACTACTTTCAAAAGTCTGAAAAGCCAGTTGACTTCCGCACTTATATTAGCTTTACCAGACCCTAATGGGAGCTTTACTGTTGTAACGGATGCTTTTGGGGAAGGCCTTGGAGGTGTTCTATTACAAAATGATCAAGTCATAGCATATGAAAGTAGAAAACTTAAGTTACATGAGCGGAATTATGCTCCTCATGATTTGGAGCTTGCTGCCATTGTTCATGCACTTTAAGTCTAGAGACACTATTTGCTTGGGAAAACCTTTTGAGTTGAAAATTGATCACTTAGGACTGAAATATATTTTCACTCAGCCTAATCTAAATGCCAGACAGAGAAGGTGGTTAGATTTTTTATCTCAATATGATTTTGATATTAGCTACATCAAAGGGAAAGAGAATAGGGTAGTAGATGCTCTAAGTCGTAGGAAGCACATTTCTGCTCTTATAACATTAAGAACTAAGTTTAAGGATGAGGTAAAAAGTGCCTCAAAATATGATATATACTTTCAGCAAGTAAAAGCAGCGCTTGCTGTAGAACCTAATGATGAAAGGTATAAAGGTTTTCATTTTGATAATGAAGGAATCTTACGTTATGAAAACAGGATATACGTACCTATGCTGAACGATTTGAGAAAGAAGTTGTTAGTTGAATTTCATAATTCGCCCTTCTTCCGACACCTGGGTATCACAAAAATGCTCGCTGATCTAAAACAACAATACTTTTGGAAAGGTATGAAAAAGGATGTTATTGATTTTGTGACTCATTGTCTGGAATGTCAGCGGGTTAAGGCAGAACACATGCACCCTGCTGGACTATTATATCCCCATAGCATACCGAAGTACAAATGGCAAGTAATAAGCATGGACTTTTTACAAGGGTTACCTATGTCCAGGAATAAACATGATGTTATCCTGGTAGTTGTAGATAAACTAACTAAGGTAGCTCATTTCATCCCTAGAAATCTAAACGATGATTCACCAGTGTTGGCCAAAAGATTTGTGCATGAAATTTTCAGGTTACATGGTGTACTGGAATTGATTATATCTGACAGGGATCCTAGAATGACGTCAAGATTTTGGCAAACGCTTAATACAGCTCTTGGAATGAAACTAAACTTCAGTTCTGCATATCATTCGGAAATGGATGGACAAACCGAGAGAGTAAATCAAGTGTTGGAAGATATGTTGCGAATGTATTGCATGGATCAACAATATAAATGGGAAGAGTATCTTCCACTAGTTGAATTCACATACAACAACACTTATCACTCATCTCTTAAAATGGCACCTTTTGAAGCACTTTATGGAAGAAAGTGCAAAACCCCTGTTAGTTGGGATAGTATTGAGGATAGAGTGGTAATTGGACCAGAGATCCTCACTGAAATGGAATAGCAAGTAAAGTTGATTCGTGAATGATTAAAGGAAGCAATAGATAGGCAGAAGAGCTATGCTGACCTTAAGCGGGTTGATCGAAGGTTTGAGCTTGGTGAGAAGGTTTTTCTTCATGTTAAACCCAGAAAGAGTTCTATAACTTTTGGCAAGGCTGCCAAGCCATCACCTCGTTTCGTGGGACCTTTCAAAATTATCGAAATAATCAATCCTGTAGCTTATCGATTAGCATTACCACCCGCTTTGTCTCGCATGCATGATGTTTTCCATATTTTTTTGCTTAAGAAATACGTTTCAGATTTGTCACATGTCTTAAATTAGAATTCCTTGCAGGTCCAAGACCCAGGAATAATCGTGGTTAAACCCACACGAGTGCTGGAAACTCGCCAATTGCATTTGAGAAATCGTGAAATACAACAATATAAGGTCCAGTGGGACCAGTTTAACGAAGAAAGTGCAACTTGGGAAAATCTGGAAGAGATGAAAATTGCTTTTCCTTTTCTTTTTCAACAGAATGAAATCTGTTGACAAAACATTTTTATGAACTTATCTTTTTTTTTCTTTCATGTCTATATGAAAGCCAGATTGAGGCAAACATTATTCAGGCTGAATAAAATGTATCGTGACATTGATTTCTGGAACTATTCAAGCTGGAAATAATCTTATTGTATTGTGAACTAATAAATTGGTTGACCTGAAGGTAAATCAAATATGTAATCATCGGGATGATGAATCTTTTAGGAGGGAAGCATGTAACACCCTTAACTATTGTTACTTCCTCCTGAACATTCAAGTGTTGATATATGATTTCTTCTGTATAAGGATGTGTTCCTATGATTGTGAAGTCATGCTTGATATGGATTGTATCTTCTTTGCTCTTGAAGATCTTTGACTGAGTCAGGATATGCTTGGACTCTTTTATTTATTACATTTTTAGCACCTGAGTTCAATTTGATTTCGAGAGGAATTGTGGATTTATCTATCTTTATGACTCAGCCTTGGATCAGTTGCATTGATCCAAGAGATGTGTTAAGTTTATTCTCGATGAACAAAAAATTATAGACCTTACGAAAGTTGCAAGGTCTGAATGTGTTGAATAAGCAATTCCGGAGTCTAACTCAGGTTGATCATGTTAAAAGAATTGGTTCCCGATATCGTAATATCAGGAAGGCCTGGACCTTAAGCCAGGTAATAAATTCTGGTGTATACTGCAAGCTTATTATCAATGTCAGATAGAATCCATTTCGGGAATGTTATACCTGTTGGTTCTAATACTGATCGAACCTACTTGTGGGACCTAGAATGGATTCGTTAAGGTTAATAACCTTAACCTAAACTATAACCTATGGGTTGAATTATTTCTAATCTAACCTAGCCCTAAACTATAGGCTTAATGCTCCTAAGGTTAGCTACCTAAGCACTATGGAAGTAAGACTAATGTATTACCGTAAGATCTAACCTATGTTTCTAACATAACTTATGATAATGGATGAAGGGGGACCTATGAAGGGGTGCGAGCCATGGGCGGTGGTTTCCATGGAATTAAATGAGGTGGATAAGCATGAAGGATAAGGGATTTGGCAGAGATTGCAAATGGCTATTGAGACCTGACGTGGCAAAGTCGCCAAATTTGGGAATGGTTGTTTGTTTTCATTTGTCAATCACCAACTTTGGCGGTCGGTGGCAATGGAGATTAGGCGGGAATCTTGGAGTTAATGTCATTGATGAACTTCGGTTCCCGAGCATGGATTGCTCGGTAAGGCATGCAAATGGAAAAATAGTTGGTTGTTTGGTTTTGCATACGCTCCGTTTTTCTCTCTGTTCGATCACTGGTTTTTCGAACCAGTCTACTTTGTGTTGCATGGAAACTATGAGAATATCTAGCTCTTTTCTCTGTCGGGGAAAGTTTATAAGGCATGAGGGTAACAAATTATTGTTGATGAATCTATCGTGGAAGAAGAGGAGAAGGCGCGAGCTCATTCAAAGGTCTTCTTCATATTTTTAAGTGACATTACTAGGCATGATAGGCCCTGAATTTTAAAAATCTTGCTTTACTCCAAATGCTTTCATTAAAACAACTCTGTTCAGGTGATTTTAGTACAATTGGTTTGAAGCAATGTTTTGGTTCTTCTTTTCTTGTGGAATTAGGAATCTCAGGTTATTCGAAGACTTTGTTGGAATGTTACTATATTTATTCTTCCTTTTGGATTCATTTCGATTAAAGACCCGGCTGTGCTCTTATTGTTGTTGAATCCTGTTGATTCTTGCTGTGAATACTTGAAGTTTCTTCTGTTTGGAATGCTTGCTGTGATTATACTACTTGAATGTGAATTTAGTAGAATTCCTCACTATGTTTGCAATTTTGGGATAAACTCCGTTGGAAGTTTGCAAGGATTATCTATGAAAATGACTCAGTGGGAGTCCTTGTAATGTTTCGTATGTTTTCAACTTCTGTTTAAGCTTAGTTATGAATACTGTTGCTTAGTTGTGAATACTGTTGGTATTGACTCAGTGGGAGTCCTTGAAATGTATCTTGTATTTCAACTTCTTCTTAAGCTTAGTTATGAATAATGTTGTTTAGTTGAGAATACTATATGGTATTGACTCCGTTGGAGTCCTGGAAACGTAATTTATGTTTTTAACTTCTGTAGAAGTTTTTCTGTGAGTACTATTGGGATTCTTGAATTGTTGTCGTATGAATTCAACTTCTATCGAAACCTTAGTTATGAGTACTGGTTGGATTTGACACTGTTGGAGTCCTTGATATGCTGCGTGTTGGCTCGATTACGATTTAAGTCCTCGCTATGCATGCATATCGTATAAACTCTTTCTTAATATTGTTGTGTTATGTTCAGTTCGATTATGAAGAATTAAGGGATGGGTTTTCTTTACAAAATTGACTCTGTTTAAGACCCTATTGCATTTTGTAATAGCTCGACTTTGGATGAAACTTTGAGGAAATTATTGATTTGGAATCAGCTTTTGTGAAGTCCTTGTTGTGATTATTCTTCTTGAAATTGGCTTCTAATATAAGTGCTTGTTGTATAATCGTAGGGATTTGATTTAGTTTAATGAAGCTGCGCATGTTTATGTTTCGACTCAGTGTGAATGTCACTGTATTTGCATATGGAACATCATTTGTTTTAGTGTTATCTAGTCTTGTGATTGACTGTGATAAAGAGCTCCTAGATGTGCCATGTTAGACGAAGGCGTTGGGTATTTTCATGTTGATGAATGATATGGAAAAGAATTGTTGAGTCAATTATGATTGGATTATTTACTATTGCTTGTCGCGAGAGCTCTTGTATTGCTTAATAGCTACAGGTGATTTTGATAATTGGATTTAGATGAAACTGTAGTTCTTCTAGTAATCTCAACTGTTTAGTCGCATGCGTAAATGTAATTGTGTTATTCTAGAGGAATCGTTACAGTCTAGAACATGATTGATATTGGAATCTGACTGTCTCTGTTTCTTTTCCTAGGCTATAAAGTTTATATTGATGCATAATAGGAGGAATAAGAAAATACTCTCTCCTAGTCAGGAAAATTTGTGTGCTTTCTTCTTGAACCCTTATGTGATCTCTACAGTAAGGGAAAAACAAGAATAGACCGTGTATTGTATGGAGAGACCGGTATAAAATGTGTACTGTTGTATAAATAGGTATACTTGTCAATACTATTGAAAAGTGTTATGATGATAAAATAATTAAGACAGTGAGCTTGTTGAATGTTTTAATTGCCTTTGAGTAATTGTTAGAAACATTCTTGTAGGAATATTGTTGTCTTAGAAAGGTTGTATTCATATGTTCTTAGTCTCTAACATATAAGATGAATTATCTGAAAGGCATTAAGGAATAATTGGCATCTATAATATGAGTCATGCATTAAAAGTCATGTTGAATTACAGAAAGAGCATAGTCTGAATTATGTTTACATTTTTGATGAAATGATTTCATTTAAACAGGGTGTTTAATGAGAGCAATTGGTGGATTGCAATTGTTTTAAGAATTAGTGCTTATCATGCTGAGTTCACCGAACTGACCCGTGTTAACAATTTTTGCAAATGGTTTCCGTAAGTGGTAAAGGCACGCAGATCTGATATGATGTTCAGATTGTTTAATTTGGTTTTGTGATGAATTCCAATTTGATTCTCTAAATATACTACTTGAAGAAAGATTTTCTTTTGTTGTTGAGAATTGTATCAAATATGCTGAATGCATAAATTGTATTTGATTAGCTTAGAAATGAATGAAATGACGGAATTGTTACTTATGTGTTTGCATTTGTATCTTGATGTATTGAACTTCTTCGGTTCAAATGGTTTTAAGAGAATTTTTATTATTGAATACCTTGGAGACATTTGGGATTCTCTAAGTAAACTTTGCAAAGATTAGGTGACTGAATACTTGTAAATGATCACTGTCTTTTGAGAAGCTACGGTTAAAATAAACCTCAACAGGAAGCTGAACGGGAAGAATAAATTATTACTCCCTAATCTTGATCTAAGTCAAGACAACGTTTAAGTTGATTTTGAATCACTATATCTTAATACTAATAAGTAAGATATATTTCAGTTTTGAGAACTGATATAAACCTAAAAGGGTATGGTTAGCAACCTTATGAGAAGACTTAGGGCTATTGCCCAATTTCGTTGATTTAGAATACTGTGTATCAATGAACTCCTTGATGAGACCTCAAATCCTATTAACTTCTCTTTGTGAAATGGGTCTTAATAAGAAAGGCAACTCTAAGGTGAGGAACCCAGGGGTTGGGAAAAGACTACCCTAAAAGGAGCGTCTTAAAGTATAACTTTAACTCAACGTAAGTAACACCTTAAAGTTAAGTAGATGTTTTTGAGGCGGATTTGAAGGTTGATGGCACAAGTCAACTACAGGGTTTTACCTTCAAGAAGAATAGGATCTTCTCGAAGATACAACAATGCAGGTGACTTATGATGACACCCTTTGCATTGATCATAAATATTTACACCTCAAACTCAAACAAGTTTTACTCTGGGACTGGTTAGGAATGTGGTCATGTTATAAGACTACCCCTGGAGACTCGGGGTATCTTGACACACTGGGTTAACTAGGGTTGACCCAGTATGTCAGCGTATCCCTAGTCCTCGAGAGCATCCTTATAACATGGTCATATTATTAATCCGTTCCTGAGTGAATAACTTGGGGTAGGGGAGGCTGACAGAAGTCAGTATAATACATTCTACATAACATAGGAATGGGGTGAAGGACGTGTTCCAGATTGACGAGTATGTTGTCAAGGAATATGAGACATAAGCAGTATGTTTCAAATATTTGGCCAAAGTATCGCAAGCTGCTGATTGCGTTGTATTATTTCCCCTAGTTTGAGGGATGAAATGCTGATGAATAATGGTAACAATTATTCAGATAGGTTCCTCGGATAGAGCATTCTGAATCCTAGATTAGGGAAGAGAACTGCAAGAGTGATGTGTTAAAATAAAAATGCCAACTCTTTGATACTCATGAATAGATCGGTAGATTACCGATTCATGGAATGAATAGATCGGAGGTACTCTGAGTCATCACAGCTGTATATGGTTATCTGTTATAAGAACGATTGTTATGATCTGAGAGTTCTAAATTATGTATTTAGAACTAGGATGTACCTATCAAAAAAAAAATCTTGTTCTAATGTACTAAAATCAGGATGTTACATCTTGGTATCAGAGCTGAAGGTTGCAGCTCTTGGACCTATTGTGTCCATAATCTGATAAAAACCTGAATTTTCTTGTAACAGAAAATGGTTAGAACAAGAGGAAACGTTGTGAATAATGCTCCACCAAAAGGAGGGGTGACAACAACCCAAAAGCTTGATGAGATCCTTGCTGCCCTATTGTACACAAGAGATCATTTGGATGTACTTGAACAGCAAGTAATGGGAAATGAGGAGGAAGATGAAGCTGGTAACAATAGTTAGCAACCTCCTGAGGACAACTCTGATATGGGTGTTGATAATAACACTGGAAATGCACCTGTCCAACCAGAAAACAAAAAGGCCAGGTTGGCAACGGAACTCACTAATGATATAAAAAGGATAAGTCCACCTAAATATGATGGCACCACATTAGGAGATGGAGCTGAGAACTGGCTCAGTGAAATGGAGAAGTACTTTACAATAAGAAACTTCTCGGAGGAAACCAAAGCTATTTGGGGAGCCTATCAGCTTTCCCACGAAGCATCTTCGTCGTGGGATAGCCGTAAAGCTTAGCTAAATATTGATGAGAAAAATATTACTTGGGATCAATTTAAGGGCTATTTTAGGCAACGTTGGCTGCCACAACTTTTCTATGATCAGAAAATGACAGAATTCCAGAACTTAGCTCAAGGGAAGCTAACAGTAACTGAATACTGGGAGCGGTTTACAAAACTCCTCAAGTATGTACCGCAGTATCAAACTGACGAGAAGTTCAGAATACGGAAATTCATCATGGGACTAAATCCCATGATAGGAGGAGAGGTTGATGTTCACAGCCCTACCACTATGGAAGGGGTTGTTGAAAAGGCCATAAGACAAGAGCAGAAATTAAAGGCTATTTCTGCTCATAAAGAGGAAGTGCGGAAGAAGATTGCAAACCCTTCTTCAACTTCACTTGCAACCAAGAAGGGGCCATGGAAAAATTTTGGAAACAGAAGTAAGTTTCCAGGGGATAATAGTTAGAAAACAGTAGCAAATAGGCCTGTTGGAAATGTAAGGGATAGTTTTGCCAAAATCTATAACAATGGGCAGAAGCCCTATGGAGGACAACATGATAATTGGAGGTAATTTTGAGCCTAAAAAGGGACCTGTAGGAGGCTGCTACAATTTTGGCAAAGACCACTATTCAAATCCGTGCCCTTTGAAGAAGGATGATCGTAATCAGCAGCATAAGATACATGCTGCAGTAGTAGACAAGCAAGCTGAAAAGCAAGTGACACCTATAGAAGTTCTGGGTAAGTTATTTGGCATACTTGTCACTATTATTTTTGATACAGGAGCTACTGAATGTTTTATTTCTAGTAAACTTGCTTCTAAACTTAAAAGAAAGGCTGGAAAAATGGATAAATCTTGGATTGTACAGTATGGTAATAACTCTTTTCATACAGTGAGTATGTGTCTTTTTGGGGCAGTCCTTGACTTACCTAACTTTTCCACTGAATTTGACCTCTATGTTGCACCTTTAGGATCCTATGACATTGTCATCAGTTTCGATTGGTTAGCTGACCATAAAGAAAAAGTAGATTGCTATGAAAAGAATATAAAATGTTTAGATGATCGGCTAAAGGCAACAAAGATTAAAGGTGTGAAACGGGAAATTTCAGTTAGAAAATTGTCAGCTATGCAGCTTAAAAAGGCTAAAAACAAAGGATGTACCCTTTATGCAGTAAAGATATCTGAATTTTCCAAAGAAGATGGTGATTCCAGGAAATGATTTCCACTGTTGCAAAGTTTCAAGGATGTTTTTTTGGAGGAATTACCAGGTTTACCACCCAAGAGGGAATTTGACTTCACCATCGAAATCAAACCAGGAACGGAACCTATTTCCAAAGCACCTTATCGGATGACTACTACAGAGTTAGTCGAGCTTAAGGCACAATTGCAAGAAATTTTGTCTAAGGGTTTAATTAGACCAAGTGTTTCACCTTGGGGAGCGCTAGTAATATTTGTAAAGAAGGATGGAACACTTAGGCTGTGTATCGATTATCGGATGTTGAACAAAGAAACAATCAAGAACAGATACCCACTTCCAAGGATCGACGATCTATTTGACCAGATGCGTGGGGCAGAAATTTATTCCAAGATAGATCTTTGATCTGGTTATCATCAATTAAGGATTAGAGAAGAAGATATTCATAAAACAACTTTCTGAACTAGGTACAGACATTATGAATTCACGGTTCTACCCTTTGGATTAACTAATGCACCCATAGCATTTATAAACTTAATGAATAATATCTTTCAAGAATATTTGGACAAGTTTGTACTTGTATTCTTGGACGATATTCTCATATATTCTAAAAATGTCGAGGAACACAATGAGCATTTGAAGATAGTTTTGGAAATTTTGAGAAAAAGAAATTTATATGGTAAGTTATCCAAATGTTCTTTCTTTGATACAGAAGTTCACTATTTGGGCCATGTCATTAGTAAAGAAGGAATTGCTGTGGATCCTTCAAAAATAGTTGGCAATAACTGAGTGGCCTGCACCAAAGAATGTGCACGAAGTAAGAAGCTTCATGGGTCTTACTGGTTATTATAGAAAATTTGTTAAGGATTTTTCTAAAGTGGCTGCACCGATAACTTCATTGCAGAAGAAGGATAAGAAATTTATTTGGAATGATAAGTGCGAAACTGCTTTCAAAAGTCTGAAAAGCCAGTTGACTTCCGCACCTATATTAGCTGTACCAGACCCTAATGGGATCTTTACTGTTGTGACGGATGCTTCTAGGGAAGGCCTTGGAGGTGTTTTGTTACAAAATGATCAAGTCATAGCATATGAAAGTAAGAAACTTAAGTTACATGAGCTGAATTATGCTCCTCATGATTTGGAGCTTGCTTCCATTGTTCATGTGCTTCAAGTTTGGAGACACTATTTACTTGGGAAACCTTTTGAGTTGAAAACTGATTACTTAGGACTGAAATATATTTTCACTCAACCTAATCTAAATGCCAAAAAGAGAAGGTGGTTAGATTTTTTATCTCAATATGATTTTGATATTAGCTACATCAAAGGGAAAAAGAATAGGGTAGTAGATGCTCTAAGTCGTAGGAAGCACATTTCTACTCTTATAACATTAAGAACTCAGTTTAAGGATGAGGTAAAAAGTGCCTCAGAATCTGATATATACTTTCAGCAAGTAAAAGCAGTGCTTGCTACAGAACCTAATGGTGAAAGGTATAAAGGTTTCCATTTTGATAATCAAGGAATCTTATGTTAGGAAAATAGGATATACGTACCTATGCTGAATGATTTGAGAAAGAAGTTGTTAGTTGAATTTCATAATTCGCCCTTCTCTGGACACCCGGGTATCACAAAAATGCTCGCTGATCTAAAACAACAATACTTTTGGAAAGGTATGAAAAAGGATGTTATTGATTTTGATTCATTGTCTGGAATGTCAGCGGGTTAAGGCAGAACACATGCACCCTGCTGGACTATTATATCCCCATAGCATACCGCAGTACAAATGGCAAGTAATAAGCATGGACTTTGTACAAGGGTTACCTATTTCCAGGAATAAACATGATGTTATCCTGGTAGTTGTAGATAAACTAACTAAGGTAGCTCATTTCATCACTGGAAATCTAAACAATGATTCACCAGTGTTGGCCAAAAGATTCGTGCACGAAATTTTCAGGTTACATGGTGTACCGGAATTGATTATATCTGACAGGGATCCTAGAATGACGTCAAGATTTTGGCAAATGCTTAATACAGCTCTTGGAATGAAACTAAACTTCAGTTCTGCATATCATCCAGAAATGGATGGACAAACCGAGAGAGTAAATCAAGTGTTGGAAGATATGTTGCGAATGTATTGCATGGATCAAAAGTATAAATGGGAAGAGAATCTTCCACTAGTTGAATTCACATACAACAACACTTATCACTCATCTCTTAAAATGGCACCTTTTGAAGCACTTTATGGAAGAAAGTGCAGAACCCCTGTTAGTTGGGATAGTATTGAGGATAGAGTGGTAATTGGACCAGAGATCCTCACTGAAATGGAACAGCAAGTAAAGTTTATTCGTGAACAATTAAAGGAAGCAACAGATAGGCAGAAGAGCTATGCTGACCTTAAGCAGGTTGATCGAAGGTTTGAGCTTGGTGAGAAGGTTTTTCTTCATGTTAAACCCAGAAAGAGTTCTATAACTTTTGGAAAGGCTGCCAAGCTGTCACCCTCGTTTCGTGGGACCTTTCAAAATTGTCGAAATAATCAATCTTGTAGCTTATCGATTAGCATTACCACCTACTTTGTCTCGCTTGCATGATGTTTTCCATATTTCTTTGCTAAAGAAATACGTTTCAGATTTGTCACATGTCTTAAATTAGATTCCATGCAGGTCCAAGACCCAGGAATAATCGTGGTTAAACCCACATGAGTGCTGGAAACTCGCCAATTGCATTTGAGAAATCGTGAAATACAACAATGTAAGGTCCAGTGGGACCAGTTTAACGAAGAAAGTGCAACTTGGGAAAATCTGGAAGAGATGAAAATTGCTTTTCCTTTTCTTTTTCAACAGAATGAAATCTGTTGACAAAACATTTTTATGAACTTATCTTTTTTTTTCTTTCATGTCTATATGAAAGCCATATTGAGGCAAACATTATTCAGGCTGAATAAAATGTATCGTGACATTGATTTCTAGAACTATTCAAGCTGGAAATAGTCTTATTGTATTGCGAACTAATAAATTGGTTGACCTGAAGGTAAATCAAATATGTAATCATCGGGACGATGAATCTTTTCGGAGGGAAGCATGTAACACCCTTAACTATTGTTACTTCCTCCTGAACATTCAAGTGTTGATATATGATTTATTCTGTATAAGGATGTGTTCCTTTGATTGTGAAGTCATGCTTGATATGGATTGTATCTTCTTTGCTCTTGAAGATCTTTGACTGAGTCAGTATATGCTTGGACTCTTTTATTTATTTCATTTTTAGCACCTGAGTTCAATTTGATTTCGAGAGGAATTGTGGATTTATCCATCTTTATGACTCAGCCTTGGATCAGTTGCATTGATCCAAGAGATGTTTTAAGTTTATTCTAGATGAACAAAAAATTATAGACCTTACGAAAGTTGCAAGGTCTGAATGTGTTGAATAAGAAATTCCGGAGTCTAACTCACGTTGATCGTGTTAAATGAATTGGTTCCCGATATCGTAATATCAAGAAGGCCTAGACCTTAAGCTAGGCAATAAATTCTGGTGTATACTGCAAGCTTATTATCAATGCCGGATAGAATCCATTTCGGGAATGTTATACCTGTTGGTTCTAATACTGATCGAACCTACTTGTGGGACCTAGAATGGATTCGTTAAGGTTAATAACCTTAACCTAAACTATAACCTATGGGTTGAATTATTGCTAATCTAACCTAGCCCTAAACTATAGGCTTAATGCTCCTAAGGTTAGCTACCTAAGCACTATGGAAGTAAGACTAATGTCTTACCGTAAGATCTAACCTATGTTTCTAACCTAACTTATGATAATGGATGAAGGGGGGCCTATGAAGGGGTGCGAGCCGTGGGTGGTGGTTTCCATGGCATTAAATGAGGTGGATAAGCATGAAGGACAAGGGATTTGGTGGAGATTGCAAACAGCTATTGAGACCTGACGTGGCAGAGTCACAAAATTTGGGAATGGTTGTTTATTTTCATTTGTCAATCGCCAACTTTGGCGGTCGGTGGCAATGAGGATTAGGCGGGAATCTTGGAGTTAATGTCATTGATGAACTTCGGTTCCCGAGCATGGATTTCTCGGGAAGGCATGCAAATGGAAAACTAGTTGGTTGTTTGGTTTTCCATACGCTCCATTTTTCTCTCTATTTGATCACTGGCATGGGGGTATTTTCTTAAAAAGAGACCTCGGGTTGTTTTTGCAAACCTCATATAGGTGGGTACATACTTTGAGAGCGTTGTTCACTCCTGGCATAACGCGCTAAATGTTCATCAGCTAAAAATAGATATGGATCTAATTGTCTACTGATTTATGGTTTGAGGAACATCTGAGGAGATGAGCTAGATTATCCAGTGAGCGTCATGTTATTCGAGCCTGAAGGCTCTGGTTGTTGTGGCACGTTTGACTGAGCTGATCCAACTCCTCTATTTTGAAAGAAGAACTATATCTAGTCCTTTAAGGCGGAGTTTGTGTTGAGAACTGGTTAATTGAATAGTTGTCACCCCATGTTGAGAGCGAGGGTGATGGATGTCTATTTAGTTGATCATAGTATGCTTCAAGACCTAGGAGAGGTCTGCCATATGCATCGTATCCCGACATATTCAAGGGGTATATTAATACCCATAGAATAATGGGAAAGAGCAAAGGTGGATGAAAGAATAGAAAGAGGAAAACTAGTTTGATTCACATCAGGTTCACCAATTTTGTTGGTGAAGCTGATGTGAAGGCTAATGAGATGGAAAAGATGAAAAGTATACTAATTGGAAGAACAAGTAGAAATATGACTCCGAAGCAGAAAGTAGGAATTTCACGTTGGGTTCACCAATTTTATACGATGGAAAAGTGACAAGTGAGCATGGGAATCTACAAATAACTCTTCCTCACACCCCACGTCCCGAGGTCGTGCCGAGAAAGCCGGTGGGGATGGAACATACGTGGGGTGTAGACAAACTAGTTAGGAAATCTTATGTCTTTGACACGCACTAATGGAATCTGTGAGTCTAAGGTAAAGAAGGCCGTTCTAACCTAAACTAACATGATAGATCGTTTGGCGAGGATGACTGCTAGAAGGCTCCATTCAATATCAAGCTCTGGCATGATCTGATCTATAGGTTTTGGAATATATGGAAGATAGCCTGTGGGTGCTTTGTATATGTCTCCCGATAGGGTCATCAAAATGGATGATGGATATATAGTGGATTCTATGGGCGATTCTCTGGTCTAGTTCAGAAATCCTTAGCTTGATTAGCTGCTACGTTTAGTGAGGATAGTTGTGCGATAATGCTTGGTGGAAGTGGAGAGGACCTAAATACTAATGTGCATAAACCAACATCAAAATCCGATTGACCTGTGGGCCTGTTGGGTTGTAGGACCTATGGATCACAACTATAAGTTCATGGTTGTTGTGGACCTCCTATGGTCATGTGAAGAATTAATCCCTAATCCCTAATATCCAGTAGTCATATGCCTTTTCGGCCTCTATGTTTAGAACTAAAAGTTGCGTAATCTTCTTGGAGTACCTTATAGACGTTCTAGCAACTTGAATTCTTAAGCTAGTGTCTATGTCAATGAGGATGTCTCATGTGTTTGGCTATGGGACCAAAGGATCACAACCGAACATTTGCTCTCTTTCAAGCACTTATACAATCATGTGGATATCTATTAAGGCAATTTGTAGTTTGGTTGGTTTGACCAAAACATATGCACTTTGTTGTCTTCTATGTTTAATCCTCTCAGTTGTGCGCTGATTTATTATAGGTTTGTTGTTGCTCGGAAGACCTGAATTATGAGATTTTGGTCTATGTCAGTTATTGCTGCAACAATATTGGGTTGAGGCATGATTGGCTTGAATATGTATTCTCTGGGATCCTTAGGTCATGTGATTGTCATGCAAAAGGAACAATATAAATCTAATTAAAGTGATGTAAACTAATTATGCAAAGTATATCCACAACATATATAAATTTTCTATTTTTGTATTTTTGACAGAATTTTTAATAGAATTATGATAACAACTATTTAACATATATCGAAAACGACAACTAAACTAATAACAGAATTAAAAACAAATGAGGTAGCCGAGTATAGCTACTTGTCTGTGCAGTTGTGTTGTGAATCTATTCTAAATAACTAGATAACTGATCTAATTTAATTGAAATATTTTCAATCCTACCTCAGAAGTGAGGAACGAATCATAGTTTCTCAGAACCTATCGATCCCCATGAATTCCCCGGTAATATCGAAAAATGAACGTAACCGAAATGAAGTAATTCACTACTATATTTGGTATATTTTAACTAGAAATTTGAAAGCTTGAACATAGATTTTGCAAAACAGTGGTGAATCCGTTTGTGTGTGGCTTTGTCCCGTTATGCAGTCTCCTCGTTCCTTCGTGCTCATGTGAATCCAGAAAAGTGTGTAATGCTAGCATCAACAGAAGTAGGTATTGGAAGAATGACAGCTTTGTATGTAGATTGAATATAATGCGAGTAGGAGAGGGATAGTGCAGGAGAACAAAGCTTGGCATATGTAATTCCTAATGGGATTTATTACAAGTCATGCAACACAAAACATCTAGAACCTGAAACTATCCTTCTTGACGAACAAAACCTATAACTCTAATGGCTTCAGACTGAAAATGAAACTATCCTACCTTAATTGATTGTATGAAACATTAATAACACTAGAACAAGAAGATCATGTGGATTCTAAACAACAAAATAAGACTAACTATGCATGCAACAAATGAAAACTATTGAATTCCTAAGCAAGAACTGAAAGACTAAATTATTGAAATGAGAAGATGAGAGAAAATTTTTTGGGGGCCATTTGCTTGTAATCAAACAAGCTATTTACAGAATTCCCATTAGCCCCAAGGTAACTCCAACTAGGACTCTTTTACCATAAACAATGGAGAAACACTATTACAGGGAACCAAAATCATAAATACAAGCCAAGGTGGTGGAAAAAGCTGGTAAAAGTTGAAAAATCACGCAAGTTGCGATCAGCGGAACGTGCTGGAAAACGCGTTCAGGACCGCCGCCCTGCTTCGGCGGGAGTCATAAGACCGCCACCGAGGCAAGGCGGTGGTTTCGTCACTGAAAACAAAAATGCAAAGGAAAGGAGGGGAAAATAGCAAAACAAAGCATACGGAGGCTATGCGGGGCATGCGGTATGTTAACGTACACTTGGAGAGCTTTTCTGAATCCCAAAAACCTTGCAAGGAGACATGTATCATCATTAGGGCATGTGTAACATCGTTCCGGTGGTACAGTACCCTTAAAATTTTGGGTACATACAGAACCTACTTCACCAACACCCATTCCCACAATCCTTCTCTCACTACCTACTCAACAACCACAACCTCCACCCCCACATCTCCTAGAACCACCCCCAAGATTCAAAATTAACATGGTTCACATCAGAGAACTTGTCACACCATCACCGAAATGTTGTTGCGCTCATCTCACTTCACAAGGCTTTTCTCCCCCGGTAGGTTTTTACCTGTCATGTCGTTATACCACTCACCCTACACCTTCTCCATGTCAACTCCCCTCAGATCAACATGATACATGTAACTACTCATGCTCAAAGAGACAAAGGCAAGGAAAAGTCAACCAACTCGCCAACCAATCCTATACCCAACATACCATCTGCACCCACACCTAAAATTACTATCAGCGGCCCCACATACCCTATTTCTAATGGGGTCACACATCGCACCATACTTAAACAATTACACCAATCTCCCCTCAAATGTCCCTATATGACCTCATCCAAACCTCAGGATCCCATCGTCAAGCTCTCACGGAGGTCCTTTAATCTATTAAGGTTTTACCCAATGACCCTACACCCGTAGCTTCCATTATCACACCCCATCATGTAGCCTCTCTCACTAAATTTCCATATTTATCCACACCTCACCCTACTCATCAAATATCCTCCCTTAGCTTCTCAGAGGAAAAGATCACACTGCACCAAACAGATGACCCAGACCCAGCTCTCTTCATCTCTGTCCACATTGATGATATAGGTGTATGACGTGTAATGATCGATGGTGGTGCAAGCATTAATATCATTTCATCCCATGCATTCACTCAAATGTGCATACCTAACAATTATATGGATAAACATCTTGTCATGTTACGATCATTCAATGATGCTATCACCTCTACACTAGGCATTGTCATCCTCCACGTTCACATGGGCCCCCGTACTGTTCTAGAGTTATTTTATGTCTTGGAGGGGGAATTTCAATATAACTTGTTACTTGGCAGACCCTGGATTCGTTTCATGGGTTGTGTTACTTCCACTTTGCATCACTATGTAAAGTTTGAGCATGAAGGGCACACCTATAGTATTGCAGCTGATCCATCACCTTTTAAAACATGCAACATGCTTTACTGACCGAATGACGTGCTTAAACCCATTAAGGTGTCTACTTACACCTCTGCTTACTAGTACAGTTGCTACCTCAACTGCACCTGCCTCTTCCATTCCTACTACCACCACAACCTCTAAGGCCGAACCATTAGCCTCCTAATCTGTTAGCTCCTCTTCCGCATCAACCTCCGACACATCGTCTATTCCAGCTACCCACATACTAACCACCAATCCCTTGGAGGGCATTTTTTAATGCCTCACTCTAAGGGAGTATCGCCTATATAGTGTTGACACATTCCTTACTCCACAAGAGTATGGAAGTCTTCACCAACACCCTCACTATGATCACCGCATAGGAGAATGCCTCCTTTATGGTCCTCCTCAGCTTCGTACCAGTCTCACCTATGGGGGACTTTATACTACCACTTACACACCCGAACCACCGTCATAAACCCACCCATTTTCTGGTGACTTCTAGTCTCTCACCAATCATCATTTCACCCACACCTTCTTGCACCAATGTGCGTGGAAGGGTTTTGGTTTTGGATTTTATGAGCAAGGCCACGATATTGTTATTCCATGTATTACTCGTAAACATAACGACCGTAGTAGTATCAACTTTGCTGAACCACCTACTAAGTAATCCCCCATTGAACACATCGAGAACATCAGCCCTTCTCCTTCTTATTCACCCACTCCACCTTCATCACCACCTTCACCGACAGAGTTGATGGATCCCAAATCTATCCCTCCTAATTTTTTTTTTTCATAAAAATCGTTTCCTTAGGACCTTTGACTTATCAACGCGAGGGCGAGGCCCCTTCCTCTCTTCCCTTCCTACATCCTGAAATGATCGATGATGATACACCTTTCATTAATGTCATTCAATGTCAAGATGATGAATCTATACCCACCTACATTAGTGTATAAGACTCATATATTCATCGGTCATTACCCTCTGAGACACAAACCATGTTGAATGAATCGACTATAAAAATAAACATTCATACTCAGGATGACCCACACATCTTAAAGATCGGTTGATCTTTAGATGCTGCTAAATAGGGAGCCATCACTTCTTTTCTCAAAGATCATAACCACATTTTTTCTTGGTCTTATACAGACATGCTCAGTATTGACCCCACCATAGTGGTCCATAATATCGTAACCATTCCCAATGCCAAACCCATCAAACAAAAACTGAGAAAAATGCACCCTTACATTACCCTTCTCGTAAAAGAAGAAATTCAACATCTTCTTTTTGTTTCTTTCATATTACCCATCGATTATCCTCATTGGATCTCTAACATTGTCCCTGTCACTAAGATGACAGGGGGACTTGGCATTTACATGGATTTCTGTGACCTCAACCTAGCCTGCCCAAAGGATGACTTCCCTCTTATTGGTATTGATCAACTGGTTGACCTTACCACTGGTGACGAGATGCTATCACTCATGGATGCCTTCTTGGGTTATAACCAAATCTTGCTTGCCCTAGAGGATCAACATAAAACCACATTCATCACCCCTTAGGGGACCTTCTACTATTGAGTCATAAATTTTGGCCTTAAAAATGCTGGTGCCACATATCAGTAGGCTATGACTTATATCTTCCATGACATCATGCATTTTATATTGGAAGATTACGTTGACGATCTCCTGGCCAAATCTAAATGTTGCTCTGAGCACCTTACTATCCTCAAAGCCATTTTTGACCACCTCATTAAATATTGGGTTCACCTTCAACCCAAGAAGTGCGTCTTTGCGGTCTTCTTAGGAAAGCTCCTGGGATTTATCATTTCCTTGCATAGTAGAGAAGTTGAACCTACTAAAGTCAAGGCCATTTTGGACATGCCTCCGCCCACTAACCTTAAGCAACTCTGTAGATTGCAAGGTAAGTTACAGTTAATTAACCGTTTCATTTCACAATTATCTAATTGGTTCCAACCATTTCATCATCTACTCAAGAAGGATGTCTCCTTTAAATGGGATGATGACTTACACAAACTTTTGAGGCCTTATAACAATACCTTCTCCAACCACCCGTACTCATTCCACCTAAAGATGATCAACCTTTCTACCTATACATCTCAGCTACTGATCACTCCTTAGGAGCCATGCTCCCTCATCATGATGAACAACATAGGGAGTAGACTGTTTATTACATAAGCCATACTATTTTGGACTATGAAACCCGATACACACATCCCAAAAAAAATTGTTTAGCCTTAGTTTACGTTGCCAAAAAACTCTACCATTACCTACTCAACCACAAAACCTATGTTGTGACCAAAACTGACCCCCTACACTTCATGTATGCCAAACCTTATAAAAATCAGTGTGCCGCACGATGGCTTATGCTTTTAGCTGACCTTCACCTTGAATTCATCATCAAAAGTCCATCAAGGGCCAAAATATCACCGACCAATTGGCCGACATACCTATTTCTAGAGATAAACCTTCTAATTTTGAATTTCCGGATGAGTCAATTGCTACCCTTTCCTTGGATGAACCCACTTATCAAATGATGCTCTTCTTTGATGGTTCCAAGTGTTAGCGTAGGGGTGGGGCTGGTGTTATCCTCATTCTGCTTGATGGTGAACCCATGCCTTCGTCTTTCAAACTAAATTTTTATTGTACAAACAATATTTCCAAATATGAATCACTCGTATTACATCTCCAAGATGCCTACACCCTATATGTCAAATCAATCAACATATTTGGTGATTCCCCAATTGGTCATAAACCAAGTCAATGGTATATAACAATTTCATAATGAGATACTTCAAAAGTATAAACATCATGTAGACATACTTTTGACCACCTTTGACCATTATGCCCTTCAAACCATCCCCCCGTTCAACGAACACATTTGCAGATACCATGGCTTACTTGTCTTCTCAAATACCTACTTCACCCACTGACTCTAAAATATTTGTGACCATACAACGACTCCAATCACCTTCTTATTTACCTCGAGAAGTTTACTCCATCAGAACCGCTACCCTTGACCTAAGTGACCTTTGGTATAAACAATACTCCGACTATATTTCTCTCTCCATCTTACCTCCTTATCTCACCCGTAACAGACAACGCACCTTCCTTAAAAATGTCTCTCGTTACGTCATCATGGGGGGCCTTCTCTATAAGCACGGATTTGATGGTATTCTCTTATAATGCCCTCACGAGTTTTGAAATTCCTTATACCATTAAGGAGGTTCATGATGGCATATGTGGAGGTCACTTCAGTGGCCCTTCCTGTTGCTAAGCATATTCTTTGCCTCAGTTATTACTGTCCGACCCTTAACCATGATTATTACGACTACGTAAAGCATTGTGTCAAATGCCAATAATACACCAACCTTCGTCATACACCCAGTCACGCCTTACAGGTCGCTCGTGACCTTTGGCCCTTCTCTAAATGGGGCTTGGATTTTGTCAAAGAGATCAACCCCCATTCTTCCCAATGCCATCAATGGATTATCATTACTACCGAATACTACACAAAATGGGTTGAAGCCATACCATTCATCTCCATGAAAGCTGAGAAAATATGTGATTTCATCAATCATCACATCATTTTTCACTTTGGTGTTCCTCATCGCCTCATCATATTCAATGGAAAACAATTCAAAAACAAAACATTGTGAAAAATTTATGACACCTTCGGCATTCAGTTAAGTTTCTCCTCACCTTATTACCCACAGACCAATGGCCAAGTTGAATCCACTAACAAAACCTTAAACAAAATTCTCATGAAAGTGGTTAATAATACTAGGAGGGATTGGCATATGCACATTCCTTTTTCCCTGTGGACATACCACACTAGTATCCGCACTTCCACTACAGCCACACCATTTTCTCTGGTCTACAGTACCGAGGTTATTCTACCTCTCAAAGTCCAGATTCCCTCACTCTGTATTTCTCTCCATGACATGCTCAATGATGATGAATTTTGTCAAGACCTTTTAGCACAACTTGAGTTATTAGATGAACGTCATCTTAATGCTCTTAACCACCTTCAAGTTTACTAAAAATGTATCAAATGTGCCTACAAAAAACGTGTCCATGAATGAACCTTCCAAGTCAGTGATCTTGTCCTAGAAGAAAATCAACATGTAACCAAAGCAAAAAAAATGTAAACGGGGAAAATTTACTCCTAATTGGCTTAGACCATACATCATAACCCATACTTACAGATCAGGTGCTTATCATTCATCTTCACTCGATGGTAAACTTGAACTTGAGCCCCTTAATGCCTTGCATTTTCGACCATTCTACTATTGATTTTTAGTCCTACCTCACCTTTTACCTCTTTCCACACTTGTCCCTTGAGTGCTATCCACTTCGTACACCTCACCGAAGACTAAACAAGAATCATGTGATTACCCGTCAATTTTTATCTCCTCTTGAGTATGTGTACCATGGCACTGCGAATAACATGATTCTCATGGATACTTTTCATCTACCTTTTAGATGAGATCCCATGGTCCTTTCACCCTGCTTTCTGAAAAAGAATCCTATTCTTCACCTTGGTCTTGTCCATGACTTCAAAGCCCATCACACGGGACACAACTCCTTGATTCAAACTTCTAATAAAATATGACTCCCTCAAAAGGACATCTTCCTCTTGGAAATCACTGTTATAAATAGACTGCTCCCTCGAAGGACAGCTATGTAAGGATATTTCAAAAAAAAAAATGAGAGAAAAATAAAGCTTCCCGCATCGATCAGCTTCACAAAGACCTCAAGGATTTAATTTCCTCATCCCATATAGACTTCCCGCATCAATCAGTCTATCTCAAATACAATTCAAAATAGAAGAATTTTAGTCATGGACTTTCCCATTGTGACCTCAGATATCTTTCCCAAACAACATGCTACCTCATATCATATAACATTAACCACCTTTCACCCTTCTCACCATTCCCCGCTTCCATTTCCTACCACCTCAAGGGACCTCTTGGAAACCATGACATTTGGTGATCATGTGACTAATTTTCACCCTTAGAACAATCAATCATGTAATGTCTTTTGGGCCTAATGTTCATCACCTCCTCCAAGGTATGACCTACTCAGTATGATCCTAACCAATCAAAAGGATTTCTTGCCCCCCTCTTATCTTTTAACCATCTTTATTACGTTTTGATTACCTTATATAGGACTTGGTCCTTGATGCGTACCGTTGGGGTAATCTTCTTCTTTTTCCATAATTGACATCACCTATACCAAGTTACCCACAACTCACCCACACCTAATAGAACTAAACCCAAATCATGCCTATAACCCTACCAACTCATTTTCATACCTCCTCATATTCTTCCCTAGCTTATGGGAGAACTACATCGACCTGAGGTCCCTTTTCACCGGAACTATGTAAGCAGCACTCCGAGGGCATGGGGCCCCTTGGAGGTTATCTCGACCACTCTCTACCCTAACAAATTCATCTTTCATCATCCTAAATTACATTCTACCCCATTTAATTTCCTTTTTATATCACCAATTGGAAATCAAACCAAATAGACAACAAGCTACTTAACATTTTTATCATCATCACACCATACATTTATTATGACTTCCATTTCTCTATCATCATCATGCATATTTTATAAAACATCTTAAACATGACCCGTATCATCATTCATTGCACAAATTCATGAATCACACCTTCAACTAATTTAAAACTCAACCATGCCTAAACAAACCTGACTCAACCATGCCTAAGACCTGACTCGATCCAAACCCAAAACTTGACCCGATCCATGCCTAGACTAAACAAACTTGACTCGATCCATGCCTAAGACTTGACTCGATCCATTCCTATGACCTGACTCGATCCATGCCTATGACCTAACTCAATCCATGACTAAACCAAGCTAACTCCATCATGCCTCACCTAGTTTCTGTCCATATCACAACCAAAAATTAAAATTCTCATAAAACACAAAAAAATCAAGAATATCATCCATCTCATCATATAAACAAATATGCGTGTCTCAATACAATGTACATGGATATCCAATCCTTTCCATATCTCAAAATCTTCGGCACGCAGGCTGATACTCAATACAAAATGTCATCGGCACACAGGTCGGTCTCGTATACAATACAATAATAAAAAAAATAAAAAATATCTTCAGCACATAGGCTGGTATATGCTCAAAAATATATAAAAACTCTTGTACATCCTCACTATCTTCAGCACGCAGGTTGGTATAATATAAAAAAATAACTATAATTATAAAAAACATAGAGTGACCATCAGACTCGACTGTCAGACTACATGCTGGTAACGTCAGACCTCACTCAGGCCCACTCTCCACCACATGACACAAATCCTCAAGGGTCACTGCACCATGAATTGTCACGAGCAGGGGTGGAACCACTGTCCTGCATGCGTAGTTGATCTCTTACCTGCATCCAACCAAACTATCACATTATTAAAAACTTACACATACCTATAACTTTTTTACTATTACCCTTGACCCCAAATTCTATCGAACCCATCTCCCCATACCCTGAGCCTTCATCTATTTACCTTTTCCTCTGACCCCCACATCTTGACCTAACCTACTTATTAGCACCCAAACCCTGGCCTTGCCACTTTACCTATCTATCCCTACCTTTCCTTTAATTTAACCATTTCCTACCCCTCCCTACCCACTACGCTTCCCTTATTTATCCTCATCTAGACCAGCGCTGATCAGCCTTGATCGATCCCGGTCTACCCTTGACTAACCATGATCTCCCTACGACTAGAATCAGTCACCTCTCTTAGGACCGATACCGGTCCACACCCACCGACGTCGGCCATAATGGAACCGACGTCGGTCACTGTCGCAGTGACCACCGGATCCCTAAACCCCCTTTTTCTCTCCACACTCCCCACCCTACCCACCCATTCCTCCCCCAAACCCTCCACATCCCTTCCTACCCCTCCTTTACCTCTCTTCTACCCTCTCCCCTTCCCATTTCACCCATTTTCTTTCCAATTTTACATTTAAATTTTTCCCCCCAACCCCCATTTCCTCCCCCCAAATTTCTTTCTCATTTAACTAAACAAGACACACATAGGATTTAGATCTTACCTCATCCCGCTGTCGTCATCATGGTGGCAACTCAGGCCACTGCATGGGTCCCCTCGAGCCCTCTCCTACCTCTGCCATCGCCAAAAGTCCTTTGAATCTCCAACCGATCAAATCCAATGCCCCACTCTCATGACACTACCAATCAATCAACACTCGTCACCTACGTGGCTTGCCAACTCAACCTTCTGACACCCTCAGTTGTTTTCTTCTTCTCTTCTTCTCTCTTGTCATTTTCTATAATTTGCAAATCACAAATGAATTTTAAAACCATGGAATTTTTCTTTTTATAACCTACCCAACATGACTAGCGACAATTTCCCCTTAACCAACGGCAGTCACGTGCCCTACCTTACCATGGTTGGTTACCCTATGCTAGCATCGGTTAGCCTTGATTGGAATTGGTCACCCTCTCTTGCACATTGCCCTAAATTTTACCCTATTACCCTACTTGTCACTCTTTTTTCTGCACCCAACCATTTACCCTGACCATCCCTCCCACCCTCTTGCTCTCATCATTTATTACCTACCTATGTCCTCATTTGAGGACTCGCTATTTTACCCATACCTCGGCCGTACCTATGCCATGACCTAGATTCTTGGACCTGGACCATCACTAGTGACCTTTCACCTCATGTGTTTGTTATACCTTGCAGCAATGTTACCTTGTTGATTGACCTAATGACCTTAGCTTGCCTCTTTTCGTGACTGTTTATCTTGACCCTACCTTTGGTGTACTGGAACACACCTAAATGTTCCTGCACCTAACCTGTGTCATGTTTCCTGACCATATCCTATACCTTAGATATTGGAATCACCTCAACCTTGTTTGGATAAACCTATTGAACTTGGGCAATGTAGAGTTTTCCTGCTCTTCAACCCGGTACTGTGTTGCAGTTTATACGTGTGCGTGTGTTTGATTGTTGCTACCTTTGACCCTGACCCATTACCTAGATTACCCATGTAACCCTTTGTCATTTACCCCTATTACCAACCTTCCTTTTCATCACATTCATCTTTTATCAAACCACTCACCGATTCTACCTTCTGCCTCATCAGTTCTTGATTTGAGAGGGATCACCTCCACCCACACATGGGGCAACCACGTCTTATTTTTTTTAGAACCGCTTACCAATACAACCTATGCAACAAAAAGGGGAAAAATGTAGACACCAAAATTAGGTCATACTCCCCTTGGTCCCCCGTCAAATAAATACCTTGAACACATTCACCTACCCATAGACCGCTTCACCCCACTATAATATTAATTTAATTATTTAAATTAAATTATTTCATTATCTTCACAGTATTTATTATTTAAATATCCCAATTGAGATAATGCCCACATATCCACCTCACCTAGACACCTCATCTAGTCACCTCAACCTAAGACCTATTCTTAGTAGGTTGCCATAACTAACTAAGACTTACCCAAACCCTAAAAATAAATGCCTACATTCCCTCTAACCACATTTTTGTATGTTAAAAGGAAGCTTCCAGTATATTGCATAGGAAAAATGAAATGAGATCCCAGAAAATCAAGGGGATCTGCCCAGTTTAGTAAACTTATGAAATCCTACCCTAACCAATGCCGGTTAACCTTAATTGCTACTAGTTAAGACGAAACCACCATCGGTTACCTTTAAATTCCTAAATAAACCTTATTTTGGAGGTTGGAAGATTCCTGAGAGATATCACATCTTTTGAGAAATTTTGTTAGGAAGAACATGCATGCAAAGAAGGAGATCAAGTATTTTCTCTTGCACAAACATCCAACATTCACTCAGTAACCATCTAACACTCACCTCACCATAGATTTGATCCAATCAGGAAAGAAGGAGAGCACATGCAAGAACTCCCCAATGTTTGGTGGTCCTCTGCAGCAGTCAACCTCTTATCAACACCTTCATTCCTCACTCATAGATGTTAAGAACCAGATTCCAAGTAAGTAGAACATTTTACTCCTCTCATTCACTCATTTTCATCATTGTATTTTCATCCTTTGTTCTCCTAACCACCCACTGACCTCCATTAATACTCACCCCTCCATATCTCTATTAAAACTTTTCCAAATCCCATCCAAACAACTTAATACCACATTCTGACCAGCCTAGTCCTTTTTGCAAACATAAGGGAGATCTAAAGCTCATTTTTTGACATTTCCAGTACCCCACAGTAACTGGCACTGGTTCTCCCAAACCGGCGTTAGTCACCCTTATCAAAAATCGGTCTCTGTATCTACCAATACAGCCCAGAATAGTAACCTACCTACCTATTCCCACATCACCCTTACTCACATGTGACATGCCTAAGACCTCTGTCAGACCTGCAGATACCTAGAACCAGTTACTTGACCTTCGAATCTTATTTTAACCTAGCCTGTCAGATTAGATCTTTCTTATTTTGTTTTAAATGAGATACCTAAATCATTTTAACTACAATAGGATTTACTTTATTACTAGCATTAAATTATTTTAAACAGTGGATTGACAGTCGTCTCGGAAGTATCACACTTCCTAGATCTAGCATACACTAGGCGGTCCACTACATATATTATTTAACTCTTTCTAGTGGTCTTGCTTTTTATTTCAAGTAGTTCCTCCCAGCCAAAAGGAAGCTCTCACGATCAGTTGTGGATCAAGGAGTCAACACACACGCAACAACCTATCAACCAACATCTTAACAGGTATTCCTCATACACCCGTTACCCTATTTGTTTAGTCATTTTCAAATAAACGTCTAAGAATCAGGTGAAATAGGAGGTGTAGGGGAAGGCAAAGATCTAGTGAGAGAGGCTACGTGGTGAAGGACAATGATGGAGGTGATGGGTGTGGGGTCATTTGGTAAGACTTCAATGGATTGAAGGACCTCCACAAGGGCTTAACGATGTGACTCCGAGCTTTGGACAAGGTCATATAAAGACATTTTGAGGGGGGATTGGTGTAGTTATTTTAACATTGTCTGATGTATGACCCCGTAGGAAATAGGATATGCAGGACCTCGAATAATGACTTTGGGTATGGGTATAGATGGTATGTTGGGTATAGGGTTGGTTGATGGGCTAGTTGCTTTTTCCTTGCCCTTGTCTTTTTTAGCATGGGTGGCAATGTGGATCATGTTAATCTGAGGGGAGGTGGATGAATATTGTGTGTCATAGAAGGTATAGTGGGATGAGGTAAAAAACCCTAGTGGGGGATACAATCCTTTTGAAATAAGTAGGGCACATTGTAATTTTGGTGGTGGTTTGGCCAACTCTCTTATATGAACCATGTTGATCTCAAATCTTGGGGGAGGATCAAAGTGTTTTAGGGGTGGATATTTTGGTCATTGAGTAGGTAACAAGAGAAGAACTGTGGAAATTGGTGAAGATGAAATGGGGTCCTCATCAAGAAGATCATCGTCATCAAAATTTTCTTCGAAAGGACACAATTGGACAAGATCAATTTTTAAAGTCTTACCTTTCTCTACATTGTGTCCCGACACACGATGGTATTCACAAATTTTTGTTTCATCAAACCCTTTTGGTTTGGGTTTGAGTGGGTCGTAAAGTCTAAGAGGAGGTAATGTGATGACGAAAGTCTCGAGGAGATTGGTTAAGATTTTGGCATAGGATCCCACTAGTGGATCACAATGGGAGGTGAATGTGGGTGTCGGTACAGGTGTGGCTGATTGTGGGGGATGAGTCTTTATAGGAGGGGGAGTAGATTGGTCTACTAGTTTGGTGTGTGGTGTAGTCTTAGGTGTTGGTCATAGCTGCTTGGGTAGGGGCATGGCAGAGGAGCTGGCGATGGAAGGTTTGGCTGGTTTAACTACCTTATTGGAGGGTAGCGTATTTTTAGCTTTAGGTTGCATCCTTTTGGGAAAAGGTGACACTGGTGTATGACATGTGGAGGGAAAAGAAGATGGTGGAAGAGGAAGGGTTACTCACAGGGGTAACCAAGGTGTCACAGAGCTGGGTGGTACAGTTTGGGTAGAAGGTGTGAGTGAAAAAGAAGTGTCATGGGTAGTGAAGATGTTATTGACGGTAGTGGAGGTATGGGTAGTAATAAGGTTATAGGTGATGGCAGAATTTGTGTGTTTTTCTTGGGTATATTAGAGGTTCGTGATGAGGATATGGGTTACTGCATTCTTGGTTTACCGGTGGATGGGAGTTGCTTGGCTAGGGTCGAGGGGTGAGGTATTAGGATAGATGGAAGGGGTGAAGGTGATAATGGTGTGGTAGGTGAGGTTGGTGTATGGGGCCTAGGAGATTGTATCTTATTTTTAGGGGCTGGGGTAAGTTTAGTAATAGTTTTGGAAGATGTGGCTAAATCTAATTTGATGGGTGGGTGAGTAAGGCTAGCTATCGGTATGACCCCTAAGGTAGTGATAGGTTTAGGTAAGGGAGATGATATAGGCATGAGTAGGTGTTTGGATATAGATGTATGTTGGGTTGTGGGCAAAGGTGTGAGTCGGTCCATAGGTGGTGATGTGGAAGGTGTTGCAATAGTTGTGGTTGTGTTTGGTTTGGTCACTTAAAACACTTTTGGATAGATAGTGGAGGTGTCAGTGAGGGACAATTACATTTGTGTCAAAACAGGAAGTAGAAGGCATCCCCAAAGTAAGGCTTTATCAACATAGTCTAGGAGATCAGCCAAGTGTGAGAATGGTACTGACATAGGTAGGGCCGATGTGGATCGAGTGGCAATCCTCATAAAATGTGTTTGAGATACTGGGAAATGGCTAGTTTTGGACTCTGTGGGTAAGAGAGATGAAAGCAGATCAGTAGGATCTTGATGGTTGGATGATGAAGGGTCATCAAAAAACACTGGTACTTCAATAGGATCCTCTATGGGTAGAGGAGAGGATGGGCTAGATGAGGTTAAATTTCCTTGTAGCTTGTGAACATGTATTTCCTATGAGTAGGAGAGGTTCTATGGAAAACTGCTCGAAAATTAGAGGGGTTGAAAGTGGCATGCTAATTATAGGCTCTTCCATGGGTGAAGGAGAAAATGAAGAGGGTTCCTCTATGGATGAAGGAGTGGATGAAATAGGCTCTTGTGTAAGTATGGGAGCTTGGGCTAAGATTTCATCTAAACATGAGGCAATTGGAAAGCAATTGGTATGTCATCAAAAATAGCATGGACCTCACGGACATTGCTATCATTATTTGAGGTATCACCAACTTGATTGGAAGATGGGGCATGATTAGGGAAGAAGATGCGTAGGTTTTGGTTAGCGGATGCATTCAGGCTATCCAAGACTAGATCTTAGTTGTCTAACATTTATTGGATGATATTCTTGAAGGTGATACAGTTATTGTCATTATGACCTTTGACACGATGATAATTATAAAAATCATGTTCCTTATACCATGCGGGTATGGGTCGCTCAGGGTCAAAACTAGTATGTGGTTTTATAGGTGGAAGGGTAATGACACTAGCCTTAACAAGATTTTCCAAAACAGAAGAATAATATTCTCCTATGGAAGTGTACTTTTGTTGTTCTCTTCTGAACTAGAAAGCTTGGACAGGAGAGAGATTAGAAGGGGGTTTGGCTAGGTTTGATTAATGAGGGGGGCCAGCCTTGAGAATTACAGCGTTAGTAGATCCTTTGGGTTTTGAATAGTTGTTTTGGGGTTTCAAAGATAATGACACATCATTTTATTTGAACGCGATGTTCTTGTTATGAAGTTGAATCTTATTTTCTTGGATAGCATGAATTTCCTATTTTTCTTGCCATGGTGAATGCCTCGTCAAAAGTGTGAAAGGTTTGCACCTGTAGGGTTAGGGAGATGTGTCTATCACAAGCCCGAGTAAATAGCTCTATAAGCTCAGTTTGAGGTAGCTGGAACATGAGATGATTAATTAAACTATGCCAATGAGTGACAAAGTCAGTGATATACTTGTCGTCGTACTATCGAGTGGAATAAAGATTAGTCATTGTAACCTTCGTGACAATATTAATTGAAAAGTGGTCTAAGAAGGCCTAGACTAGTTGATTGAATGATTAGATGGAATGTCTTGGTAGCCCACTATACCAGTCCAATGTAGGTCATGTCAGGGACATTGGGAAAGTCCTCAAAAGTAAAGTGTCATCGTGGGAAATCAGGTAACACCCATGTTTAAAGGACTAAAAATGTTTTTGTGGGTCCTCTTTACTATTGAAGTGGTTGAATTTTGGAATTTCCCAATGTACAAGGTATTGCCGAATAAGAATGGATGGGAGAATAGGATCATTACAAATTTCATCATAGGTGAGGGAATTGTATGAGCTAGAAATCGATGCTTCTAGTGTCTGCATCTTTTCCATCATTAAATTGATGATGTCATTAGCAGATTATGGTGGAAGGGACCCTCCCATGGCATAATGGGGTTGGTATTGAACCTGTGACGTGGGTGGCATTCCATTGTATGATGATGCTGAATAAGAAGGTTGAGAATATGGAACTGACATAGAGGATATGTATCTAGAATGGGTAACAAACAAGATATGGGGTTGTTGATAGTATGTTTATCTAGGTGGGATGGTTGTCATGACTCTAGTAGTGATTGGGGGCAATGTTTGTGGGATGGAGAGGACAATATTATGGAATGGAGTAGGGGTTACTGATACCATGGGTGGTTGTGTTGCAATGGGTATTTATGAGACAATGGGTGTGGACTTGGCTATGACTTGGGTGGTTAGTGAGGGGACAACATATATGATAGGTGTGAGTGATACTGCAGACACAACAGTCATGGCGGGTATGGGTCCTAGCTACGAAACTATTGGGGGTGAAGTAGGTGAGGGTAATGCCACTTTATTAGGGGATGATGTGGAAGCAGGAATAAGGGTAGGAGAGATGGATATAGGCATGCCATATATCAACTGACCTAAGGATTTTCAAGTGGAAGAGTAGGAAAGGTAGAACTGTAAGGCTATGGGATTCTAATCAAGGAGTCATGCAAATTCTTCGTAACCTATGAAAATGGTGATAGGCTAAGTAGGTTCCATGGGTGACAGGATGGAAGGTGGTGAGGAACTAAGTGGGAGTGGTTGATGACTAGTGTAAAATATGAGGGTGTTATTCTAGCTACGAGTCAACACCATGTGAACAAGTGCTGACCTGGTAAGACTGTATTCTTGAGATGACACATAAAGTAGCAAGAAAAAAAAGAATGAGGCTAGGAGGGTGAATTTTGTCAAGATTTGGATCTCGAAAACAAAATACAGACACTAATGATGGTAAGTTTGACTAGTGATGGTTGTTGGAGAACCAAAGTCAGTCACGAAAATTGATGTTGGTTACTATGAAAAAACCCCAGTTTCAAAAAATGAAACAGGGTTGATAAATGGTACAAGGAAATGTTTTCTGTATGATGGTAATATCAACAGAGGAGAATAGAGTATTAGGAAAATATGTTAATTCCCAAAGGGCCAAAAAATTAGAACTGAATGATGATTGAAGACTGTCCCAGGCCAAAGTACCCAAGAAGTTAGGAGCTGACACCAGTCAGGTATAACTGACGACAATCAGATGAAAACTAATGTCAGTCAATGGGTCGATGCCAGTTACTGTGAAATTGAGATAGAAATGAAGAAAATTGGGTTATGATTTAAATCAAGTAAAGAATCAAACTCAGGAATCTGAGAATGAGAAGATGGGGCCCTGGTACACTCAGATAAAGTCAGAATATTCCAACTTTGATGGGGGTTGTGCAAGGAAAAAAAATCTGGAATCGTGTCCTCACACCTCAAAATTTAAAGTAAGAAGAATGCTAAGAAAAATATGATCCTAAGAGTGATTTTTCTTTGTGTGTTCAACTTATGCTATTTAGAACTGACTGTGTGTATTAAGAATAAAATTTTGTGGTTAGGAAGGCATCCTACGAAGAAGGATATCTAAAAGGAGAGGTTTCAGGTATGTTATGGTGGGGGCAGACTTTCCTCTGTAATGATGACTCGACAGAGGCAACGAGCTGTGGAGTACCTTCCAATCTAATCGTGTGATCACGTATAGGTGTTCCCAAGTAAGATGTTTAAGAAATATGTGTATATTTCAAATTTTGTGTAGGTTTGGTAATAAAGAGAGAGAGAGAGAGAATGTGCTTTATATGATTCTTTGTGTCAACCATCAACTAGGCATGACTTCCAGCATATAGTTTCCCCTCATTTTAATGTGAGCTTAATGTAGCAAATCAGAATGTAATACAACCAATTTTAAGCCCAAATCAAAAGATTATGTTTGATGACACATATCAAGAATAGGAGAGGGTATGATATTTCACTAAATGCAAAAAGTAAGAAGAATGGTTCTTATTGTCCAAATAGCTCTCCTAGTAATTAGGATAACTTGCATACACATTCTTTCCCTAAGATATTCATTGGAGAATTATGCGGGCTCAAGATTGTTCTTTTAAACACCTTGGCATAGTTACAATCCCTCTGTGTGCCCTTATGCACCTTCCTGCTCCCCTTCACATTATTCTATCTCCTTCCATTTTCCCTTGCACACCTTCCTCCTGCACACCCACTTTCTCTTCTATACCATTCATGCACTCCTTGCATGCACCTATGCAGACTTACCTTCCAATCAGACAAAGTCCCTTGCATTCCCCTTACATGCTTACCCATGGACTTAGTTCATTCGTGTGTGTCCTCTTTTCTTCCTTCCTCCATGCATGCCTGTGCCTCCCCTTTGTTTCCCTTTCATGTGCTGGCTTCTCATACTCTCGTGCATGCACGTATGCACTTTCATCTTGCACGTACTTTCTGCTCTGTCCTCTCATGCCTCTTTTTCCCTTTTGCACTGCTTGCACCTTCTTTCTAGTCAACTCGGCACATATGCAAAGATTGAATCCAAAAGGGGAGACTCAAACAAGCGCTAACTCGCTCATGTGTCTTAGGGCCTGAAAAGGTAAGATCATCTGTTGCACCCAAATTCTGCGTGTTCAGCCTGCAGAAGATTCCACGTGTCAAACCGATGCACCTTCAAAGGAAAAAATCCTGAGTGGGTTTCTAAATGAGTGCGGAGCCTCCATGTGTCTAGTTTCATAAAAGGACAGGGGTCAGGGTTGAATAGTCAAAGCATTGAGATAGGCCAGCAGAGGGTGTCAAGTGTCAGCACACGTGCATTCATTCAAGAGCCAAAATTGGGGAGAGGGTTTCCAAACAAGTGCTAGGCTGGCGCATGTGTCACTCGGTCACATATATGACCCTACCAAGCAAAATACTTAGCAAAAACATGCAGAAAATGAGCAATACTATGGAAGAAGCCATCATGTTAACCTGACGTAACTCTCAAAGAAAAATACAAAGGCCACCCTTATACATGCACCATCCCCTCTCGGTGTGTCTGGTTTCAAAAGGGGGTTTGTTTTGGTAGTTGGTTCCTACCATTTTGTACAGACCCGATTCAAATTTCAAATGAGCATATCTTTTGACTCGGTGCTCAAAATCCGAAAAATATAGTACCATTGGAAAGATCTCAGCCTTGTCTATGCCATGGAGATCTGAAACTTTAATTTTAGAGAGATTAGGTGGGGAAAAAATGAAGAAACATCTTCATTCTATTAATGTATGATCTGTTTTGCCCCCAAGAACCCAGATCAGATTTGATCTAATACGTCATTCCCTCCTCGTTTCCAGGTGCCGACACAAGTAGTTGATGCAAACACGACAGATTTGGGGTGGATTTATAGGAGGAATTAACAATATTGTTTGAGCTTCAAATTATTTTCCTCGCTTCTCTCTCTCCTTCTTCCCTCTGTGCTAAATCTGTAAAGGGAGGGTCGGGGTTCATTGTAAATGGTTGGACACTCTGGATCCTTATGCATGTTGCTAAGGACTTCATATTTTTCTGTATTTTTAGTTGTAGACTTCCATGTTTGGCTCTTGCATGTGGTTATCAACCTCCTTATCATTATAAGAGTTTTGTGCATTTGTGGAAGTAATAGAAGCATTGTTTTATGACTATTCTTTACCCTAACATGTTTGCATTCCTCCTTCTTGCCTCTTCTCTTACATTGTGTATTGTTGTGCTATTTCAAGTCCCCTGTAGTTCTATACTTGGTTATGTTCCACGAGAACAATCTAGTGAATGCATATTTTGTTGTGCTACTCATGCCTAGCCTCCTTTCACATATTCCTTATCATTCTCACTCAGAACAAATAGTGGTCACCCCCTCTTTTCTGCTGTTATCACCTTTTAGTGTAGTTTACTTCATGTTATCCTTCTTTCCTTGGTCCCTTGGCATTCTTAGCTTAGTTTCCCCTTTAAGAACTAGGAGTAACAAGTAGCAGTAAAAATAGATAGAGGAAGCAGCCTTCTCCGGAGATCCGTCCCAAGCACACAAGTTCCCATAACTTGGGGACGGTTCCATTATGGCTCCCATAAACCTCATCCATTTCGAGATCCAAGATGCGGGGTGCACATTTGAGAAACCAATAGTTTCTAGCATGCCCAGTGGGACCAAGCATTGAAAGCTCAAATTTCATATCTCTAAGTTCTGGTGTGTGAACTTAGTGTTTCATCCTTTGAAGAGGCTCATTTCAAACACATATAGCAAATCCTGATATTTAAGATCTTTGTTTTGGCAATCCTGAGCACCTTTCATGAGAAGAGTGCACACAAGAAGAAGTGTGGTAACTGAAGATTCTTTTGAATACCTCCAGCTATCCTCGAGAAGAGTTCATTCCAAAAATCCCGCGTGCATGCATTTCTATCTCCAGCACACGTTGTGCCCATTCAACTCCTAATGGACACATACAACCTGTGTGCCCTGCAATGGCTGCACCCAGCAACCCCCTCCTTTAATAAACTTTGCAAACTTTGCTAGAGGGAGTCCCTTACTCCTGGCCGTGTAGCAAGATATGTTAAATGGTGCAATCAAGAGTATTCCTTACTTTACTGGCGAGAATCAAGTCACCCCTCAAGAACATATCTAGGATGTGGAAAATGTGTGTTCACTATATTTGATCACACATAATGATGTAGCAGTTAAGTTACTTGCGACCACTTTCAAAGGTAAAGCACTTCAATGGTACCGAGGCTTGAGACTTGGATCTATCACCACCTGCGTTGAGTTAGGAATAACTCTATGTAATTATTTTAAAGACAAGTCAGATCACCTATCTTTAGTGGAGCAACTAACAACAATAAGGAGGGAACCCAATGAGTAGATGACTGATTTCAACATCAGATTTCAGAAAACTTGGAACATAATCCCTCTTGTGGTAATACCTATAGCCCAACATGCTTTTCATTATTATCTGAAGGTGCTCAATAGTTATTTCAGTTATGATACAATTTATGGGAGGTAGAACCCTACCATACTCTTATAGTATTGCAGTAAGGGAAGAAAATAGTCTTATCTAGGTGGGAAAAATTAGCTCCCAAACCACATATGCCCTTTTTTCCTAGACATGTCACAAGCACCCCAGCCTTTTATAGCCTCTATTCCTACTCCTAAGCATGAGCACGCAACTGGTTGCCCTCAACATCCTATTCTCTCTATCACTGTAGAAGGAAAACGAAGAAATAAAGGTCATGATTAGAAATTTGTCAAACAAAGTCACATTGTTGGAAAAGCAACAGGTGCAAGCTTGTAGAGGCAATTCTAATGAGGCACATGGCCAAGGGAATCAGCCTTAGTGAAATCAATACAGATAATGTAAAGATACGCGCCCAACTAGAAAAATGATAGGTGGTAGCCTAATACACATCCGCCCCTTGCAAGTTGTCCCTCCCGCGCCTTCTTTCCCAGTACCCAGTGTGAGCCAGGACACTTGTTCTGGTTCATAACAATTTGGCACAAGAGTTAGAATGGTGCTTCCCTTGCAAAATGCCTCATAGTAAATATCAGTGTGCTAATGTAGCACATACCCAAGCCTTCATGAATTCAAAATGCTTCATCCTGTGAGCCCTCAACAAGCGCCCATGAAGCAGATAATCCAAAAAGACCAGAAGATCCTCCGAAAACCAATTTGATGTTCTTTGGTGTGGAGGAATTCTGTGCAATCAACCAAGCTGCAGAAGATACAAACAGACCACATGCGCACCCAAGTTGTGGACAACACAAGATATAAGAAAATAATATTAGAGTCTGGCGTGCAGGTCACAAGTACCTAGCAATACAAGTAGATATTCTGAAGAAAAAAAGAATCATACAAGACCTCTTGTAGCAAAATCATTCAAATCCCTATGTAAGAGGTCCCCACATAAAGCTCCTTCTGAAGCAGCACACGCCCATCCTTTGGTAGGCCAGACCTCTTCTCCAACTAAAATTTAGGCTTCTACATCGGAACAATCAAGAAGGGATGTTGTTCCTCGAAATGCACAAGGTGGGGGGGCTTTCATTCAGCATTGTTGACCAAATGAAGAAAAAAAACATAAACGTCATAATGTGGGATACCCTGACCATTCCATCTCAGCGGGATCTATTGCATGAAGCTCTGGCGCAACTTCCGCACACTGACCTGGTTATGTAGAAGCCATGCGTTTCTATCAAAAAATTTCAAGAAGAGGAGAAACAAGTAAGTAAAGTTGTTAAAACCCCACCCTTCTATATGTCCTTGATTATAGGAAAACACCTAGTGCATAATTGCTTGATTGACTCAGGCCCTAGTACTTTTGTTATGCCTAAGAATATAACTGATGTCCTAGGTCTAAAATATATCCCTTTGTCTAAAGGAGTCCTATAACTTGATTTCTCAATTGTAATCACCTTAGGAGTCATCAAGGATCTTGAATTAACCCTCCATGTATGTCCAATCTTGACAATTACTCAAGATGTGTCAATTATTGACCTGCCTCCTTTGTTTGCCCTATGTCTATTAAGAGAATTTACGGCTAAAGTGGGTGGTTACTTGTCTTCTGATTGGTCTCATATGTTACTCAAGAAAAGGTATGGTACCCGGTTTACCATACAAGTTGAGCCTATATTTTCTTAACATGTAAAGCCATATGTCCCATCCCCTCTCCAAGCCAATTGTCTTATCTAGGAAGAACAAGTTTTAGTTCCTGAAGAGCGGTCTCTTCCACCCTGTGTTCCAGACCTAGTGCTTGATGAATGGGAAAAGAGGCATCACAAATTTGATCCCTATGTTGAAGAACTGGAACCCTATGAAACTGGGCTTGGTACTTATTGCATTCTAGAATAAGATGTTACACTTCCGTGCATGCTCATGGGAGAAAAAGTTCAAACTAGTCTATGGAAGTTATACTTTGATGGATCTAGAAGTAAAAACGGAACAAGAGAAGGAGTGGTTCTCATTTCCCCTAAGGATGAGAAATTCTTCTTTGCGCATAGGCTGTAGTTTTCATTTTCTAACAATGTGGCAGAATATGAAGTGTTGGTGCATGGCTTGCTTATTGTTGAAAAGAAGAAAATTAAAGTGCTACAGATCTTTGGGGACACAGAATTGGTCATCCACCAAGTCACCAACAAATGCCAGAAAAATAATAATATTCTTAAAGCTTATAAACATAGAGTTTGGGACCTACTTGAGAGATTTAATGCCCTTAATCTGTAGGTAGTCTTGTGCAAAATGAACAAAGAAGCTGACCAAATGGTCGTGCTCAGTTCACAGTTTTCTCCTACTTAGGAATTTTTCAAAGGAAACACTCAGTACATTAAGATGGTAATCAGACCATCCATTCTAGAAAATAACACCAGCTGGCAAGTGTTTGAAAATGGCACATAAATCATCTAATTTATCCAGAATGAAGCTGAATTTTCATCAAGTATGCAAGCTAACTTGCATGATAAATATGGTGACCAAGTAATACAGTTGAAGAAAAATAGGTTACCTAAAGGGATGGTCACCCTAGAGAAAATGTTCAACCCTGATGATGAGTTCAAGGGTGAAGAAAGATACATACACACCATGCAAGAAGATTGCTTCCCCATTACCATTGCTGGCAGAAAAGAGCTGTTGCTCAGCAGAACTTGTGCACATGAAGAAAAGTAGGCCTTCATCTCTGTCTGTCAAAAATACAGTTATAATTTCTCATGGGATTATGAGGACCTAAGAGGTTTTGCCAAGTGTTTCTCAACACTCCATTAACCTTGATCCTGGTATAAAGCCTATCAAATAGAAGCAGCAGCCAGCCAATCCAAAAATAGAGCCCCTCATGAGAAAGGAATTATCTAAACTCATTGAGGAAAAATTAATATTTCCCATCAAATATTCCAAATGGGTCACGAATCTTATTCCATTGCACAAGAAAAATTGTGAAATCAGGCTTTGTGTTGATTTCAGAGATTTGAATTAGGAATCTCTAAAGGATCATTATCATTTTCCTTTAATGAAGTATATTCTGTAGACCGTAGCTAGTGCACAAAGGTTCTCCATGCTAGATGGGTATTCGGGTTTCAACCAGATCCTATTTAAGTAAGAGGATCACTTCAAAACAACATTTACAACTACGTGGGGAACATGTGCATACCATAAAATGCCCTTTGGTCTGTCAAATGTGGGCGCAATGTTTCAGCGCATCATGGATATTGCCTTCAAAGGTTACATCAATGATTTCATCTTGCTTTACTTGGATGATATAACTATCTTCTCAAAGCAAGGCGTGGATCACATGACACACTTGGAAAAGGTCTTTAAGAGATGTAGAGAATTTGGGGTATCTCTTAACCCCAAGAAGTGTAATTTTGTGGTGGCTCAGGGCAAGCTCTTGGGCCATGTGGTTTTGTAAGATGGTATCGCGATTGATCCTGAGCGCGTTTCAGCCATCCTAGCCCTTTCCTTGCCAATGCAAAAAAGGCCTTACAATCCTTCCTTGGCAAGATTAAATTTGTTAGGTGGTTTATCCCTAACTTTACAGGACTGATTCGGCCCATCACCCTCATGCTTAAAAAGGACATAATCTTCAGATGGACAGTAGAAGGAAGAGAAATCTTCGACAAGATCAAGAAAGATAATGCTTGTGTGCCAACACTCATCAATCTAGATTACTTAAAGGATTTCATCCTTTATGCTCGTGGTGTTGATGCAATCATTGTTGCTATCTTAACACAAAAAATGAAGGGATGGAACAACCAGTGGCCTTCTTCAGCTAGATGCTGAAGGATTATGAATTGAAATACAATCACACGGAGAAGCATGTCTTCGCCATCATGTGCGTGCTCAAGAAATTCAAGATCATGCTTGCCACAAATCATATCAAGGTGTTATTCACCCACTCATCTGTCAAATACTTCATCATAGGAGAAGAAATCAATGAGAAGAGAGCACGATGGGTGACAAAAATCATGGAATATGATGTAACTATTAAGGCCACAAAGATGGTAAGAGGTAGTGCACTCTGCAAGTAGATTGCTAAGGATGCGCAAAGTGAACCTGAGGCTTCATTATTTTTGGATGAAGACCTCCCGCATGTATAACATGAACAGAATATAGACCCTGACATGTGTGACTGGATGAAAGACATGATCACATTCCTTTCCGAGGGCACGTACCCTCCCGGTTTGAACAAATCAAAGAGAAGGAATTTGAGGTTGCAGTCTATCCCTTATGTTTTGATTGATGGAATTCTCTTCAAAATAAATCTAAATCGCATGTTGTTAAGATGTATCAATGGCACATAGACTAAGAAAGTTTTAGTAGAATTTCATGATGGATTCTCTGCCAAAACTACAGCAATGAAGATCATAATGGTAGGTATCTTTTGGCCTACCCTGTTTGTAGATGCACATAGGTAGGTCACAAAATTCAAGGAGTTTACTTTATTTACAGGAAAGAAAAGATTGGCATTGCTTCCCCTTTGACCAATCCAAGTGGATCAGACTTTTTCACATTGGGGTCTCAATTTCATAGGCATGATCAATCCGTCTTCAAGCACTAGACATAAATGGGTGCTGACAACTACAGATTACTTCACCAGATGGACAGAAGCTATCGCACTTAAGGAATCAACTGAGGTAGTCATCCTTTACTTTCTCAAAGGTTTTATCACAAGGTTTAGCATTCCTCAAATCATTATCTCTGATAATGCAAAGGCCTTCATTAGTGCTAAAATCACTACTTGGGATCTAAGTTTGGGTAGATAGAATCACAGTCAAAAAGGCAATAGGAAATTTGCCTTACAAGCTTGTGTATGACAAGGAGGCTTCCCTTCCTTTGACACTAGAACTAAATTCATTGGAGCTTGCCCAACAACTAGAATTTGAGGGCATGGATCAGAGAGAAATCAAAATGGCAGAGCTGGTTCATCTGGAAGAGCTCAGAAACTCTACCATGATCAAGCTAGAACAACATCAAAAAGAAATAAAGAAATGAATTGACAGAAAGGCTAGGCCTCTTGAGCTTTCAAAGTTGGGGACCTAGTTCTAACATGGGATGCTAACAGAGCTAAATTAGGGTGCCATTCAAAGTTTGATACACTTTGGAGTGGCCTATACATCATCAAGTCCTTCAAAGAAGCTAACTCTTTCGAGTTAACTCATCTGGATGGAAGCACACTGCAAATCCCAGTAAATAGGATCTATCTCAAACCATTCCATTAGGTTTTCTACATCATGTTGTATATATTAAAGTAGTTTCAATTCCTCAAAGTGTGCTCTACACACATTGTTTGTCTGTACATAGTTCATTCCCTTCGCGTGCTTCCTACACGTGCTCTTTTGTTACTTCCAGAATGCAGAGCTTCTCTCAGTAGTTGTGAGAATTACAACATAGTACAAAAATAAATTTCAAGTGATTACATGGAAATTTTCATGATTGAACAAGCAGACTCCATGCCCAATGGATGCTTTAGGCTACTGATCTCTTTCATCTACCAGGAAGATGGCCCCAAAAGTCACCAAAACTATTATCCAAATAGCTCTCCTAGCAATTTGGATAACTTGCACACACATTTTGTCCCTAAGATATTCATCGAAGAATTACACATGCTCAAGATTGTTCTTTTAAACACTTTGGTATAGTTGCAGTCCCTTTACGTGCCCTTACGTGCCTTCCTACTCCCCTTCACATTCTTCTATCTCCTTCCATTTTCCCTTGTGCGTCTTCCTCATGTGCACCTGATTTCTCTCCTATCCCATCATTCACTCCTTGCACACACCTTTGTAGAATTACCTTCCAATTAGATAAGTACCTGGCATTCCTCTTGCGTGCTTACCTAGAATCCATTATTTCATGTGTCCTCTTTTCTTTCTCCCTCTGCATGCCTTCCTTTAGTTGAATGCTCATATCTTGTTTTCATACTTTCCTTCTACAAGTATGCCTTCCTTTCGTGTGTGCTCCTCTGTGACTCCCCTCTGTTTCCCTTTTGGGCACTTGCTCCTTGTCTCCCTGTGCACATAGCACGCGCCCCTTTGTGCCTCTTTCTTTCACTTCTCCCTTGTGCCCACATTCCACATTTTCACCTTCCTTCCATGTGTCAACCCGGTTCTCCTTCAAAGGAAAAATCTTGAGTGGGATTCTAAATGAGCACAGAGCCTTCACGCATCCGCTTTGATAAAAGGACAGGGTCAGGTTTGAATAGTCAAAGTATTGAGACAGGACAATGGAGGATGCTAAGTGTCATCACGGTGCTAATTCAAGATCAAAATTTGGGAGAGGGTTTCCAAACATGTGTTAAGCTGTCACGTGTCCCCAGTCAGATATATGACCCTACCGAGTAAAAAGACTTAGCCAAAACATGAAGAAACTGAGAAAGCTGCAGAAGAAGCCACATGTCAGCTTGACATAACTTCAAAATTGAAATACAAAGGCTGCCCTCAGATATGTGCCAGCCCTCCACATGTCTAGTTTCAAAAGGGAGCCCGTTTTGGTAGTTAGTTCCTGCCATTTTGTACGAACCCGATTCAAATTTCAAATGAGCATATCTTTTGACTCAATGCTCAAAATCTGCCAAATCTAGTACTGTTAGAAAGATCTCAGCCTTGTCTATGCCATGAAGATCTGAAAATTTAAGTTTGGAGAGGTTAGGTGTGGAGAAAATGAAACTTCTTTGTGCCATTAAAACAGGATCTATTTTCCCCCCAACAACCAAATCAGATTTGATATGATCCATTGTTCCTCCTCCTTCGAAGCACTAAACAAGTAATTGATGTAGAAATGACAGATTTGGGGCAGATTTGCAGGAGGCATTAACGATGGTGGTTGAGCTTCGAATTAGTTTTCCCACTTCTCTCTCTCCTTCTTCCCTCTGTGTTGAATCTATAAAGAAAGGGTTGGGGCTCATTGTAAAGGGTTGGACACTCTAGATCCTTACGCATGTTGCTAAGGATTCCATATTTTCTATATTTTGAGTTGCAGACCTCCATGTTTGGCTCTTGCATGTGGATATCAGCTTCCTTATCATTGTAACAATTTTGTACATTTTTGGAACTAATAGAAGCATTGTTTTGTGACTATTCTTTGTCCTAACATGTTTGCATTCCTTCTTCTTTCCTTTTCTCTTGCATTATGTATTGTTGTGCTATTTCAAGTCCCCTATAGTTCCATACTTGGTTGTGTTCCATGAGAACAATCTGGTGAATGTGTATTTCATTGTTTTACTCGTACCTAGCCTCCGTTCATGCATTCCCTATCATTCTCACTTAGAACAGATAGTGTTCACCCCTATTTTCTGGTGTTATCACCTTTTAGTGTAGTTTAATTCATGTTATCCTTCTTTCCTTGGTCCCTTGGCATTCTTAGCTTAGTTTCCCCTTTCAGCACTAGGAGTAGCAGTAGCAGTAGAAATCAATAGAGGAACCGGCCTTCTCCAGAGATCCATCCCAAGCTTTCAAGGTCCCACAACTTGGGGACGGTTCCATTATGGTCTCAGACACCTCGGCCCTTTTGAGATCTAAGACGTAGGTGCACGTTTGAGAAACTAACAGTTCTTTTTAAAGGCACCAAAATAAAATGTATCCTTTAGATAAATTAGAAAGAAGAGAAGATTACCAAGGAAGAAGATTAATGTGTAAGCTTTTTCAAGGGAAAAAAAACACACAATTTTTGCCTAGGAATGAAGAAAATGCAATAGAACCCTTGATGGGTCCCACTGAGCGTGCCAAAATGTTTCACTATTTTCTTTATATTTTAAATGATGAAACATATAAGGGTAAGGGCCAAGGAGGAATACCTGTTTATGCTAGTCAGTTGACGGTTGTTGTGTGCATTCTGAATTCTTGATCTAGTGTCAACTTGTGAGAGCTTCCTTTTGGCTAGGCGGAACTACCTGTCATAGAAAACAAGACCACAAAAAAGAATTTAAATGATATATGACAGTGGACTGCCTAGCATATGCTAGTTCCGGGAAAAGTGATACTTCCTAGATGGCTATCAAGCCACTATTCAAAACAAATTAATGTGAGAAATAAGTAAAGTCCTACTGTAGTTGATCTGATTTAGGTATCTCATTCAATCACAATAAGAAAATCTAATATAATAGGCTAGGCTATAGTCAGATCTGAAGGGCTAGTAGGTGTCAGGGTATTGGAACTAGTCAGGGTCAGGTTTTGGGTTGTTTAGGTTATTTGGTAAAAGGTTGTTTGGCTCTGTTCTTGGGAAGGGTATAAAACACAGAGACCGATGTCAGTTGGGTATAACTGATGATGGTTTAAGGGAGACCAACGACGGTTATGGGTAACCGCCCTCGATACAGTAGGATGACAGTAGTTCACTGAAAACTTTATTGTAGATTTTGGATGAGGTTGGATGAGGCTAAAGAAGGGGATGGTGAGGTCTGTGGGAATGCTGAGAACACTCAGAGAGGTGGAAGGGCCAAGCTAGGTAATCTTATAAATGGGTGGGTGATGTTTTTGGGTTTGTTTGAAATATGGCTATGGAGGAATGGGAATGTTAATAGAAGAATGGTAACAGAGGTGATAACAACTCTATGAACAGAATAGGAATGGAAATGATTAATGATAAAACACTTACCAATGTTGCAGGTCCAATGGTTGGGTAGTGGTGATGATCAGTTGATGGAATGGATCTTGGTGCAGTAGTGACACTTCCTGAAATGTTACCATGAGTGCCAATGCTTCTGGATTTGTCCTTGTGCTGGCTATGGATGTATGGGTGTCTGAAAAAGACTTTGGTTCTACTTGCATGCATCTCTCTTCTTGCCTTCTTGCTCTTAGAATGTGCCAACCCAAAAAAAAGGTTTCTTAGGTGAATAAATGGTGACCAACGATGGTTCCGGGTTGACCGGCATTGGTTTAGGGGTGACTGGTGTTGGTTAAGGAAAGATTCCTTAGGTTTACTAAAATGGGAAGATCTTTCTTATTTCTTGGGCCCAATTAGTTTTTTCTCATGGATTAGAATGGAAACTTCCCTCTAATGAGTGGGAATGTGGTTAGAGATATTTTAGGTATTGATTCTAGGGTTAGACCAAATCTTAACTCATTAAGGCAAGTAAGACTTAGTTATTGTTAGTTATGGAAACATGCCAATAATAGGTTTAGGGTAAGGTGGTGGAGTAGAAATTAAGATAATTAGATAATAAATATTGTGAGGATATGTATTAATTTAATTAAATCAATTAAATTAATAGTGGTGTGGGGTGGAAAGGGCCTTGGTTAGGTGAGTATGTTTGAGTCGGTTATTTGACTAGGGACCAAGGGGAGTGTGACCCAATTTTGGTGTCTACACAAAGTGATTTATTTTTCATAATCAAGACTATGAGGAGGTAAGTTCACATGTAATATTTTTCTCTCGCACTCAAATCTAGAGTGTGGTATCTTCTCCCTTAACCATTATCCTAATAAAGGAATGATGTTCTCTTGGTGAAATAGCTTACAAACCTCTTTCAAGTCATCAACATATTTATGAGGGAGCTAGACTACTTTTTCCTACTACATCTTCCACGACTGCTCCTTCAAGCATTGTATCTCACCCTGGAAGTTTCTAATAACCTCCATAGTTTCCTGATAGACTTCCTTATGATGGGAAGGATATGGATACTTTTCATTAAATACTTCTTGTTTTGTAATGACAGGTTACTTCTTCAGATTCTCACACGTGTGTATTGCCTCAATGCGTGTAGTAACCAATTCCAAGATTATCTCAGGGTTAGGTGCTAAGTTCGGTATCCACTGATCTACAACGCATTGTACTCTAACCATTCCTACACCCTTATCCTTCTTGTGTTACTTAATTATATGCTCCTACAAATCTAGGCATTCCTCAAACTTGTGACCCTTTCCACACTAGGAGAAAATAATGTTTTGAGGTCATTCACACTTATAATGATTAGGGGACCCACATGTATAACATGTTCCTAGGGGGAATTCACCTCTTCCACCACTTTGACATGATCCTCAGTATCCTCCATGGTAACCTCTACCTCTACTACCTCCATCAGAGCGCCTTTCATTGTGATTATGATTATGATGTTCACCTTGTTCCTTAGAATTGTTTGCAACACTAGTTTGATGTACACCATAATCAATGACATCATGAATCTAATCAATCAATCTATAATTTTCTATATCATGTATGGTAGACTTTAAAATATTACAATAAGATGACGTGTTCTTCCTTATCACGCGTATGCAGCAGGGGGAACCTACTTGAATCATGATCTAAATGGTATATCTCACAATATAGTAACATGGTGCACCAATTTACGAGGGAAAATATCCTTGGTATGTCCTTCCACCTCACAATTTGTACACCAAATACTACTCCACGTCTCATGGGATAAATTATATGACAATTTCTCTAACTTTTTTTCCATAGATGCAATCTGAGTTTCCAAAAATGGGATAACTCCAGTGTCTACACTCTCAACTACCTCAGTGATCAGAGCTACCTCAAGTGACTCATGCAAATCTGTAAAATTCTTTTGTGAGAGTTCCCTCTTGAAAGGTGTGATCAAGCCTCCAAAAAACCATTGAGCATGTTGACCGGTGTGAATATCATAAGACAACTTTGATAGCAAAGTTTTAAAGCATGCATCATACTCCCTTATGCCCCTCAACCATGCCCTGCTTAATGTCCTTTAGCGCACTGATGCTCTTCTATTCAAACTCAGGTATATGGAACTCTGATAAAGAAAGCATCATGTAGCATGGTATAGTTTACACAATTCTAGTTTGGATCATACTTCCTATATTAACTATGCATGTGCCCTTGCAAAGTAGTAGAAAAATTACTTACCTTATGCTCAGGAGTTGTAATACCCTTAGCATGCCATAGTATCTCACACATATACATGTGCTTAGCTGTATCTTAAATTCCTCTGTATTCTAGTATGCGAAGATACATCTCGTAATAAACTTGATGGGGTTGGTGCAGGTTGTGCCCACCTAATCTAGAACTTGTATTACCTCATGTATTCCCTCCACCTCCAGAACAACCAAATCCACTAGATCTTGAACTACCTGATCCTCCTGATCCCCCCTCCTATAGTGGGAAATAGACTAGAGGACATGTTGCCTTGTGTCAAAATAGTTGTGATAAACTAAACTTCCATGGTCTATGAAGTTGTGTTACTCCAAGACGTGTTGCTAATGTTCTTCACGCCCAGTTCTGTGTAGATGATGTGTCAGAAAATATACCTCCAACTGGAACCCTAGATAAAAAAGATGTCTTTTTCACCACCATGGATGAATATGTAATCTAATTAATTCCTAAACTTAATGGGGAATGAAATCTACCTGTCACTACTGAAGCACCTACACAAGCCTGATTCTTAATAATTACTCAAAAACTAAAATGCTAAGCACAAATGTAGGTCACCAAGTGAGATGAGATGCATGTTTGTGGTCATTAGTGTTTCCTTAGATGCACTCTCAATATAAAGCTAAAGAGGGTTCTCTGCCATGCTTTCCCAAATGGGGGAGTTCCAAATGATCCGGCTCCACGTCTTCCACGTGAGCTCCACATCCTTCACGATCCATCTCTCTCCGCAACACCATTCATTCCAAAACATCAGGCTACTTCACCAAGTCCATTAAACTTAAATCACCTTTCTTATCTCTTCATTTCTGTCTCCAGGTCCGCCATCTTCCACCATGTCTATTCCTTATCCCACATGTAGTGTTATTATCTAGCCATAGGTCATGCCTCTAAATCCAAAGTTACGATCAGGATCTTAATCACTAAAGGGAAGGAATACAAATAAAAATCCTCTTGGTTCATGCAAGAACTGGAACTCAATGACCTCTGGACAGGAATGAGTAGAAACAACATACTCTAAGGTGTAGCTTTGTAAAAAACAACTCCACCAATGATCTACAATGCATGTCCAAGTCTGGTTAACACCATGCAAATTATAGTAGTCTTCCTATGTCCAAAAAATGTGCTCTATTCCTCCAATTCCTCTTTGATGAGTATGCTACGAGCCACTCGTACAACTCTATACAGAAATAGGAAAAGTATGTCTCATAGATATCATGATATAAATTCTATTCAAACCCATGCGTATGCATGAAATTCAGGTCTAGTATTAAATTTTTGAACAAAATCTTCCTCTAAATTCTCTACCCAATCATCAATACTAGCTAAATTCAATCGGTACGTCTTCATCTTACAACATCCTTGCAAATTTCTTTAAAAGAGGTCCCGGCAATGGAACCAAAATGTATGCTTTTATTTTACCAAACAACCCAACGTATACTGGCACATCACTCAGGAAGACCTAAGCGCTCACCTGAAGCACGCAAGGGTACCAGGTCCTTATTTTCTGATACCTGTGTCAAGGTGTCAGCATGATCAAACAAGTGTTCCAGATCCATAACAAGTAATCAGGTATAGAGCACAACATAAACTAGATCTAGATCATAACTGTATGCAAGAATGATTAACCAAGAATTAAGATCAGATCTCTCATGTAATATCTAGTAACAGATGAATCAAAAACCAATATTGAATCACCTAGATCCATTATATTAATCCCTTTAAAACACAGAAGTTGAAGACATACATAAGAGTATCACCATAAGTCATGCACGCTCATAAACCAACATCATAACTCTATTAAATTGTTTCTCAACATCTCTCATACCGTGTAAATAAAAACATATTTATAAGTAGTGGGGACTTTCCATTTACTACTCATGCATTCTCCAAAAATAGGCCATGTGCTAGATATAGCCATGCGTGTGTTACAAGCCAACTCCAAGAGCATGCAAGCTTGTTAATAATAGATTATCTTCTAATATAAAATATATATCTAATCCTATTGATAGCCTAAACCCTGCATGACATTTTAACTTCTTTCACATGAGATTTTTCTGAAAATATACTTTTCTAGAACTAAAATTCTTCATGTTCTATCCTTATTTTCAAAACCTTTCTTGGCCGCTACTCCAACTCTCTATCTTTCCAATATTTCTTGTGGCTCAAAATTTTGCGAAGTGTGGGATATAATTTTCCTCGGCACGATCCCTCGCATGTTGTTTGTCTTACTTCCATGCTTTCTTTTGTGCCTAACTCCCACACATCATAACCCTTCACACCTCTTATACTCAGTATCTTTTAGGGTTCCAAAATATCCCTTACAAAAGAGGCTCTTGATACTGAGAAGATAACTTAGTGACGATAAAAGACTATGGACTCACTTATATATTTATGAAGACACAAGTACATTAAGCTTAGGATCATTGCACAATAAGCAAAGATGGAATATCAGTTCAATCTCTTGGAGAGTATCGCAGCAGATACCTGAATGGCTTGCACCTGTTTAATGTATTTTGAAGTCAGAAGTTTCATGGGGCTTTCAAAGTTATTACAGAAAAATGTATGACTTAAGGATCTATTTCAAAAATCACTGAACCTGATTACTTTGTTACAAAAGAAAGACAAAGGATTTTCAAGTGGAGTGATAACCATTGAAAATCAACATTTAAACAATCTAATGAGAATAAATTAAATTTTGCACTTATTTTGAACATTGATATAAGCTAGTGAACCAAACATGAGAGCATTTTCACAGGGGGAGCTAGTTAGTTCAAGGATACAAGTCTAGAGAAGGACCAATGAAGTATACTTTTATAATATGATCATGTGAATAGCTTTTGAGAGCTAGAAATTCAAGCTAGGCATGAGTTTAATTATTGCATCCCCATGACCTAGATCTTGCTACCATAAGTTCATGCACTTCAAGTATGGAGATATTATCTCTTAGGAAGAACAACTTTTGAATTAAAAATGGACCACCTTGAGGCTGAAGTATTATGTTTTACTCGAGCCAAATCTGACATGCAAGTTCAATGAAGATGGATGTAAGAGTTTTTGTCCCAATATGATTTTGACATAAGCTACATTAAAGTTCTATAAGAAAATAGGGTATGCAATCCACTGAAGATGTTGGTAGTGAAACATTTTTTGTACTTGTAAATGTTTTGAGAACATCGGTCATTAAGGATGAAGGTAAAGATTGTTGAACACTGTTAATTGGTGTATTCGTATTGATTTGGAGTGGAATTGATGGAAAACCAGTGACTTGTTGAAGATGATTAATGATGCAAGGGATATGAAGGTTGATTGGTAGTTCTTTGATAATGAAGAAATTGGAGCTAAGATAGTGGATTCAAGATGAGTGTCCAGGGTACCTATAAGAAAATTATTTAAGTGAGGCAAGTGCCCAATGGATGGAATGGAGATAATTCACCTGTACTTAGGACATCTTGGTTTTACAAAGATGCTTAGAAATGATGTCTCAAGGACATACAATATTTTTGGAAAGGGATGAAGATCAGGCATAACTAAGTGTGGTATTTCACATTAGCTTTGAACTAGTCATCACATTAAGGCCTAAGAAAATAGTACGTAGATGAGGTTTATTGTATCCTCATAGCATAGGCCATTAATATAAGTAGGAAAGTAATAAGTATGGATTTTTTTTCAGGAGCTGACTATATCTATGTAGGAGCATCTAGCATGGCTTATTTTAGCTTTGTGGTTGTAAAATTCAAGTTCTCACCAAAGATAGAGCATTTGAGAATTATTGGTGAAGTCATGGAAAGATGATTCACCTTTTTTAGAAAAAAGATTTTTGTATGATCCTTTATTAGATTACATGGAGTACTTGAATTAATTATATCTAATAGAAATACATTGTAGTTTTTTTGGTCAAAGGTTAAAAATGCATTTGTGCATTGATGCAATTTTTACATATTTAGTTTGCTTGAAGAAAGAACATTTTAGATTTTATCACATGTATTAAATTGAGATTCCTTGTAGGTCCAAGACCCAGTAATAATCATTTTTGAACCCATAAGAGTGGTGGAAACTCACCATTCACACTTAAAAAATTGTGAAATCAGTAAATGCAAGGTCTAGTGGGACTAGTTTAATGAAGAAAGAGCAACATGGGAAAACCTTGGGGATATGAAATTTGTTTTTCCTCACCATGTTTGAATAGAGTTAATTATGATTTTTTAGATAATTAAAGACATCCTCCTAGGTAAAAATGGTGGAATTGGTGTTTCTCATGGTTGAATGATCCGTACAGGTTTGAACCTATTTTGCAAGAATTCGATTATATAGGGAAATTTTGAAGAGTTCAGATGAATCTATTGATGTGGAGGAATATGTGTGAGGTGTTCTTAGGTATCATGAAGAGATATAATAAATATTAGTACATAATCAATGTTTTTTTATTCAATCTTTCCTCTCTACTTTTGAAGATATTCTCAAGCTAAACTTGTCTTAGTGTTTCAGAATGGGGTTTGTGAGTATGCATGTTTTTGAGCTGAGAAATGAATGTGATCACCTTCTATAGGTAAAATAAAACTAGTTGAAGAACAACATTACTTTGGTTAAGTGGTGTGAAGGTGTAGTTTTTCTTGGTCCTTAACTACCTTGTACAAGCCTTATCAAGAACACTGATGTTTGAGTGATGCTTGAAAATTTCAATCTACGAATCTCATTCAAGGTATTGGAAAAAATGTACATGCTTTCTCCTAAGCATACAAGTGTTGATATGTGATTTCTTGTAAAAGGATGTGTTCCTCGATTCAGAAATCATGCTTGATATGTATTGAATTTCTTGCAGATTGCAGATCTTGACTGAGTCAAAATATGAATAGACTCTTTTATTTATTTCATTTTGTGTCTGAATATTAATCTGATCACGGAATGAACTATAGAGATATTCATCTATAATATCTAGACTTGGATCAGTGGAATTGATCCAAGTAATGCTTTAAATCTGTTTGTGATGAATTAGATCACAGACCTTGAACAGGTTGCAAGGTATTGAAGCATTGATTAAGCAGGTCAGGAGTATGACTCAGGCTGATCTTGGGAAATGAAATGGTTCCCGATATCAAAGTATATCTGGAAGGTCTCGATTGTAGACCAGGTAATAATTCGTTGACATACAATTCTGCAATAAGAACAGGAGCTAACTCTGTTCTAGAAGGTATGATACAGGTCTTTTCGAGTTTTCAGGACAAGGACCAAACTGAATTATTAAGGGTTAGTAACCTAAAACTAAAACCTAACCTAGGGGTTAGATTATTGTTAGTCTAACCTAGACCTAGGCTATTTGTTAATATCCTAAGTTAGTATCTTTGTGTAAATTTGTTAGTGTGGGTATTACCCTAAACTCTAACCTAAGATACTAACCTAACTAATGAAGAGATTATGAAGGGGCCTATGAAGGGTGGCGAACCATGGGCGGTGTTTTCTATGGCAATAAATGTAAGGGATAAGGATGAAGGACAGGTCATGGCGGAGGCTTAGGCGACGGCTAACCGGTGAGGACGTGGCAGGTCGCTAAGTTTGGAAATGAACATGAGTTTTAGATGGACTGTCACCAAATCTGGCGGTCGGTGGAAGTTGAGTTTAAGCGGGAAAATTGGTTTAATGGCATTTAATTTTCTCGGAAAGCGAGCTCGGAACTCGCGAGAAGGCATGCAAACGGGAAGTTTGTGGGTTTGTTTGGCTTATCGCGATTTTCGGTTTTTGCTCTGCTTGTTTACTGGTTCTTCGCACCAGTTCTCTTTGAGTTGCATGGCAAGAATGAATTTCTCTGGCTCTTTTCTCTGTCATGGAGGATATATATGTGATGGAGACAGCGAAATTTTGTTGGTCGCTTTATCGTGGAAAAAGAAAAGGAAGTTTGAGCTCTTCCTGTGGTCTGCTTCGGAAATTTGATCAAAATACAGGCATGCTAGGCCCTAACCTTTAAATATCTTGCTGTCTTTCAAGTGCTTTCATTAAAACAACTCTGTTCAAATGTTTTGTGAAAATTAGATGAATCTTCTATGGAGATCTTGTTTGATTTTTGGCACTGTATCTCTTCTGGTTCGATTTTTCAATTTCCTCTTGATGGGTGTTTATTGAAATCGAATTTCGGCCCTATTTGCTTTGAGTATTAATTCTGGCTTATACATGTGAGGTATTTATTTATGAAAGTTTGAGTGTTCGGCCTGTTTGGCGTGAGCCCTTAGAATATACCTGTGTGTAGTATAAGACCACTGTATGTTTTTGATTAGTGGTCGCTGTTTCTTGTTATGGAAACTGTATGGAATGATTTGATGAATACTGAAAGATTGATCAGTATTATCGCTTCTTTGGAAACTCTGTCGTGGGTTTTGTTGACAGTGTTTAATGATACTTTTTGGGTTTTCATTGTTTCCTAATTTTGTTAGGAACAGGTAACTGTTGTGTTACCGTAGTTTATACGACCTAGCGGAAGTTGTTTTTCTTGTTATTGTGGAAACGGGATTATTTGTTGGCTATGTATAATATTGAAACATCTATACTTTATTTTATCGACTCAGTGGAGTCCATGATTGAATCGTATATTACTATCTACTGCTGTGGATGTAAATTCATCCTGGTGTTTTGTTATTTGATTTCGTGGAAGCTTTGTAGAGAAAGGAACAGGCTTTCTGACCTCGGTTATTTGAAATAAATAAGGAGTATAGATTTCTTGGGTATGCATTGCATTTCTTTTTGAAAGCTGTTTGAAAGTTTTAAAGCGGCTCAGTCGATTTCCTTGCTCGAAAAGGGTATTTGATTTGCTTCACTTGTTTCATTCGGAATGTTTGCCATGAAGGGTATAGAAGAATTTATTAATTAATTCCATCTTATACTGTTGTTGGGTTCTGCGATTTTGGGCGTAAACCCGTTTTCTGCATGTAATGGGTAATTATAGATTTATAATGGATATATTCTGAACGACTCAGAGGAGACGATTCAATGATTTATATTTCTATTTGGGCCGCTGTTCAATTTGAATATGTTTAAATAGTTGGTGAATGATGAACCAGTGGTTGGAAGGAATGACACGTACTAAGACCTCTGTATTTCCTGGAATTACCCTTGTGTTGCATGGATTTTGTTGTACAGTTTCTTGGATATATTTTTATGTTCGTTCCTTGAAATCTTGTACGAAAAAGGGGCAAGACTTAGTCGGGTTCTTGATTTGAAATCGTAAATTAAAAAGTTCTGCCTGAGTTTTTAGCCTGTACACTATTTACTTGTCCAAAGGGAAACAGTGACAATTGTTTACCATTTCACTGTAGTTCAGGTTTAGAGGATTGAGGAAGTTAACTTGTATCTTCTATTGTTTCAGTTGAAACTTGACTTGATATACTGTTGTTGATATTGGACATTTTGTCAGAATAATGGTCTGTATCAGGTAACGCGACCCTGTATAAGTTAATCGTAAGTACTTGTGGCTAACTTCGATTAGTACAGATGTATATACAGAGTATTGTGTTCCTTTCTGATTTCTTATAGGAGGCGATAGTGTATATCATGGCATTGGTAAGGAAATCTCTGTATGGTCTTGTAGATGCATCAATCGCTTATTGTAAATAAGTCTGTTGTTGACAACGATACTTTAGAGGTTTCTGATTTCGGACTTGATTCTAAAGCCTTGCTGTGTTTTAAATGAAGTAGCTTTGGGCTTAGGGTTGATATATGAATTGTTGATGTGTTAGTTGCTGTACAGGAATGTTGCTGTGTTTCTATTTCTTGATTTAGTACAGCGATCTTGCTTGCGGCTTGTCTAACTTGTTCATTTATATACTGGTTGAATGTTTTCATATGTGAAGACGGTACAGTGATGAACATAGGTGAAAGGAAGTATGATTGGATTCGTTCTTTCTCTTCCTTTATTTCATATTTGTTGATATTTGTCAAACAGTGGGAAATTGTTTTGTAACATTTTGGTGAAGTCCCGAATTGTTATGTTATTCTTTTTTTTGGAAGAATGAAACAATCTGACCAATGTTGTGATTTTGGATTCGACGATTGTTGTGTACATTCGTTCCTTGATCCTTTTAATATTTGATGAAATATTAGAAAGTGAGATTATGACTATTTTGTAACAATGATAGAGTTACATATTTGTAATCATTTTGTATTACAAGGTCATAGTCTGAATGTGTTTACTTATGTGAATATCTGATCTCATTTAAACAGGGTGTTTAATGAAAACAATTGATGGATTGCAATTGTTTTAAAAGTTAGTGCTTATCATGCTCAGTTCATTGAACTGACTCATGTTGACTATTTTTGCAGATGGTTACCGTAAGAGGTAAAAGTAATGCAGATCTGACAAGCTGATCAGATTGTTTATTTGATTTGTAATGAATTACAGCTTGATTTTATAGATGTACTAAATGGGAAAAGATGTTTCTTTTCCGATAGCATTGTATCAAGTATGCTGTTGCATAAAATGTAATTGTATAGTTTTGAAAGGAATGGAAATAAGTGTTTGATACTTATGTGTTGTATTCTATTTCTGAAAGATGACCTTCTTCGGTTTATGTAACGAAGGGGCATTGTTATCATTGTATAATATGGATGCTTTTGTGATTGACAATGAAAGCTTGTAAGTAAATGAGATTAAATTCTTATGAGTGTTTAGTAGTTCTAATTTGTTCTAGCGAAAGCAATATTGGAATTAAATAATTGTCTTTCTAGAAGATAGGTTAAAAAAAAACGAGCCTAAAGAGAACGCTAAACAAACTGGATTAAATTACTAATCCCTAGTCCTAAGTATGAAAGGACAACAGTAAATTGGATTCTTAATCACTTATATCTTTAAACTAAAAAGTATGATATAAATTCAGTTAAGAGAACTGATAGGCAATCAAATGGAGTTCAGATGGCAATCTCAAGCAAAGGTTATGAGATATTGTCCGATTCTGTTGCTTTAGAATCAGGTGTATTCTAATGACTCCTTGATGGGAACTTGACCGTAATATCTCTACCATGTAATGGGTTTTAATAGAGGAGGGTCGTCTTAAGACAAAGAATCCAGGGATTTGGAAAGGCTAACCTTAGGGAAAAGTCTTTAAAAGTAATTTAAACTCAAGTGCGTAACGCTTGTTATTGGGTAGATCTTTTCGAGGCGGATTTAAAGGCTGACGACATAAGTCGACTGCAGGGCTGTACCTCCGAGGAGATTAGGATCTTCTCGAAGTTACAACAATGCAGATGACTTATGGCGACACCCTTTGCATTGATCGCTAAGATTTACACTTGATTTCGCACGAGTTACCCTGGGACCGATTAAGAACGTGGTCATGTTATAAGACTGCCTCGGAGATTTGGGGTATCATGACACACTGGTTAAACTGCAAGGTTGAACCAGTATGTCATCATATCCCTAATCCTCGTGGGCAACCATATAACATTATCACCTTGTTAATCTGCCTCCGAGTGATTCAGTTGTGAAAGGAAGGACTGACAGTAGTCAGTATAAGACATTCTATATAACATATGAATGGGGTGAAGGACGTATTCCAGATTGACGAGTATGCCGTTAAGGAATACGAGACATGAACAGTATGTTTCAAATCTTTGGCCAAAGTATCGCAAGCTGCTGATTGCGTTGTCCTAATTCACCTAGTCTAAGGGATGAGATGCCGATGAATAATGGTAACAGTTATTCAGTTAGATTCCTTGGACAGAGCATTCTGAATCCCAGATTAGGGAAGAGAACCGCAAGAGTGTTGTGTTAAATAAAAACACTAACTCTTTTTACTCATGAATAGATCGGTAGATTACCGAGTCATGGAATGAATAGATCGGAGGTATTCCGAGTCATTACAGCTGCATATGGTTGTCTGTTATATAAATGGTTATTTGAATTGTGAGTTCTAAATTATGTATTTAGAACCAGTATGCAATTATAAAATAAAAAAAAAAAAAATTTGACTTGTTCTATTGTCTAAAATGAGGATGTTACATCTTGGTATCAGAGCTGAAGGTTGCAGCTCTTGGACCTATTGAGTCCATAATCTGATAAAAACCTGAATTTTCTTGTAACAGAAAATGGTTAGAACAAGGGGAAACGTTGCGAGTAATGCTCCACCTGAAGGAGGAGCGGCTACAACCCAGAAACTGGATGAGATCCTTGCTGCCCTGTTGGACACAAGAGATCGCTTGGCTGTACTTGAACAGCAGGTGACGGGAAATGAGGAGGATGAAGAAGCTGATAATAATAATCAGCAACCTCCTGAGGACAACCCCGACACGGGTGTTGATGTTAATGCTGTGAATGCACCTGTGCAACCAGAAAACAAAAAGGCCAGATTGGCAGCAGAACTCACTAATGATATAAAAAGGATAAGTCCACCTAAGTATGATGGCACCACATTAGGAGATGGAGCTGAGAACTGGCTCAGCGAAATGGAGAAGTACTTTGCAATAAGGAACTTCTCAGAAGAAACCAAGGCTATATGGGGAGCCTATCAGCTTTCTCACGAAGCATCTTCGTGGTGGGATAGCCGAAAAGCTGAGCTAAACATTGATGAGACCAATATTACTTGGGATCAATTTAAAGGCTATTTTAGGCAACGTTGGCTGCCACAACTTTTCTATGATCAGAAAATGACAGAATTTCAGAACTTAGCTCAAGGGAAGCTAACGGTAACTGAATACTGGGAGCGGTTTACAAAACTCCTCAAGTATGTACCGCAGTATCAAACTGACGAAAAGTTCAGGATACGGAAATTCATCATGGGATTGAATCCTGTGATAGGGGGAGAGGTCGATGTTCACAGTCCAACCACTATGGAAGGAGTTGTTGAAAAGGCCATAAGGCAAGAACAGAAATTAAAGGCTATTTCTGCTCATAAGGAGGAAGTGCGGAAGAAGACTGCAAACCCTTCTTCAACCTCTCTTGCACCCAGAAAAGGACCGTGGAAAAAGTTTGGAAACAAGAGTAAGTTTCCAGGGGATAACAATAAGAAAGCAGCAGTAAATAAGCCTGCTGGAAATATAAGGGATAATTTCGTTAAAAATTATAATAATGGACAGAAGTCCTATGGAGGACAGCGTGACAATTACAAGGCTGGAGGTAATGCTGAGCCTAAGAAGGGACCTGTAGGAGGCTGCTACAATTGTGGCAAGGACCACTATGCGAATCAATGTCCTTTGAAAAAGGATGATCGTAATCAGCAGCATAAGATACATGCTGCAGTAGCAGACAAGCAAGCTGAAAAGCAAGCAACACCTATAGAAGTTCCGGGTAAGTTATTCGGCATACCTGTCACTATTCTTTTTGATACAGGAGCTACTGAATGTTTTATTTCTAATAAACTTGCTTCTAAACTTAAAAGAAAAGCTGGGAAAATGGATAAATCTTGGACTGTAGAGTATGGTAATAATTCTGTTCATACAGTGAGTATGTGTCTCTTTGGAGCAGTCCTTGATTTACCTAATTTCTCCACGGAAGTTGATCTCTATGTTGCACCTTTAGGATCATATGACATTATTATTGGTGTCAATTGGTTATCTGACCATAAAGCAAAGGTAGATTGCTATGAAAAGAACATAAAATGTTTAGATGATCAGCTGGAATCAGCAGAGATTCAAGGTGTGAAACGAGAAATTTCAGTTAGAAGACTGTCAGCTATGCAGCTTAAAAAGGCTAAGAATAAAGGATGTACCCTTTATGCAGTAAAGATATCTGAATCTTCAGAAGAAGATGGTGATTACATGAAGCAAATTCCACTGTTACAAAGTTTCAGGGATGTTTTTCCTGAGGAATTACCAGGGTTACCACCCAAGAGAGAATTTGATTTTACCATTGAAATCAAGCCTGGAACTGAACCTATTTCCAAGGCGCCTTATCGGATGACTACTACAGAGTTAGTCGAGCTTAAGGCACAGTTACAAGAGCTTTTGTCTAAAGGATTGATTAGACCAAGTGTTTCACCTTGGGGAGCACCTGTGATATTTGTGAAAAAGAAGGATGGAACACTAAGGCTGTGTATTGATTATCGGATGTTGAACAAAGCAACAATCAAGAACCGATATCCACTTCCTAGGATCGATGATCTGTTTGATCAGATGCGTGGAGCAGCGGTTTATTCTAAGATAGACCTTCGATCTGGTTATCATCAGTTAAGGATTAAAGAGGAAGATATTCATAAAACAGCTTTCCGAACAAGGTACGGACATTATGAATTCACAGTTCTAGCCTTTGGGTTAACTAATGCACCTGCAGCCTTTATGAATTTAATGAACAATATTTTTCAAGAATACCTGGACAAGTTTGTACTTGTATTCTTGGACGATATTCTCATTTATTCTAAGAGCGTTGAGGAGCACAATGAGCATTTGAAGATAGTTTTGGGAATTTTGAGAAAGAGAAAGTTGTATGGTAAGTTATCCAAATGTTCTTTCTATGATTCAGAAGTTCACTATTTGGGTCATGTCATAAGTAAAGAAGGAATCGCTGTAGATCCTTCAAAAATAGTGGCAATAACTGAGTGGCCTGCACCAAAGAATGTGCATGAAGTAAGAAGCTTCATGGGTCTTGCTGGTTACTATAGAAAATTTGTAAAGGATTTTTCTAAGGTAGCTGCACCAATAACTTCATTGCAGAAGAAGGATAAGAAATTCATGTGGAATGACAAGTGCGAAGCGGCTTTCAAAAGTCTGAAAGACCAGTTGACTTCTGCACCTATATTGGCTGTACCAGACCCTAATGGGAATTTTACTGTTGTAACGGATGCTTCTGGGGAAGGCCTTGGAGGTGTTTTGTTTCAAAATGATCAGGTCATAGCTTATGAAAGTAGAAAACTTAAGTTACATGAGCTGAATTATGCCCCTCATGATTTGGAACTTGCTGCCATTGTTCATGCGCTTCAAGTCTGGAGACACTATTTACTTGGAAAACCTTTTGAGTTGAAAACTGATCACTTGGGACTGAAATATATTTTTACTCAGCCCAATTTGAATGCCAGACAAAGAAGGTGGTTAGAATTTTTATCACAATATGACTTTGATATTAGCTATATCAAAGGGAAGGAGAATAGAGTAGCTGATGCTCTAAGTCGTAGGAGGCACATTTCTGCTCTTATAACTTTGAGAACTCAGTTTAAAGACGAGGTAAAAAGTGCCTCAGAATCAGATGCATATTTTCGGCAAGTAAAAGCAGCGCTTGCTGCAGAACCTAAAGATAAAAGGTATGAAGGTTTTCATCTTGATAATGAAGGAATCTTGCGTTATGAAAATAGGGTATATGTACCTGTGCTGAATGATTTGAGAAAGAAGTTGTTAGTTGAATTTCATAATTCACCTTTCTCTGGACACCCAGGTATCACAAAAATGCTAGCTGATTTGAAACAGCAATACTTCTGGAAAGGTATGAAAAAGGATGTGATAAATTTTGTGACTCATTGCCTGGAATGTCAGCGGGTGAAGGCAGAGCATATGCACCCTGCTGGACTGTTATATCCTCATAGCATACCGCAGTACAAATGGCAAGTAATAACCATGGATTTTGTACAAGGACTACCTATGTCCAGGAATAAACATGATGTTATCCTGGTAGTTGTAGATAAACTGACTAAGGTAGCTCATTTCATCGCTGGAAATCTAAAGGATGATTCACCAGTGCTGGCCAAGAGGTTCGTACACGAAATTTTCAGATTGCATGGTGTACCAGAACTGATTATATCTGACAGGGATCCTAGAATGACGTCAAGGTTTTGGCAAACGCTTAACGCAGCCCTAGGAACAAAACTAAACTTCAGTTCTGCATATCATCCAGAAACGGATGGGCAAACTGAGAGGGTAAATCAAGTGTTGGAGGACATGTTGCGAATGTATTGCATGGATCAACAGTATAAATGGGAAGAGTATCTCCCATTAGTTGAGTTCGCATACAACAACACTTATCACTCATCTCTTAAGATGGCACCTTTTGAAGCACTTTATGGAAGAAAGTGCAGAACCCCTGTAAGTTGGGACAGTGTAGAGGATAGAGTGGTAATTGGACCAGAGATTCTCACAGAGATGGAACAGCAAGTTAAGCTGATTCGTGAATGATTAAAGGAAGCAGCGGATAGACAGAAGAGCTATGCTGACCTTAAGCGGGTTGATAGAAAGTTTGAGCTTGGTGATAAGGTTTTTCTGCGTGTCAAACCCAGAAAGAGTTCTATAACTTTTGGCAGGGCTGCCAAGTTGTCACCACGATTTGTGGGACCTTTCGAAATTGTCGAAATAATCAATCCTGTGGCTTATCGTTTAGCATTGCCACCTGCTTTATCTCGTATGCATGATGTTTTCCATATTTCTTTGCTTAAGAAGTACGTTTCAGATCTGTCACATGTTTTAAATTGGAATTCCTTGCAGGTCCAAGACCCAGGAATAATCGTGGTTAAACCCACACGAGTACTGGAAACTCGCCAATTGCACTTGAGAAATCGTGATATTCAGCAATGTAAGGTCCAGTGGGACCAGTTTAACGAAGAAAGTGCAACTTGGGAAAACCTGGAAGAGATGAAAATTGCTTTTCCTTCTCTTTTTGCAACAGAATGAAAACTGTTGACAAAGATATACTTTTATGAACTGATTGTTTTAAGTATTTATGAAAGCCAGATTAAGGCAGACTTTATTCAGGTTGAATAAATGTGTTGTGACATTGATTTCTGAAACTATTTAATATGGAGGTAGTCACATTGTTTGTGTACTAATAAATTGATTGACCTGAAGGTTAATTTAATATGAAATTCATCGGGACGATGAATCTTTTTAGGAGGGAAGCATGTAACACCCTGAACTGTTGTTACTTTCTCCTAAGCATACAAGTGTTGATATGTGATTTCTTGTAAAAGGATGTGTTCCTCGATTCAGAAATCATGCTTGATATGTATTGAATTTCTTGCAGATTGCAGATCTTGACTGAGTCAAAATATGAATAGACTCTTTTATTTATTTCATTTTGTGTCTGAATATTAATCTGATCACGGAATGAACTATAGAGATATTCATCTATAATATCTAGACTTGGATCAGTGGAATTGATCCAAGTAATGCTTTAAATCTGTTTGTGATGAATTAGATCACAGACCTTGAACAGGTTGCAAGGTATTGAAGCATTGATTAAGCAGGTCAGGAGTATGACTCAGGCTGATCTTGGGAAATGAAATGGTTCCCGATATCAAAGTATATCTGGAAGGTCTCGATTGTAGACCAGGTAATAATTCGTTGACATACAATTCTGCAATAAGAACAGGAGCTAACTCTGTTCTAGAAGGTATGATACAGGTCTTTTCGAGTTTTCAGGACAAGGACCAAACTGAATTATTAAGGGTTAGTAACCTAAAACTAAAACCTAACCTAGGGGTTAGATTATTGTTAGTCTAACCTAGACCTAGGCTATTTGTTAATATCCTAAGTTAGTATCTTTGTGTAAATTTGTTAGTGTGGGTATTACCCTAAACTCTAACCTAAGATACTAACCTAACTAATGAAGAGATTATGAAGGGGCCTATGAAGGGTGGCGAACCATGGGCGGTGTTTTCTATGGCAATAAATGTAAGGGATAAGGATGAAGGACAGGTCATGGCGGAGGCTTAGGCGACGGCTAACCGGTGAGGACGTGGCAGGTCGCTAAGTTTGGAAATGAACATGAGTTTTAGATGGACTGTCACCAAATCTGGCGGTCGGTGGAAGTTGAGTTTAAGCGGGAAAATTGGTTTAATGGCATTTAATTTTCTCGGAAAGCGAGCTCGGAACTCGCGAGAAGGCATGCAAACGGGAAGTTTGTGGGTTTGTTTGGCTTATCGCGATTTTCGGTTTTTGCTCTGCTTGTTTACTGGTTCTTCGCACCAGTTCTCTTTGAGTTGCATGGCAAGAATGAATTTCTCTGGCTCTTTTCTCTGTCATGGAGGATATATATGTGATGGAGACAGCGAAATTTTGTTGGTCGCTTTATCGTGGAAAAAGAAAAGGAAGTTTGAGCTCTTCCTGTGGTCTGCTTCGGAAATTTGATCAAAATACAGGCATGCTAGGCCCTAACCTTTAAATATCTTGCTGTCTTTCAAGTGCTTTCATTAAAACAACTCTGTTCAAATGTTTTGTGAAAATTAGATGAATCTTCTATGGAGATCTTGTTTGATTTTTGGCACTGTATCTCTTCTGGTTCGATTTTTCAATTTCCTCTTGATGGGTGTTTATTGAAATCGAATTTCGGCCCTATTTGCTTTGAGTATTCATTCTGGCTTATACATGTGAGGTATTTATTTATAAAAGTTTGAGTGTTCGGCCTGTTTGGCGTGAGCCCTTAGAATATACCTGTGTGTAGTATAAGACCACTGTATGTTTTTGATTAGTGGTCGCTGTTTCTTGTTATGGAAACTGTATGGAATGATTTGATGAATACTGTAAGATTGATCAGTATTATCGCTTCTTTGGAAACTCTGTCGTGGGTTTTGTTGACAGTGTTTAATGATACTTTTTGGGTTTTCATTGTTTCCTAATTTTGTTAGGAACAGGTAACTGTTGTGTTACCGTAGTTTATACGACCTAGCGGAAGTTGTTTTTCCTTGTTATTGTGGAAACGGGATTATTTGTTGGCTATGTATAATATTGAAACATCTATACTTTATTTTATCGACTCAGTGGAGTCCATGATTGAATCGTATATTACTATCTACTGCTGTGGATGTAAATTCATCCTGGTGTTTTGTTATTTGATTTCGTGGAAGCTTTGTAGAGAAAGGAACAGGCTTTCTGACCTCGGTTATTTGAAATAAATAAGGAGTATAGATTTCTTGGGTATGCATTGCATTTCTTTTTGAAAGCTGTTTGAAAGTTTTAAAGCGGCTCAGTTGATTTCCTTGCTCGAAAAGGGTATTTGATTTGCTTCACTTGTTTCATTCGGAATGTTTGCCATGAAGGGTATAGAAGAATTTATTAATTAATTCCATCTTATACTGTTGTTGGGTTCTGCGATTTTGGGCGTAAACCCGTTTTCTGCATGTAATGGGTAATTATAGATTTATAATGGATATATTCTGAACGACTCAGAGGAGACGATTCAATGATTTATATTTCTATTTGGGCCGCTGTTCAATTTGAATATGTTTAAATAGTTGGTGAATGATGAACCAGTGGTTGGAAGGAATGACACGTACTAAGACCTCTGTATTTCCTGGAATTACCCTTGTGTTGCATGGATTTTGTTGTACAGTTTCTTGGATATATTTTTATGTTCGTTCCTTGAAATCTTGTACGAAAAAGGGGCAAGACTTAGTCGGGTTCTTGATTTGAAATCGTAAATTAAAAAGTTCTGCCTGAGTTTTTAGCCTGTACACTATTTACTTGTCCAAAGGGAAACAGTGACAATTGTTTACCATTTCACTGTAGTTCAGGTTTAGAGGATTGAGGAAGTTAACTTGTATCTTCTATTGTTTCAGTTGAAACTTGACTTGATATACTGTTGTTGATATTGGACATTTTGTCAGAATAATGGTCTGTATCAGGTAACGCGACCCTGTATAAGTTAATCGTAAGTACTTGTGGCTAACTTCGATTAGTACAGATGTATATACAGAGTATTGTGTTCCTTTCTGATTTCTTATAGGAGGCGATAGTGTATATCATGGCATTGGTAAGGAAATCTCTGTATGGTCTTGTAGATGCATCAATCGCTTATTGTAAATAAGTCTGTTGTTGACAACGATACTTTAGAGGTTTCTGATTTCGGACTTGATTCTAAAGCCTTGCTGTGTTTTAAATGAAGTAGCTTTGGGCTTAGGGTTGATATATGAATTGTTGATGTGTTAGTTGCTGTACAGGAATGTTGCTGTGTTTCTATTTCTTGATTTAGTACAGCGATCTTGCTTGCGGCTTGTCTAACTTGTTCATTTATATACTGGTTGAATGTTTTCATATGTGAAGACGGTACAGTGATGAACATAGGTGAAAGGAAGTATGATTGGATTCGTTCTTTCTCTTCCTTTATTTCATATTTGTTGATATTTGTCAAACAGTGGGAAATTGTTTTGTAACATTTTGGTGGAGTCCCGAATTGTTATGTTATTCTTTTTTTTGGAAGAATGAAACAATCTGACCAATGTTGTGATTTTGGATTCGACGATTGTTGTGTACATTCGTTCCTTGATCCTTTTAATATTTGATGAAATATTAGAATGAGATTATGACTATTTTGTAACAATGATAGAGTTACATAATTGTAATCATTTTGTATTACAAGGTCATAGTCTGAATGTGTTTACTTATTTGGATATTTGATCTCATTTAAACAGGGTGTTTAATGAAAACAATTGATGGATTGCAATTGTTTTAAAAGTTAGTGCTTATCATGCTCAGTTCATTGAACTGACTCATGTTGACTATTTTTGCAGATGGTTACCGTAAGAGGTAAAAGTAATGCAGATCTGACAAGCTGATCAGATTGTTTATTTGATTTGTAATGAATTACAGCTTGATTTTATAGATGTACTAAATGGGAAAAGATGTTTCTTTTCCGATAGCATTGTATCAAGTGTGCTGTTGCATAAAATGTAATTGTATAGTTTTGAAAGGAATGGAAATAAGTGTTTGATACTTATGTGTTGTATTCTATTTCTGAAAGATGACCTTCTTCGGTTTATGTAACGAAGGGGCATTGTTATCATTGTATAATATGGATGCTTTTGTGATTGACAATGAAAGCTTGTAAGTAAATGAGATTAAATTCTTATGAGTGTTTAGTAGTTCTAATTTGTTTTAGCGAAAGCAATATTGGAATTAAATAATTGTCTTTCTAGAAGATAGGTTAAAAAAAACGAGCCTAAAGAGAACGCTAAACAAACTGGATTAAATTACTAATCCCTAGTCCTAAGTATGAAAGGACAACAGTAAATTGGATTCTTAATCACTTATATCTTTAAACTAAAAAGTATGATATAAATTCAGTTAAGAGAACTGATAGGCAATCAAATGGAGTTCAGATGGCAATCTCAAGCAAAGGTTATGAGATATTGTCCGATTCTGTTGCTTTAGAATCAGGTGTATTCTAATGACTCCTTGATGGGAACTTGACCGTAATATCTCTACCATGTAATGGGTTTTAATAGAGGAGGGTCGTCTTAAGACAAAGAATCCAGGGATTTGGAAAGGCTAACCTTAGGGAAAAGTCTTTAAAAGTAATTTAAACTCAAGTGCGTAACGCTTGTTATTGGGTAGATCTTTTCGAGGCGGATTTAAAGGCTGACGACATAAGTCGACTGCAGGGCTGTACCTCCGAGGAGATTAGGATCTTCTCGAAGTTACAACAATGCAGATGACTTATGGCGACACCCTTTGCATTGATCGCTAAGATTTACACTTGATTTCGCACGAGTTACCCTGGGACCGATTAAGAACGTGGTCATGTTATAAGACTGCCTCGGAGATTTGGGGTATCATGACACACTGGTTAAACTGCAAGGTTGAACCAGTATGTCATCATATCCCTAATCCTCGTGGGCAACCATATAACATTATCACCTTGTTAATCTGCCTCCGAGTGATTCAGTTGTGAAAGGAAGGACTGACAGTAGTCAGTATAAGACATTCTATATAACATATGAATGGGGTGAAGGACGTATTCCAGATTGACGAGTATGCCGTTAAGGAATACGAGACATGAACAGTATGTTTCAAATCTTTGGCCAAAGTATCGCAAGCTGCTGATTGCGTTGTCCTAATTCACCTAGTCTAAGGGATGAGATGCCGATGAATAATGGTAACAGTTATTCAGTTAGATTCCTTGGACAGAGCATTCTGAATCCCAGATTAGGGAAGAGAACCGCAAGAGTGTTGTGTTAAATAAAAACACTAACTCTTTTTACTCATGAATAGATCGGTAGATTACCGAGTCATGGAATGAATAGATCGGAGGTATTCCGAGTCATTACAGCTGCATATGGTTGTCTGTTATATAAATGGTTATTTGAATTGTGAGTTCTAAATTATGTATTTAGAACCAGTATGCAATTATAAAAAAAAAAAATTTGACTTGTTCTATTGTCTAAAATGAGGATAATTAGTGAAGGTGTATCTTTTTCTAAGTAAATTGTGCATACCCTGTTGTAGTGTATGCTTATTGGAGAAGAGTTGTATCTCTTTGTGGTTATGATTGTTCCAATGTTCACACAAAAATTCTATCCAAGACATGACAATCAGTAATATCCCACCCTTTATGCATGAATAAGGTTATCCATGACCATATTAAAGATCCTCAAGTTTGAGTTCATCTTGCATGTGAAGAAAAGACTGAATGAACTTCTCTACTCTACCTACTATTTGAAGTTATAATATTGGAGATGAAACTCTTGTATACCTCCATAATCATGTTTGTATAATATGAATATTAGCACACATCTACTTCCTTCTTCAAGGTTCAAAGTTTGTATCAACTAGTGTTTAGACTCAATATGATTTCATGAACTAAAATGAAACTTAAAATCTAAATGACAAAGAATAGGTAATTTAAGAATGTTATAAGGATGTTTTCGAGGACTTGTAATGTTTCCTATTTTTGTGTACACTTGTAATAGTTTTTTATTAGGCTACAAGACAACGTTTATTTGGCATAGAATATGATAGTTCAGAAAAAGATTACAAAATCAGAGGAGAGAAGTCAAAAAATCTCTTCATCATTTGTGGACAATTAAGAACGAGGTTAAGGGTATTTAATGTGCAACTCTTTGTCTTAAAGGCATCATATGTGTATAGCTGAAAATTATGATAACTTTACATCTTCATGACAAATGTCATTATGACATATGAAGTCATTTAAATTTGAAGATGCTTTTAAGTTTAAGGGGAAAGCTCATATATTGGAGTTTGTTAGTTGCTTATAAAGCTCATATTTGGGAATGAAGTTTCTTCTTGATATATGTTGAATCCTAAGAATATTTTGATGATCTTGGGAATAGAAGATGGTGTGAAGTGAGATTGAAAAGAAATAGAAGGTTAAGATGACCATCTTCATGAAGTAGGGAGCATGATTCAAATTGAAAAAGATCTTTGAAGACTTGATATCAATTGTGTAAGATAGAGAATTGAATACTAGTTTGAGAGAAGAGTGCAAATGAATTGAATATCTAAAACAATGATCCCAAGCTGTTGATGTAAGCAATAGAGGTTAAGGTCATAAAAATTCAATTGATGACATAATGAGTTGTAGCTCAGTAAATTGGGATTGATCTTCCTTGGGAGTAGGTGTTTGAAAAAAATTGGCCAAGTGGGTGCTTGACATTGCATTGAAGCAGGTGCTTCAAAACTAGATTTAGAGCTTCAAGGTGAGTGGGTGCTCACCACTTGGTGAGATCATTGTAATTTTTCCTAGATAATTTTCCTTGATATTTGTTTGATTTGTCAGTGGGTTTTCTCCCTTGGGATTTCTCCCTTATTGGGTGTCCCACATTAAATAATGTCTCCCATGTGTTCTTGGTGAATGACTTGCTCGATCTGTTCTTTAACGCCCCTGGATGACTAGTCATGACCAAATAAAATCTCAAAAGCCACTAATCCTTGCATTCTTGAAAAATTGTAGATTGTTTCAGAATTTGAAATAAACATTGATTCACCCCCCCTCTTGGTGGCTAGAATTCCTAACATATCTAGATAGTTTGGCATGTTTCGAGATGTGCTGTTAGAGCTATTTATTGTTTCTATCTATGAGATCTACGATGCCCAAAAACTCTAAAGGTTGAGGCCAAGCCTGATAGGAGCACAACTAGTGCATTCAGAATCATATGAGTTAGATCTATCCATAGAGATTATACCTCAGGTTGCTGACATACCGGGTGTGCACTAAGGAATACATTCAATAGTGGGAATCACACAGATGGGTGTTTCTATTTCCAGGTATTTGTAGATGCTGGCTAGGGGGAAAGCAAATATGGAGGAGTTGATGGTTAGGCATTCTCCCATGAGGTAGATGATATAATAGCTTGCACAAGAAGAGTGTAAGTATCATTCATTATTATTTAGTCAGAGATTATTTAATAATGTTTGATGTATTGATATAGTTGATTTATACAGACATGTGTAGTAGATAATATTGTTTGCTTTAGATCACAACATGATGCCTATTAGACACTAATGTATAGATACTTCCATATGTTATATGATATGGAACATGCCCGTTAGATGTGCTTCGTGAGAGGATGAATGCTAGAGAAAGTGGACATGATTGTAGGAGAGCATGCCCATGATTTGATCCGAGTGGCTATAACAACAACCACATGTACAATGTTGTTGAGCAAGTGTGACGAGGCTCATGCAGAGATAAGATGAGTGAGAGAATTGATATGAGGAGGATTCCTAACTCCTGGAATATATTTACACGGTATGTGGAGCTATAGGGATGATATCCATACGATTCAGTGGAGGTTTCTATATTATGAAAATATCTTGAGAGATATAGAGTTTGAGATCAGTGACAAAGAGTTAACAGTAAAGCTTCGAGTTCTAGAGATACCACTTGATTGTAGATAGTGATAGCGAGGATGATAGATTATGTTATTGTATATGATGCATTGATGCACCAGGGATTTCCCCCAGTGATTTTATGATTTTACCTATTACTTTATTTTTATGATATGTGTGTGTGTTGATTTCCTATTTGTTGTAAAATTTTACTTGAAAACAAGCAAAAGTCAGGGAACAACAGTCCCTCCTCTTTATGGGAGAGGTTCCCTTATTGAAAAAACATACTTGGTCAAAAAACAAACCTACCTATCATGACAAATGTACAAATTATCAATCTTGTAATGAGGATTTTGATGTCTTAAATTTTTCCATTTCATAATATTTTAATATAGAAGAAAAGGGTGCAAAAGAATTATTAGTCCAGAAAGTAGATAAGGGCATCACTTTCATATATATATAGATCTCATTAATAATACCTTACTTATGTATGCATGAGTTATAAAGCCTAAATTATATACATTTTAATACATGACATATATGTGATAGACACAAAGTTCTACACATAACATCAAATAAAAGAACAAAAAGTTTCCTATTCAAAATATATATATATCCCATATGAATAAGATAGAAAGCATAAACATATAGAACACAAGAAAGGATGAGAGTAAAACTTCTTCTATATTACTTTCCAATTTAGTATCTTTGCATCAAAACATCAAAATCCAACCCCTTTAAATGATGAGAGGATCCCCTTAAATAGCCTCCCGAGTGGTTACAAAAGAGTATTTTTAGTTTATTTATTTTAACAAAGATTAAAATATAATAAAATGTGTGTATTATTAAGTTGGCCCCTCTTAAATATTACATGATTACAAAAAAAAAGGTGTCCAACATAATATAAATAGACAAGTTAAAATATAACCTAGGAGCTATGCCAATTGGAGCATTTTAGAAAATCTGTTGCTACAGTAGTCTTCAGCTTCAGGATTTGGTTTATGAACTTCATTAGTGCTCCTATTATCGCCATTCCCTGAGGAATGGTGGTGTTGGCAGTTACATGAGTCTAGCTTGTAAAATAGTCCTCCATATCCTTTCCAAACCCCGTATTATCCAAGAATCCCTTATTTTCCTCCTTAATTGATGTTTGCAAAGTGACAAATTTCTTCCATTTTCTTCTTTGAAATTCAATGTCTGCCCTAAATAGATCTTCCTTGACAAAATGTTTTAAATTTAGCCTTGATTTCTTGGAAAGTGTATTTTCTCATAATTTTCCTTATGAAGCTGGTAATGAAGATCATGGAATTTAGATATAATGCAATCCTGAAATGCTTCTCCTTTTTGCAACATGTTTCTTAGTTCATCAATTGCTTCATTCAGAACCTTCATTTTCTAATTAATGTTGAAAACCCATTTCTTGGTCAAATTATTCTTTGTATCCATCAATATAATTTGTTAACAAAGAGGACCTACATATCTGTCTCACTCATGAGTTTGATGTCCTGAATGCATTCGTTCCAAATTTTCATCTCTATCTTTAGGACTACTCAGTGTTGTGGTAAAACTTGAACCATATACACTATGACTTAATCATATGCCTTATAGGATTCCTGGAATGAAATTTGATGCCAGTGACCAAAATTTCCTCCACCATAGCTTCCATATCTTTTCCATAAGAAAAATGCTTATGGATGCCCTTAATTACTTGAACTTCTTCATTGGTGAGAATAGTAGGAGGAGAGGAATTGCATTCAAATGGAGTTCGGCCAATCACCTTATAACTTGCAAGAAAAGACCTGATCAAATAAGAGAGAGTTGGATGGTACCTACTCCTTAATCTACTCTTGAGATTGTTTTCCCCTTTTCCACTCTCTCAATCATGTCCCTAAACATTGTCATTCCATAAAGTTATAAATCATTGACCTCTTTCCTTCAAAGGGATCCATATGCTTATCCAAACCACTTCACTGCCAAAATGGGTTTCTCATCATTTATTTTTTGATTGGGCAGATATGATTCTCCAGGAATATTAATATTCTGGAGAATGAGGTGACTAAACTATAAGGGTTTTTTGATCCAATTTTTCATAATCATGTGGAGCCTTAGGACTGCTAGTACCTAATATGAAAACTATAACATCAAAATTTGTGAGCAAGAATCTGAAGATGAGGAGTTTCCTGATCATGCATAAACTACTCTTGTGGAAGAAATCTGTTGACATCCAATCTTTAGATGAGGTAACTATAGAGCATTAGTTTGATCCTTATGTTGATGCATTGGTAGAAGAAGAAGTTGGTTTGCTACTTATAGAGGAGATTCAATGGTCCTATGCACGTATTGTATTCACTTACAAAGTGAATGTTATACCACATACTTCTCATAGGCCCAAAACAACTTAAGAGGACTTTGGAAGTTGATATATGGTTCTGCAACAACCACTATCTCAGGATCTAAAATGGGGTAGGTGTGCAGTGTCATGTTGATCTTCCTCCACAATATAAATGCTTCTCTCCATCTAAATTACTTTCTCTGTAGGTTCTCATTTGTACTAACAATGTTTCTAAATCATCAGGCCATCATGCAGAGGAATCCACAATTGGCTCAAAATAAGGGGATCAAAGCTTCCAACTATTTTTGGGGAGGATGAATTGTTTACCTTCTTCCTCGATCAGCTTCATAGTGTGTCATCTCTCTTATGATTTTTTTTTCTTTAATGTATACCAAGAACCAAGATTTGGAATTTGATTAGGAATAGAGGCTGTTCAGTATCTATAGTGGTTCCTTCAGGAGTATCAAAATGAAGATGCAAGAATGCTTGTTTTAGTTGGCTCACAATATGACATGTCAGTTGCTATCATGAAATGAATTCATTTTCTTTATCGATAGTTTTCTAGACCTGTTTTTCCTGATAATACGAGTATTTGGAAAGTTTTTGATAGCAAAAAAACAAATCATCTCTTTATTCTATTGATACCAAGTCAATGGTTTCTTTAAAAAATAAAGTGTAAGCTACATGATATCTTTCATAGCGAACATATTATACAATTGAAGAGACAACAAGTCTTCCAAAAGGTTTAGTCTCGTGCTTGAGTCAATACTTTAATTCTAGATGATCAGTTCAAAAGATAGACTTGTCCTAACATGGTAGTTAAAGCTTCATGATCAATCTGAAGAAGTTGAGGTAGCAAGCCCAAAAGTCTTCAAGGTGAAAGATGATGTATTGGTGTGATTTCTAGGCTTGCACATTTTTGCCTTAATTTCCATGTTCCATTTTTGCTCCAAAATGTTTCATTTGCTCGAGCTGGTGGTGATCTGCAACTCGTCTTTATCTAGTTGAATGCCTTCAAAATGCCCACAATGTTGTTATTCTGCCCCATTTTGAAACAAAATACATGTTTCCCCCCATGTTGTGCCCCTAATTTCTTCATTTATCTTAGGCTGTGTCATTTTTTTCCATTGCCCAAATCATGCAAAAAACTTGAAATGGATCGAATCCAAGTTTCTAGAAGTTGAAATCCTAATCCCTAGGCTGAAAACAATGATAAAACATGATTTAATCGATTTAAAACCAAGAATTCTACCTTCCCTATCAAAAAAATTTCAATTTTCTAGGGCATTCCCTATATTTTTCACATTTTGACGGGCTCTGTCAAATTTATTATTGCAACACTTTATGCTAACATGGGCAGACTCTCTATTAGCCAGCGAGCGGTCGAGAAAAATGTTATAAAGTTGTCACTTTTTGAAATTTTGGCTAAGGGAAAAATTTTGCTCTGTGGCCCTACAGCCTACTACAGTGAAGTGCCTACATGTCAGGTTGATTGGTCGAGGACGTGGTAGGTGTCAGAAGTCACTTTAGGACATTTTGCTTCCATTTTGGAAAAATTCTCAAAATCAAAGTTTTGGTCCTGAAGGCCCGCAGACAAATGGTATGCATGACACGTGGCACAGGAGGGTCACAGGTGGAGAGGTGGGGGACTTAGAAAAATTTGTTGTTTTTTTTTGTCTCAAGGTGTTAAGGGAAAAATTTTGACCCTAGGGCCCACCCCCCAATAAGCAAGTGGACACTATGTCCAAATGAGGTTGACATGGAAAGGTGGGGGACTGTAGAAAATTTTGAAAGTTTAAATGGCTCAAAATGACTAGACTGAAAATATTTTCCCCAGGGAACCCTGCGACCAGATTGGAAGGAAGCCACATGTCCAGGAGAAAAAATGGAAGAATGGGGGCCAAAGGAAAACTTTTTTGAAATTTTGCCTTTGTGTTTGCAATGTAAAAAGTGAAGACTGGGCCCGCCTCCAATGAAAACATGACACATGTGCCCAGGAGAGTCAAATTGGCGGGGGGCTATGAATTTTTGTTTTGTTTTTGGATTTAATGTTAAAAAGTGAAAATTTTTCCGGAAGGACCATGTCGAATTAGAGGAGGACATGTGTCCTGGATTTGGCAGAGGTTTGGAGCATGGAGAAAAATGTTGGAAAAATTACAAATTTTGGAGAGAAATTTCAAAGGGGGAAAATTGATTGGAAAATTAGGTGTCCCCCCACAGCCAATAAGGGGGTCACACATGGCCCATTTCATAGAGGGAAAAAAGGGAGAGTTGGGGCCCAGAAAAGTATTTTGTGCTCATCGGTGTTTTGAAGGTGACGAATGTGGAGGGTATGGCCCCGTAATGAATAGACAGACTGCCACGTGGCAAAAGAAGAGGGCAGTGGGTGTTCGGGCCCGCGGGGGTTTTTTAAAGAAATTTTCATTTTCTCAAAAGGAAGTAAAATTTCATTATTTCAGTCCGCAGATTTTTGTAGGGTCCACATAGGAGAACACATGGCTGTGTCCAGGGGGGCATGCGGGGAAAATTTTCAAAAATTTTCCCGATGTCAAAAAAAGTTTTGAAATGCATTTTTTAAGGTTGCAATGCCCGGTCTAATGGTATTTGGATATGTGTCCCACCTTATCAAAAGGAAAAAGAGGATAAATTTTGAGTCCACATGTCCCAATCTCATTGACACGTGGAGGGTAGGAGATTTAAAATTGATTTTCAAATTGACAGTTGCTGAGTGTTTTCATTCGTTTCTTGGCCACCATTGGAAGCTCCAAAAGAAGCTTGGAATCATCATTTTTTCACCAATTCACATGAAATTTTATATGAATCCACATCCCCTCAACCTTCTGAGTGCAATGGCATCATTCATTTTGAGCTAATTTCGGTGCCCTATAGTGATTTTTAATGAAATATTTTCCCTTAGCCCGTGTAAAAACATGAAAAGTGAAAAATTAAAGGTTGCAGAGGTCAAAAGTGATGAAGCAAAAGTGGGAAATGATTGCAAATGCATGTTGGCATGGTCTGAATGACAAAAACATGACCTTGGGATGGATAAGGATCTGATTTCCATGCAATATTTTAAAATATTTGTGCATCTCTAGGCATTTTGCGAGCCGTTTTATAATTTGATATCATTTTTCATGAAATGGATAGGGTTTTTTAACAAATTTGATCCCTTTGAGCATATTATTTTCTTGGGATGCAAGGATCCAAGCTATTTCATGGGGTATGTATATGTAATTGGGAGGCATTTTGTAAGAGTTGGTTTGAGATTTTTTGGAGAAAGAGAGAAGAATTTTCAAGAGGAAAACTGGAAGTGTTCCTCTTGGAGAAACTACCTTAGAGCCATTTTTTGATTCCTGTTTACATCAAAATGTTCATCATGTTGAGTTGGTTTCAGCTGTAAAGCCATTAAAAAGCTTTGATATTGTCTTAAATAAAATTCTCTTGCTGATGTATTTGGTCAAAATTCTATAGATTGACTGGTTTTATCTCTTGGCAAAGCTTGCATACACTTGTATTTCAGTATGTTTTCAATTTCTGTTTCATGCTCATGTTGCAATCTTGTGTTTGGGATCTTTTTTGGTCATACATGGTATCATTTCTTATAGAGGGTTTGAAGGCATCTATAATTTTCCATTCAGAAGAGTATTCATTTGAGTGAAGATAAGACATATTTAAATTCATCTTACCTTCCTTGTAAATTGAGGGTGTTTTGTAAACCTTTGGGTGTACCTTAAGTCACAATCTAACAATGGTTTCTAAATGCTTCATTGATATTTTTCTTCAAGCCTTTATGTCAGGTTATCAAAGTTTGTATGGAATAGTGAAGATTTGAGCATCCATTTGTGTACACATCCTGGTTGAAAAGAGTATTTCAAACTCATTGAAACATCTCTTTTGTTTAGGTGTTGCAATTCATTTACAAAGCTTCCCAAAGAAGTGTGGTGATTCCTTATCTTGTCTTGTCCCAACATTTTATCTCATCATAGTATCATTTCAAACTAACTCATCTTACCTATACTACCCTTGCATTTGCATTGTGTGTCCACAAAAGAACTCAATCCTTTCACAAAAATTCATAAAGCATATTAGGGTTTTTTTCATGTCTTTAGTAGCCCTAGCCTTGTTTTGAGAACATTTCCATCATTTAGTAGTGACAACTCCTTTGAGTTTTGGATAATGGATGCTTGATCATGTTTTCACAAAGCCTCTTTCATTTCATAATGTAAAACACAAGGATATCTCTACCTCCTTCAACATACAAGGGCTACAATATAGGTCTCTCTTACCTTGGTTGATAGGCACAACCTAAAATAGTGAGGGTCGGATCAAAACCCTCATGAAGGTGCTATCCACTCCCTCAAATATTGAATGGAAACAAGAAGATAGCTGTGCTCCCCAGATACAAATGACATACAAACCATCTATCTATCCTTGAGTTTTCTTGTGTAAGTTCATGATGTTGTTCAAGTTGCAAAGGAGATTAAATCTGGATACCAACATGATGAAAGCCCATTCTAAAATTATTAGTGATGAACCCCTTAAGGTCAAATAAATTTCTTGGTTTGAAGAAATGAAGAGTGAGAGGGGCAATCGTTCTATCAATATTCTGGTCATCCAAGGCAGTCTTGCAGGTATAATTACCCAATGTGATTGGGAATTGAATGCCTACAATTTTCTTATCTCTGTAGGTTATGTGAAGCTTATCAAGCTGCATGTAGATTTCAACTAGGGTCATTTTATCATTACAATACATTCGAAACTTCAACGGTGTTCTTTCCAAAACCAGCTAATAGGATGTAAGAAAATTTCCTGAATTGAATGAAATAACTCCCATAGACAACAATCAACTACTTAACCTCATCCGAGAACCTCTTAGTTGTGTTACCTTCTAGAAATATAACAATGTACATGGTGAAAACATCATTCACCCTCTTAAAATGATGGTTTCTAATCTTCAATGTCAACTTTGGGTGTTATTCATAAATTGGGAATTTTGTTTTTATCTTCATTAGGAGAAAAACCTAGCCATTCCCTATATGTTGTAATAGTATACATTAAATAAGAGGTCATGTAGAAGATATTGGTCCTTCCTACATTGGCTAGCTATTCACTGAGACTATAAAAAATAATTTCTCCCCTGTTTAAGTTTTGCTTCCCTTCAAAGATGATGTTCAGATATGGACGCATCCAGAATTGAAATTCATTGGTTGATGTTAGCCCCATTATCCTGGAAAGAAGTGTAATGATATCTGATAATTATTCCCTAAAAATCAACCTAATGTATGATTTTAGGAAGTCTTGAGGCTCCCTTCTTTGGATTCCTAAACCATGATTTAACTACCCTACTTTTATATTTCTCAATGTCTTGATCAAACAAAGAATGGGCCTAGGATTTGGTGAGAGTATTTGAATCTTCTACCACAAGGATTCTGAGGGAAACATTAATGCAATTAGCATCTAGTTTTGCAATTACCTACCCTTGAGGATATTTGATTTATTTTATGTTTGGATCAAAGTAAGAGGCACAAGATAAGATGGTGTCAGCACACTACACAGAAACAAAAAATCTTCCAACTTCCACTATCCCACATGCTTTGGCCAATTGGGAAATTGGAGTAAGATTTTCACAATTGATCAGTGCCCAAAAATCATCAAGGTCGAGGTGTTGTGCGTCACTATCTCCAATATCAGGTAGGGCAGTATCCAAGGAAGAAATATGCTCGTGCCCCTTGTAATGAATCTTCATGATAACAACTCAAACAAGATAAGACTAAAGCTTTGTGCAAATAGAAGAGTAGTAGGGAAGAGGTGGATTCCATCATAAATATTTATGAAAGTATTCCTACGAATCAATTCTTTGCTAGCAGAGGAGTGGTGACCTTCTTAGCATCATTATGCACTTGGAATTTTGAAAAATGGTGGAGGAGAACTTGGCTACGACTAGAAATAGTGCAACAAGAGTGAGAACAGGAAAACAAAACAGACTACACTCGAATGGTGAAATGACTAATTTTTCCTACCTTTTTATAAACATATCGTTCAACTGGGTTTGCGGACAACATTTAATGAGGGATTTAGTGCCTTGTGGGGAATAAAAAAACTTAAAACACAGGTTGCCAATTTAGCTTTTAGATTGCGGAAGTGGTGGAAAAAACAAGCACAAGAGGTCCATTGAACACTTGGGATGCTTGAAACCAAAATCTATGTAATATAAAGGGGACTAGTGTATGGCAGAAAATGTGGGTTTGCGAAGAACAATTGGTTACGACATACTTGGGACACTTGGGTCAAGAAAAGTCGATGCATCCACAATATAAACAAATCAGGAAAAGGAAAAACACCCACACATTGTCGATGAGACATTGGGACATGAGTTCCTCGTAAGGCCAAAGCATTTGCAATACAAAGAAGAATTAGTTCATTTCAGGAAAGGTAGAAGATTAGGAAACATGAAGCCCGAGGGAACATAGGACGCGCGGAATACAAAAATCTGAAATCCATACAAACCAAAGCAGGTCAGACCATTGCAGACAAGGCAGGGAATCGAAGAACAAAAGAACCAAAAACACTTGGGACATTAGGGACACAAAAACCCAAAAAACCTGCAAAACAAAGAAAACAACCAAAAAGACAAATAAAAGACTAACTGTTACAAAAGGACTGACTTACTCAAGTTTTTCCAATTTTTATAGCCAAAATACACACATTTTGGGCAAGTGACAACATTGTTGATGTGCATTGTATATGATGTGATGATTATAATTTGTATTTGGTAGTGATTGTTTATTTTGTAAGATTCTATGTGCATTTTTGGAGTGGTTGATTTAATATATGTTATTGATTGTTTAAATTTGTTACAATGTGGAAAGAATATCCAAGTAATGAACTAAATAGGAATTGTATGTGAATAATAATTAATATTATAGCATATGGTAAATAGAAATGTATTTATGTGATGTAATGTGGTAGATAAAATGGTAATGGTAATGTGATGTAGGTGAGTTAAGGGAATAAACTAATGATGCATTGATAATTGTGTAATTAGAAGATGTAAAATAATGTTCATAATCGCATGTGATTAGGATGATGGGGGAGGGAAGAAGAGAAATTTCCCCCAGTGTGAGAATGAGGTTCATTTTAGTAATAGAGTCAAAGCATATAATTTTGTCCCACTTTTTTTGTAGTTTTTGTAATTTTAGAAAAATATGTCTAACAATCAAAACATGACCAAACATGTATTTTTACGAGCTTATAAATACCAAGGTGCATGACATCTAGAATTTACCTGATTTTTTTAGTTTTTATAGTTTTTTAAAAATTTATTTACTAGTCATATTTTAAAATAATTTTAGCCACCAAGTGTGACACACTATATGCTTTGACCCAACAATTCACTCAACAGTCACGTATGAACCTTAAGAACACAAGTGTGTCATCAAGTAATGAGCTAGAAATTTATGTCATCAACCAAATGTGAAGTGGCCTATGATGTGTAGTAGGAGCATGTGGAATAGTAACAATATATATATAGGAGTTGAATTAGATATCATAAGAAATTATGCCAATAATGAGGGGTATGACAGTGGGAAGTGCAGAAGAAGGCTACTTAGGAAGCCAATGAGATGAAGTAGAAATGTGTGGACGTTGAGATGATGTGGCTATAGATGGGTCAACTGGAGGAAGTGGATGGATGATAACCTTAGTAGGTAGATGGACAATAACCTTAGGCGGAGGTGAATGAGACAAGCTAACAGTGGTGGAAGTGTGTTTGCATGGAATCTAAGAGAGAGAGAGTGTGTGTGTTTTTGTGTGTGTGTGTGTTGGGCCCTGAAATATTGGCTAAGTACCAAAAGGCATGTGTGCACAGGACCAGTGAGAAGAAGGGAACTCAAGGGAAAGGGTGCAGGAAAAGGGGTTTAAGAAGGGTTTAAGTGAAACTAAGGCGCGCACGGGAGGAAAAACATGGGTTTAAAGGACTTATCCATATTTGGCATTTTAAAGTCACTTGAGGAGAAACGTGAGGACTTGACTAGGCATGATGAGTGGATAAGGTACTAGCTTGGAACCTTGGAGATCAAGAAAAGGATATTCCATGCAAGGAATATTCCTAGAAGACATCATTACAAAGAAATGAGGGTTTGCAAAGGGATAAGAACTCACCAATGGAGGACCACATTAACACTTGGCATGTGATCTATTTAGGAGAGAAGGCATGGTGATGGGTGTTGATCCTATAAAAGGAGATGCTTAGGCTAGAGAAATCAATGAAAGATATGCACGAAGACATAATACAAGAGATGGTGGGAGACAAAGAGAATGATTAGAGAATAAAAAACAGAGTAAAAAAGTTCTCCAGTAATGCTAGGGTTTAGAGAACTTAGTGCTAAGGGTTATGAGGGATGTCATAAGCCCTTGTATGGCACTAGGATCTATAACAATGGTTAAAATGGGAAAATTATAGTTAGGGTCTCATATCAGAGATGTTGATAGGAGTTGAGTCTCTGTCATTTAATATGTATGGTTTGAGATGACCCTTTTGACTGTAATGTGGCTACCACAACTAATTTAAATCAATATATATATATATATATATATATATGGGTTCATTCTGTATATCTTGTTAAGGGTGTAAATCCTCTTGTTATATGACTTATCATGGCTTAGATCAAGTTTATTATGCTTCTTACAATGATATTAGATTTTATGATGCATTAATGTTAGATTTGTTAAGTTGCAACTTATGTTTTTTTAAATAAGTGAATGTACTTCTGCTTCTGCAAGTCATCCTCCATTAATGGAAAAAAATTTCTCACAAGGCTCACATAAAGGAGGGGCTCGGCTCCCGCATGTGCCTTAGGTGAGCACCCAATGCCTGTTGGGTGATAGGCTGACACACTTGGGGTTAGTAAAGGTGTTAATGGTAAGTAAATGACTACATCTTGGTTTTATTGTTGGCACCTCTTTTCGAAGCTATTGTGAGAATGGTGTGTGATGAGAGAGTGCTTGACCTTGGACAATGTCGAAGCATGGATTAAAATCACGGAGGATTCATTTTCTCATACATTTAGTACTGGAAGTGAGTTTGATACACGTAAATGGGTAGAAGAACATATGAATCATGAGTTTTATGAGACTTTCTTTTATGAATGTATTTTGGCATATGCATCTATATCAAGTTGGTACTATAGACCTCACATATGGACTCAAGATGAGTCTCAGAGGCTGCATGATTTTGATCTAACTTGGACACGTGTTGTTGATCATTGGTAGAGTAGAGTGTTGATGAGTTACACCTTGGAGTACATGATTTCTATGTATTCCTGTTCAGAGATTGTTGATTTTGAGTCGTTTTGAGGGAGCTAAGAGGATCGTTCTTGTGTTCTATCCCTTTAGCTATAAATATCTTGATCATTACAATCAGTTTGGAAGCATTTCCTAAGGCCAACTAAGCTTATTTTGAGTGTTGGGAAAGGAAGTTAGGGTGGAGGAAGATGGCAGACCTTGCAGCTGAAAAAGAGAGGGAAGAGAGACAACTCAAGTATAATGAAGCTCATGAGATGGAGTTAGATAGACAACGTGAATTTTCTGGAGTGATGGATTTATGGAGGTAGAAATTATGGGAAGGAATCGAGGTTCATGTGAAGGACATGGAGCTTGAGCAGTCCATGCTACCCCATCTTGGTAAGCGCGAGAGAAAGACCCCTTCAGATTTTGATGAGAGCTCGTCACTTGGAGAAAGGAGAGTCGTTGGCACACATTTGAATCCACCTAGTGACCAACCCCTGGTGCTTATTTTTCCAAATCCAGAGATAAGTATTAATAACCTAGTTAGTACTGGTGGAAGTAACTGATCAACACTTAGGAGGTATAAATTTTCATTTGGCACATCTATGGCTGCACAATCATTTCCTATGTTTAGAGGTATATTGTCTAGAGTGACATTTGGTAAAAGTATGAGTACACAAATCTTAGGTATGATGTCTAGAAATGGCATGAGACACACATCTAGTAGTGGTAAAATATCATAGACTATTGGCATGCAGTTCAATGTGACACTATGTGACACTGGGGACAAAAAGGTGTGACCACTTCAAGACCTTTACTGGCTATGGGAGGTGGATCTGGTGAATTAGGTGGAATAGGATCTAGTGGACCTGGTGGATCTAGAGGATCTGGTGGATCGAGAGGGACAGGTGTTGGTGGATCTAGTGGTAGAGGAAACACTAGAGAGAATCAAGGTCCTAGATCAGGTGGACAAGTGCCGTAACAACCTCAACAAGTATTTTTAGAAATGTCTTTCCATCTACCATATTAAAAAGGTTTGAGGATGTTGTAGAGCATGTACATGAATGTGAGCTTCTATGGTGTGTAAAGGGGATCACTACTCTGGAATGGAAGGCAAGTCAGTTTGCAACAACATTTCAAGTACGTGTGCATAGCTGGTAGTATAAGTATGACCCCCACCAGATAGTAGTAGACTATACCATATTTCTTAATGCCTTCTTAGCCAAATTTCATATTCTTGAGTTTGAACAAAAGAGCATTAGCGTGCTAAAGAAAATTCAACAAGGAATGGTAGAGAGTGTGTGGGAGTATGATGCACATTTTAAGACTCTCTTATCAAAGTTGTCTTATGATATTCATCCTTCTCAACATGCTCATTGGTTCATTGGAGGACTAATAACACCTTTCAAGATAGATATATCACATAAGAATTTCATGGACCCACATGAGGCCTTGGAGTCTGCCATGCGTGCTAATGCTGTAGGAAGCATGGATACTAGTGTAAGTCCTATTCTTGAAGTTCAGATTGGTGTAATGGAAAATAGGGTAGAGAATTTATCTGTTAACTCGGCACATGAGACTCATAGTGGCCTATGGTGCATGGATTATCAGGTAGAGGGGCACACTAAGGATAGTTTTCCTCAGAGATCGGTACATGCCATGAAGATAGACTGGTGAGATTTTCCATGGAGATCATGATGCAAGTAGGTGTCTGCTACTACAACACATAATCCATAAGAATGTGTCTTGTTATTGCAATAGTTTCACCTCTACTACTCATGACACCAAGGATTGTAGATTGATTGACTGGATACATGATGTCATTAATATTGGTGTGTGCCAAACCATCATTACAAACAATTCCAAGGATGATGGTCATCACTATGAAGCACACGTGGATGGAGGAGCTCTTGGAAGAGGATTTTACGGAGGATTTAGAGGTGGTAAAATGGAGAGGCAGAAGAAGTGAATTTCCCGCATGGAACTTGTTACAATTGTGGGTCTATGAAGCACTATAAGCACGAATGCCCTGACCTACTATAATGCTCTTGGTATGGAAAGAAGTACAAGTATGAGGAGTGCCCAGAGCTATTTGAACATATGAGCCAACAACACCAAAAAACAAGGGTGCCAAGGTGGTAAGAGAGAAGAAGTTTGATTCGTAATGGATGTCAAGGGTAACATGTGAGTCAAAATTAGAACCTGTACTGGTGACGACTTGAGATGAGGCTGCGTGTTCCAGGGAGATACTAAAGAAAATTCCATTGTTTACTAGAGAAGAGGTGGTGTATGGGAAATATCTGGACCCTACGCATTAGAAGGAAGTCTATCAAGAGACCGTGAACGTAATCAGGAGTCTTCAAGGGGAAATTCAATGTCTAAAGGAGCAATCTAGGAAGTTGGGGTAGAAGAAAAATGTTAAGGTTCCTCACTCAGATATAGATGATGTCAAAGAGGTGTGTAAGATGTTGCGTTAAGATAATATCATTCCTCTATTAGGATAATGGTTGAGGAGTAAGATACCAAGTGTTGGAGTAGAGCACAAGAGGTAGATTTTGCATGGTTACCTTCCTCCCCACATCCTCGACTATGATAAGGAGATTACCTTGAATGTAGTTGTTGATGGATGGTTCCTAAGTAATATTCTAATTAATACATACGTAGAAGTCAATGTTCTCACCCTAGATTCCTGGAATCAAATGGGAACTCCCCCATTATAGCCATCTTCAAATGTGTTGTATATGACTAATAAGACAAAGGAAATGCCCATCAATGTTTTAAAGGTTGCTGCTATCACTATCCAAGGGGAAAAATTCACTAGGGAACTTCAAAGTCTTAGCGCTTGCTGAGGTGGAAAACTTTCCAGCTTTACTTGGGCACCCATGGTGCTATAAGAACAATGCTAACTTACATTTTAATAAGGGGTATATAACTTTTGAGAACAAAGAGGATCATGTTATCATTCCTTTGATAGATGGGAATTCAATGCCCTATATTGAGCATTTAGGAGAGGAAGACCTAGACATGATTAATGTGTGCACTATCTGGGACCCTGAATTTGTGCACCCAATAAAGGAGGGTGTTATTTAGTGGAAAAATGCTCAATCTATAAGTGATACAACTAGTGCAATTGGGTGCACATGACATGTGAGTTGGTCGGAAGGTAGTTAAGAGGCTCTATGATGAGAGTAACAAAGGCACACTCAGTTAAGCGCCTGGGAGGAAAGAAGTTTCCAAGCTATTTTGGAGGAGCCAACCCTAATGTTTTCCTATGATAAATTGAGACCCAGTGGAGAAGTGAGATCAAAAGTAGAAGGATTATCAGCTATACCTTTCTCAAAACTGCAACACGTTGGTGGGAAACCCATCAGGATATCCTTCTAGAGTTGTGCAAAGTGAGAATCATTTTCTCTGTTAGGTTTTTCTAGAGTAATGAACCTACTATCATACAATATTATCATGGGAAGGAACCCACCTCGTTTCACATCCAAGCATGTGAGAAGGCCTGGATGGAAGGCACTAAAGCCTTGCCACCTTCTTTATGGGTGCATAATTTTTACTCCACCTTACAAGGTTGTGCTCGCACATGATACATTCACTCAGAGATGTGTTGTCAGAAAGAAAAATAACAGGAGTTGATGGTTGAACTCCTTCAAGCTTTTGAATATCGGAGCACCAAGCCATTGGTGAATGAAGCGTTGCAGGTTATCAAGCGCCTAACGATGGGAGATAGTGACATGGTGGAGGATAGAATACTGGAATTATTGGGTGAACCTGTCTTAGAAGTGCATTTTGATGAGGAAGAATCATAGGAGATATAGCTTGAGCGCACATGCATGGAGAAGGAAAAAGGAAGATTTTTCTATGTGATCGATGGTGAAGAATTGGACAATTTGGAAGTTAACCATATAGTAGGTATGTGTGAAGTTATGGATAATGCTGATGAGCAATTACACAACTACCATGAACCCCTGAAAACAAAGAAGGTTAACATTGGCTCAGAAATGGAACCTAAGGAGGCTACTATTGGGGACTACTGGGGACTATTGGTCAGAAAAGGAGGTTTCAAAGATCATTGATCTATTGCACGAGTTTCAAGACTTATTTCTATATGGGTAACATGAGCTTAAAGGAGTTCACCACTCTTTGGGGGAAATGAAAATCAAGTTAAAGGAAGGTGCGTACCCAATTCAGAAGATACCTTATAGAATGAATCTGAATCTTTGCATCAAAGTCAAGGAGGAGATTGACAAGATGATTACATAACACATCATTGAGGCCGTTGAGGAATTGGAATGGATAATTCCAATGGTCATTAGCATTAAGAATTTTAGGAGGATAAGGATATGTGTTGATTATCGGTATTTGAATGTGGTATGAAATTATTGACCCTTTTCCAACCCCCTTCACTGAGGAGATCCTGGAAGGAGTAGCTAGGTGCGAGATCTATTATTTCACAGATGGATTCTCAGGATATCATTAGGTTATGATTGTAAAGGAATACTAAGAAAATATAAATTTTGAAATTGAATGGGGAAGATTTTCCTACACAGTCATGATTTTTTGACTGAAGAACATGCCTGTTGTGTTTTCATGCATTATGGTGTAGGAATTTCAAGACTTAATCCATAAGTTTCTTCAGGTCTACCTTGATGATTAGATGGTATATGGATTAGTAAGGGATCATTGTGACAATCTAAGGCTGATTTTTGAAAGATGTAATAGTTGAGGATATCCCTCAACATTAAGAAATGTGTTTTTATTACTCCATTTGGAACCCTTTTGGGGCATATCATATGTAAGGAAGGCTTGTTGGTGGATCTTGCCAAAGTTTTTGTTGTTGGATTGGGGGAAGCTAACAACCAGAGTGAGTGTGTGGATTCCTTGGGCACATGAGGTATTACTGAAAATTTATCAAGGGATATGCCAAGATCGCCACACCATTGGAAGAGTTACTAAAGCACAAAAGTGCATTTCACTAGGGAGAGGCACATTAAATGGTGTTTGATACATTAAAGAATAATCTTATCACTGCGCCCATATTACAGTTTCCTTCTTGGGATAAGCCATTCCATGTACATGTTGATGCTTTAGGGATGGTGATTGGGTCAATCTTAGCATAACTTGGAGAAGGAATTGTTGACCACCCTGTGTGTTTTGCTAGTAGGAAGTTGACACCATCAGAGAAGAACTATACTACTACTGAGAGCAAAGCATTGTCCATGATCTATGCGTTGCAAAAATTTAGGAAATATCTATTGGCCACACCATTTATCTTCTACACAGACCACATGGCAATGAAGTACCTAGTAAAAAATCTCATTTTACAAGGGCACGTATTCTGGTGGGTCTTGTTGTTTCAAGAATTTGAGTTTACAGTTGTTGTAAAACTAGGAATGAGTAATTTGGGACCTACCAATTTATCGAGGATTGACTCAGGAGAGGATGCATAGAGCATTGAGGATATAATTCCATATGCACAACTATTTAGATTACAGTGCATGCCCTCTGACTTGGAAGATATTGTTGTATTTCTCAAAATGAAAATGGGTGTGGCACCAGAATGAATGAATACTTTAGAATGGAAGTAATTAGCAATATGGGTCATGTCATACATGTTAATTAGTGGATACTTATACAAGCTAGGCTATGATGAGGTTTTTATTTGGTGCGTGTTAGAGCATGAACGTGTTGTAATCATGGAGGAAGCACATGGTGGAATTACAGGAGGAAACTATGCAGGGAATGCAACTGCACACAAGATCCTTCAAATTGGTAGGGATTTGGTGGGAAAGAATATACCAAGATTGTATTGAGTTTTGCAGGGCCTGTGACCATTGTCAATGCCTTGGCAAACTAGAAAGAAGATATGAGATTCCCTTAAGACCCATAGTTAGCGTAGAACTATTAGAGAAATGTGTGATTGATTTTCTAGGACAGATTTCACCTACGGCACGAAGGACTAACTCACGCTATATCATTACATGCATAGATTATCTTACGAGGTGGGAAGAAGTAATGCCTACAAGGGATTACATAGTGTTAACAATAGCCCAGTTCTTGTGGGAAAATATAATCAACAAATATGGATGTCCACTGATTTTAACAAGTGATAGGGGTACTCATTTCTTGAATGAGACAATAAGGATTTTGTTGGTACTAAATTCATGGTAGCCAACCAAAAAACTACCCTTTATCACCCCTAAGATAATGGAACCACCGAGGCATTTAACAAAACTCTGAATCACACATTAACCAAGATTTGTGATGTGGGAATAAATGATTGGGATGATAAAGTTTTTACTATGTTATAGTCGTACTAGAATACTAATAAAAGATTGAAAAAGGCCACACCTTTTCAATTGGTGTTAAGTGTTACCTATTGAATTAATGTTACCATCACTGCGTATAGCACACGTAAGAGGGTTAGCTGATGAACAAGCACTTGAGGATAGGATTGATAATTTAATGTAGTTAGATGAGAGGTGAGTTATTCCTCGATGGAGTTAGAAGACAGAGAAATCCAAGAAGAAGGCATGTCATGATAGACACATCAAGAACAAAAAGTTTGAAGTTGAGCAGATGGTTCTATTGTATGATTCCAAGTTTTTGTGCCATCCTGAGAAATTCAAAGTCCATTGCATGGGCCCATACATTGTATCATATATACTTGATTTAGGCACTTACCAATTACAAGTGCTAGATGGAACACAGTTACCAAGCCATTTCAAAGCCATTTCAATGCGAGTAGGTTGAATCCTTACTATAAATAATTCTTCCTTGTGTTTGTAAATAAGGCAGTATGGTCATTTAGCCTAGGATTTCCCTTAATGCATTTCCTTTCTTTGTGTTTCCAATTTCTTGTTTCTTGTTCCATTTTCTTTTTGTTTTTTGTGCATGTTGTGCACTGGTAGCCACTTACAATCTTAAAAAATTTATATGCACAAAGGACCGTGTATCTATTTTTATGTGGGGTGGAGTGATGCAACAAGCACTTGAAACTAGTAGTGGAAGCTATGTTTTAATGGACCGGATGAAAGGATCAAAAGCACATAGTGTGGAAGAGCATGCATGGAAAAGGTGAACATGAGGAAGTTGGTGTTAGGAAGGCTTTACAAAAACCACGTACAAGGGTGAGAAGTGCAAGAACAACATGAGGTAGGTGATGCCAAAAATTAGGGTAAGGTTAGAAGAAGTGATTTCGGTGTTGCAAGTGTGCACATAAGGATCTTCATTCAGTAAGGGTTTTTATACGTCAGAAAGGTTATAGAAGGTTTTAAAAAGATTGGGCACAGGGTTAACAATGATGAAGGTTGGTTTTAGAAGAAAAAGTTACCTTTATTGCAAAGGTACGTTGGCAGGTGACATGGAATTTATTGCGGAAAAAAATCAAAAGATATAAGTAGAAGGTTAGGGTATGTTATTGTTTACCTTGCATTTGTGATATTGAAGATCTCTTGTAAACTAGGGCATCCTTGAAAAAAAGTTGTGCAAAAAAGGGTTATGAAGATTTGAGTGCATAGCTAGTTTGATCAACAAACCGGGGTGGAAAAAGAGTACGCGGGAATGAGGGAAAATTTTGTAGTAGTTTTCGAATCCTGTAAGTGAATACCATGTCTTGTGGAAAGAAGAGTTTTCTAAGTTAGGGTTCCATAGCTAGGGCACATCATTGAAGGAATTCTTCACAAAGGGGTAGAGCTACAGAGTTGAGTCAAATCCAGGATCAGGAAAAAAAAAGAGCTTTTAGTAACCTGACATAGAAATGGCACCAAGAAATGTAGCAAACATTTCACCAAAGAAGGGAAAGGGAAAGGGGAAATAATCCTCTTCATTTCCACTACTTTCAATAAAGAATGGTATGCAGAGATGCAATACCCATATGGTGTATTTCTTAGAAAAGAATGTGTATCTTATGTTAGACATATGGTCGTAAGTGACTACAACCATCGAAAGAGCACCACAGAGAATGGAATGGCACTGGATCTGGTTCTGAAAGAGTTGATGCAAGAATCGTATAAAAAACTGTGCACCACAATGAAGTTGCACTCTAAAGGAAACTAATAGCTCTAATGTAATCACAAGGAGGAATCGATCAATCAATGGAAGAACTTGCATAACAGAACAAAGCTTGCACATAGATAAAGGTATCAGAGTGTCTTGGCATACTCATAAATTTCAAATAAAGGGATACATATAGGGTGCTGAGTAACCCTAGTGCATGACATACAAGTAAACCCTAAACCTAACCCATGTGAGATGACCCTCCATATGTGTGTGGAGGACATATGATATCCCACACAGCAACACCCCCCTTCAACGAAGTTGGGGTAGTAGCTATGATGAGTCAGATAGAATAAGAAGACACTCCTAAACAACTAAGAAATATGTGTCAATGGGGCTTGGAAACTAAAGGACTGATAAGGTGCCCATATACAAACATCTTCCTAGAAGAAGAAGAAGAAGAAAGGACTATATAGCCCAATGAAGATGACAGCTACATAATACCTCACCCCAAGAAAAGACCGTAAGTGAAGAAACTTCACTTCAATGAAGGGCTTGGTGAATATATCTATAATCTGATCAGCTGTCTAAATATACTAAATGTTGATGATACCATCATGAATAAGTTCTCGTATGAAGTGCATATGGATCTCAATGTGCTTCGTTTGCTAATGTTGAACTGGATTTCTACAAATTGAGATAGTGCTCATGTTATCACAATAGATAATGGTAGGCTGCCAAAAGTGGATGCCAAACTTTGTCAGAATACCCTGTAGCCAAATAGCCTCTGTGGCAGCGTTAACTACTCCTCTATATTCTACCTCTGTAGAAGATATTGCAATTGCATTCTGCTTCTTGCTAGACTAACTAATAGGACCGGAACCAAGAGAGAAACTGTAACCAGAGGTATATTTCTGATGATCTAAATCACCGGCCCAGTAAGAATCTATGAACCCAATCAAGTCAATATCCAACCCTCCAAAATAGTGAATACCATCAGTATAGGTGCCATGAACATAATGAAGGATCCATTAGCTACTTTCCAATGCAACTCATGTGGCTCCTGCATGAATCTCGACATGATCCCAACAGCATAAGATAAATCCGGTCAAGTGTGAGTCAAGTAAATTAAGCTCCCCACCAACTGTCGATAAAGGGTACCATTAACCAAGGGAGTAGAGCAATCAGAAACCAACTTAAACCTAGAAAAGAAAGGAGTACGAGAAGACTTGCAATCAGACATCTGAACATGAGAAAGTGAGTCAAGAGCATACTTAGGCTACAAAATCAAAATTCTCGAAGTTAGATTGTGAAATTTGGATCCTAAGAAAGTAATGAAGTAGACCTAAGTCAGTCATGGAAAACCTGTTGGCCAAGGCGATCTTCACAGAATCAATGATAGAGGAAGAGTTTCCTGTGATTAACAAGTCATCAACATAGAGAATAAGAATGAGTATGGAGTCATCTTACCATAGAATATAAACATTTGGATCAGAGTGACACCTAGTAAACCCTAATGTAAGTAGAAAGGAGTCCATCTTGGCATACCAAGCCTAAGGGGCTTGTTTGAGGCCATAAAAAAATTCTTTAACTTAAAAATTAGAGAGGGATCATGGACATAACCTGGTGGTTGTTCCATGTAGATCTCTTCCTCTAGGTCACCATGAAGGAAGGCACTCTTAACGTCCATTTGATGAAACTTCCATATATTTGCTGTGGAAATGGCAAGGGTCAGTTGAATAGAAGTCATCTTCATAACCAGAGAAAAGGTTTCAGTGTAATCAACCCCATCTATCTAGGAGAAACCCTTTGCTACTAATTGCACTTCAAAATATTCAACATCTCCATCTACTCCATACTTTTTTCGGAACACCCACTTACACCAAATGATTTTTCTTCCTTTCGAAAGAGGGGTGAGATCCCAAGTATCGTTCTTCATGAGAGAGGAATACTCCTCATCCATGGTATAATCCCACTAGGGAATACCAAAAGCCTCCCAGAAAGACTGTGGATCAGAGGCAGAAGTGAAGAAAGAGTGGGGTCTAATGAAATATGAGTGAGTACGTCTCATATCCAAAGTATCTCCAACTAAATCTCCAACACTTTGTAGAGTTTTCCTAGCCCAAAGAGGACTAGAAGGACCAGGCTCTTAGTCAGAATATTTGTCACTCGAGTGAGAAGGGACATAGTCCTCATCATTACTACTATCAAAATTAGAAGACTCAAAGGTCTGGTGGTCAAGAGTATCAGGAAGAGGAGCACACTCAACAACAACATCATCTAATGAGTCAGAATCCAAATCAGCAAGTTAAAAAACCTAAATAGGTATAGAATTTGAAGTCAAAGAAGACTCATCAAACTTAACACTTCTCTCAATATAAAGCTCATGAGAAGTAGGATTCAACAATTGATATCCCTTCACGCCATCAAAATACCCTACAAAGATACAAGGTTTAGATTTTGGTTCCAATGCCTTTCGTTTCTTCTTGGGAATCCGAGCCATAGCCTTGGATCTGAAGAATCGAAAGTGCTTAACATCAGGCTTGCGTCCAAACCAGGCTTCAAAGGGTTTCATCCCTCTTACTACCTTGTGTGGAACATGAATTCTTAGCACAACTCACTACTTCATCCCAATACTACGGAGGAAGAGACTTCGAGTGAATCATACAAGTGGCCATCTCTTTAAGAGTACGGTTCTTTCTTTTTGCTACTCCATTATGCAAAGGGCCATAAGCAACTGTATGCTGCAAGGAGATCCCTTCAAAAGTACAAAAATCCATGAACCTATTATTTTCATATTCACCTCCATTGTTGGTTCTAAGAACCTTAATAGACTGTTCTGCCTGTTTCTCAACAAGAGCCTTAAAGTCCTGAAAATGTTCAAAGACTTCAGACTTAAGCTTAAGAAAATATACCCAAGTATATCGCAAATAGTCATCAATGAAGGTTAGCACATAAAGAGCTCTAGTAAATGAAGGAGAAGGAAATGGACCAGAAACATCACTGTGAACAAGCTCCAAGGGACGAGTGGCTCTCCAGGATTTTCCTTTGTCACAGTTCTTTTCATGATTCTTTCCAAGGGCACAACCCTCACAAAGAACCTTAGAAAACTTGATGCGAGGCAACCCGTTGACCATTTCGTTTTAACTCAATTTTTCAAGGTAGCGATAGTTTAGATGTCCAAAACACTCATGCCATAGCTTACTAACCTCATTTGCATGAGTGAGCAAGGCAGTGGGCGTAGAATCATAAGTAAAGTGGGAGAAGGTGTACAACCATGAATGGTGATTTTCCTTTCCCTCAGCCACTGTAGTGTCATTGTTAAGCTCACGAATAATCATCGAGTTAGGACCAAATTCCACTCGCATTCCTTCACCAAGGTGAGTAATTTGGTAAACTGATAAGAGATTGGTAGAGAGATCAGGAACACTCAACACTTGGTTAAATGTTCCCCCATCCATCTCTACCGATCCACTACCGGAAACTGACACTGTCGTGTCATTACCCATCGTGATTTGGGACATTCCACAAGGTTCGATGTTGGAAAACTCAACATGCAAAGAACCCATGTTGTGTGCAAGGCACCGGAATCTATAATTCACATGTCGATGAAGGAGCAAATTTGGCTATAAGGGCCTTTCCTTTCTTCTTATCAAATTCTAGTACCTTTTGCAGCAGAAGACTTGGCCTTCGGAGCACTTTGTTTTATTGATTCAGGAACACTTATTTTATTTTTCTCAAGTAAATGAGATAAGGTGATCAATCTGTTTTCTTATAAACATATGTTGCTCATACGTGACCAGTCTTCTTGCAATAGGAACACAAATACTTATCTTTCTTTGCACTCTAGGCTCAGAAGTCGAAGTGTTTGTGTCATTTTTAGGTTTGATCTTGGTTTATCTTCTTAGGTTGATCCTTAGTTTCTTTCTTCTTTTCAGTCTTCTTTCCCTTGCTAGTACTTGATACAAGGGCATGTGACTTGGACTTGAGCGACCCCATTTGAATGAGTTTGTCCTGTTCTCGAATGAGTTGGGACGAAAAATAGTCAAAGGAGGGCATATGTCCAAGTCCTTGCCCAAAGAAGCTTTTGTAGCATAGAAAGTTGATACGAAGACACAATATTAAGGACCTAGCTTAGAGAGAATCGACAAGATTAGTTGATAATATTTCTTTTCTACTTGACATTCCTTGTAACAATAATCTAATGTGGACAAATTTCGAGAAGAAGGCTTGTAGGTTTTCAAAATAACTAGGATTTAACCCTAGTAGTTCTTTTTCCAACTCATGCGCTCTCATGTCATCTTGTTGTCCAAAAATTCCACCTAACATTTTCCATGTTAATTAGGTGTTTCAGACAACTCAATGTGAAAGAACAAGTCATGAGAAATGGACATGCAAAGAAGACCTAAAGCTTCATCACTATGGTTTAACCACTTATATTTTTCAGGGTCATCATCTGGTTCAGTCTCAGTTCCCATGGTGATGCGGGATAACTGTACAATAGAAAAGTGACAGGTGAGCATGAAAATCATCAAGAAGCCTTTCTCTGTACTCGACCTCCTGAGGTTGTACCGAGATAGCTGGTGGAAATGAGATATATGCGGATGTGGACAAATCAGTTGGGCAATCCTATATCCTTGATACGTAATAACGATATCTGTGAATCCAAAGCAAGGAAACTCTGTTATGGATTGGTTCAACACTATAACTGTTCGGAGGCTCCAATCAATGTTGAGCTCTATCAAGATCCTACGTGTTGGTTGTTGGATCCATGGAAAGTGACATGTGGGTGCTTCGTATATATTTCCAGAAAAGGTCATAAAAGTGGTATCGATAGGTGTGATGGATTTGCAAGAAACTACAGATGGTTTTCTGATCTAACTTAGAAAGTATTGGCTTGATCAGTTTCTACATTCAACACAGAAATTTGTGTGATGATATTTGGTAGGAGCGATAAGGATCTGAATACTAGTGTACATAAACTGGTGTCAATGTTTGATTGTTTTACAGGCCCGTTGGGTTGTGGGACCTGGGGATCACAACCGTGAACTCATGGTTGTTATGGACCTATTATGGTCATGTAAAGAATCAATCCCATCTTCTGACTATCCAGTAGTCATAAGCCTTTTCAACTTCTATATTTAGTATTAGGAGTTGTGTGATCTTCTTGGAATACCTCAAGGTGTCCTAACAACTTATATGTGTAGGCATGTGTCTATGTCAATGAGAAGGTCTCCTATATCTGGCTGCGGAACTAATGGATCACAACCAAATGTTTTCTCTCGTTTGGGTTCTTATATGGTCATATGGACATCCTATCAAGGCAATCTATAGTTGGGTTGATTTGACCAGAATTTGTATGCTTTGTCATCTTCAATGTTTAATTATCTTAATTACTCAGTAATTGATTGTGGGTTTCAAGTTTTTTGGAAGACTTGAATCCTAAGACCTTTATCTATATCTACTAATGCCATGTAGAGATCTATCTGGGGTATCACTGGTTTGAATATGTAATCCTTGGGCTCTCTTGGTCCCATAATAGTCATGTAAGAAATAACCAAACTTAATTGAATGAAGTAAACTAATTATGAAAATGAATCTACACTATGCTTGTTCTTTTTGTATTTTAAGAGATATAAACTTGAATAATTTTAAAGAGAAACTAATCTAATAAATTCAGATAACAAGTAACTAATCTAAGAATAAAGCTAAAACAAGCAAGGTAGCTAGATCTAGCTATTTTCCTGTACATTTGTGAGTTGATACAAATATAAATATCTAGCTATTTAAATTGAAAGACCTCCAATATTACCTCAGAAGTGAGGAACAAATCAGAGCTTCTCAGAAGCTATCATTCCCACACTTCCCTAGCAATATCGAAAGCAAAATTTTAACTCAAATGAAATGATTCACTACTCTATTTGATATATTGTAACTACAATTTTGACAATTCAAACCTAGAGTCTAAAGAACAGAGGCAAATCCAATTGTATCATACCTTGTCCCCTCAGTGTGATATCTTCATGTTCCTTCGTGTTCTCGTGAATCTAGAAAGGTGAGAATGTGACAGCGGGTAGCAGAAGAAGATATTTGAATAGTGGTAGGCTTGTAGGTAAACTGAACGGAATGCAAGTAGGAGAGAGATAGTGCAAGAGAACAAAGCCTGGCTATGCGATTCCTAGTAGGATTATTGTAGGGATACGACAAGACACACCTAAAATTCTAGGACCTATTCTTCCTGTGATGAAACAAAACCTTTAACTCTAAGCAAAAACCAAATTTTAAATGAACTTAATCTAGAACTAATGCTATATTAGGCTAAACTCGTTGTTTAAAGAATAATAATGGGAAAAAATGAAACTAAAAAGTGGCTGGAAACTCTAAACAAAGAAGAAGTGGATGAGAGTTACAAGTGTAACTTGATTTTTCACGTTGTTGAGTGCACTGGAAGGTTCTAGAAAATGCGGACAGGACAACCGGCCTGTGCAGGGCAGCAGTTACAGGACCGCTACCCTGTCCTAGGCGGCGTGATCACGGGACCGCCGCCCAGGTAGGGCATTGAGTCCTGTAACTTAAAGACCAAAATGCAAGAAAAAGGGGGGGGGGCAGAGGTTAGAATGAAGCATGTAAAGGTTGGATAAGGCATTTTAGGATGTAAATGTATACTCAAGAGAGCTTTCTAGATTTTAAACACATTGCGAAGAGATATAAATCATCATTGGGGTTTTTCATAACCTCTTTCCGATAGTACAATACATATAATTTTGGGTACGTAAATATTTCCCCCTTGGAGAAGCATTTTAGCCATGAAGAGGTGTAAAATGGTGGGTCCAAGTATGGCAGTCTCAAAATGGGGAGTTAGAAGCTATACCTGACATGCCCGTGTGTCGCAATGTTGCCATCCAAATTCCCGCTATCTATAAAATGAAAAGGGAACTCAAGTGTAGATAGATAAAATAAATCGAAAAATAAATACTAAATTAAAATAAAATGAGGACTCACCATTTGCGTGGGGATAAGAACTTACCTCTGTCGGCACTCTAACTTTGCGTAATAACACTCGAAATAAGATTAGAATACTATATATATATATATATATATAACGAGCTCATTTTACTATTCAGTTACACGTATTGATTTGATAATTTTTGAGCTCTGGGACCCATGGTAATCATTTTCAATGAGAGTATAGTCAAAATGTTCATTGTGAGATCGTGATCATGCCTCCGAGAGCAAGAGATCGACCTGCGTAAAGTCTCAGGTTAGTTTTTCTCAATTTATCATTTTTGAACCTAAAATATAGAAATGTTGAAATATTTGTCTTGCGGGGGATTATTTTCAAAAATGTTAGTGTTAAATGAGTCTCTAGGGGGCGCACCCATAGGCTAGGTTTTTATTTCATTAAAAATTACATGTTTTTGCTTTTTTAAAGTGTTTTTAAGGCCTTGGGGGTGTACGCCGATTCAGCACAGGACCACTGCCCTGCACAGAGCGGTGGTCATGGGATCACCACCCTATGATGGTGGTAGTCATAGGACTGGTGGCAGTCACAGGACCACTACCCCATAAGGCAGAGGTCATAGGACTACTTGCCTTAGAAGGTGGCGGTCACGGAACTGCCGCTCTACACATGGCGGCAGTTCTAAACAGAAAGTAAAAAAGATGCATAAATTAAATGTTTTTTTGCATTTTGACCTTTTTTTATGTTTTTGATGAGCTTGCCAATTAGATTATGTTACTAACTTGCTCTTTTTCTCTGTTTTGGCTGGATGCAGAAGGAGGAGTATATACGGTGGAGCAGAGAGAGGGAGTGTGATTGGCTCCCAGCAGTGTTAGACTTACTAACCCAAACAAAGTGAGACACTCTGCAGAGGTCTGGTATTTTGAGGATTTCATGGGTTCCTCATATTGCTCCTACCAATCACATATTGTGTGACTTATTTTCATACTGGGATGCAAACCAAAATACCTTCCGGTTACCAGGTGTTAGGGGTGAGTGTACTATCACCCTGGAGAATGTTTATCGCATACTTGGGGTTCCAATTCTTGGGAGGCAGTTGACTCTTAAGACAACATGATCCAGGTCTCAGATGGTTAAGTAGGCTACATATATGAAGAGATGTTGTTTTATCCATTGGTTCGAAGAAGGGGGTGAAGGTCTGGTCTATTGTTGTTGCTCCTATCCCCACCATTCGTAAGGCCATTATGAGTATCCTCGCCTCACGGTTGATTAGGGATAGGGGGAGGGGGTACTCTATTATACTGCTGGTCTCCCGTAATTACATAAATTGAGGCTCATGGATGTATTTATGCGTGGGGAGCAGACATTCTTGGGACCACCTACCATGACTTATATAGGGTGGTCAGATTACAGGGGCAATCTCCGAGTCACCCTACTCTAGTTATGAGATGGGTGTACGAGTGTATCATTCCCTATGGGAGGGGCATACTAGCAGAGGATCTAGGGGCTATCAGGGCAATGAGGTGTATAGAGATGACAATACTCAGGATGCCACATCATCCAGTGGCTTGACTGACTACCGCAGACATGGAGGCCACTCCTTATCAGGCCATGGCAGGAATGTGGGGAGAGGAGGTGCATACATTGATTTCCTTCTCTACTACATGTTAGCTGGTAGACAGGATAGGGAGGTTTGAGACCCTCCCATTTGACCGAGTACCTCAGTAGTTTGGGCTCCCATGTGTTGATATGCTTCCTCCAGCGGGGCCAGTGTACAGGTCTATTTTTGAGGCCTGTGGAAGGTCCTAAAGGAGGTCGAGGTTGGACCACAGCTACTCCTGGAGTTCCTATTGCAGTTAGGTGGGTGGTTCATGCTCGAGGGGAAGCCAGTGCTCCTCAAGCACCCTTACTTCTGATTAGGGCTGCTCTTACTCATATTGGAGAGGGAGATGAGCCCATTGATGTGGACTCAGACTCTGAGGAGTTAACAGGATAGGAGACTGAGGAGGAGACCATGGGAGAAGGGATTGGAGGTGAGGCAGGTGGGAGGGATGAGGAGGATGATAGTGATTTTAAGTGGCATGACACTCAGGATATCTTGAGGGGGGAGAGGGTGGAGGTGAATGCAGAGAAGGAGACCTTGGTCTCAGAGAGATTGCCTCACTAGGGCACTGAGGGAGATGATGAGTCTGTGGCAAGACATCATTTCTTTCTAGATTTTCGGGAGGCACTATGGTCGGAAGCAACGTCAGTAGCAGGTGCAGATCCTAGAGATCCCACCTAGATGCATGGATATCTGAGTGAGTTACTACTCTTCTCTCGACCCTGTTAGCTAGAGATGTTAGTTGATATTTTTGTTGTTTTAATTTTTTTATTTCATTTTTGGTAATTTTCTAACTTATTATCTCTCTTTTTTTATTTGTAGCGACTCCTGAGGGATAGTGGGATTTGATTCATCGAGTGTGTACGGATACCCTATTGCTCCCCTCAGAGAGTACTCAGGCTGAGCTTACTGAGGACGTCGGAGAGCCTTCAGCAGCTGATAGACATACTGATGTGTTTTCCCCTATCTGGAAGGTGGAAAATTTAGTTTCCTCCCTTCGTACTGAGCTGGCTAGATATAGGACTGTTGTGCGCCTAATGAGGTAGAGCTATTCTCACAGTGAGACCACAGCCTAGTGGCTGTGATCATGAGCACTCCCATCATTCAGTACATTCAGAGCATGTCGTCGTAGCAGGAGTCCTAGACACGGTCATGCACCCTCCAAGGGATCCCACAGGGATTGAGAGGCCATTTGGTCTTTTGTAGTGATTTTTTCAGATGTTTATATGAGTTGTTTTTGTATTTTTTGGGCTCATTGAGCGTTTTGACCATGCCTAGTGCATGATGGCATTGTATATAAAACCATGATTTCTATATATATATATATATATATATATATCTTTTTGGATTCAGATCTTCTTTGTATCTAGAGTTTTTTGTGGTTTGTCTCTTATGTGTACACTAGATGATTTAGAATCTCTATTTTTATACGCTTTTCAAAATGTATGCAATGGATGACATGTGATAACAGATGTTGAACAAAATTTTTCTCTTTTTGTTTGTTTTTGTAATACTGATATGAGATGATGCAAACATATTGTAGTACTGAACTTTTGGATTCTTTGGGCAATATTTGTTGCTTCTTCTTGTTTTGGCAAAATGTGATGAATATGAAGTGATAATGAGATGAACTTGCCCCATTCCTAACTCCACGCAACTAGTAAGATGCGAGGGCTCAACACCAAGAGCTAGAAAGGGCACAAATTGTGTGAGTTTGATTGAATGGAAATGATGAGAGAAAGACAAATTATTGACAGATACCAAATTTAGACTTACGTACTTACCTTACTCAAGCCTGCTATATAGCCTAGAATGTAACTTACTTTCTAGTTTATCTATACTTAGATCCATAGATGGCAACTTGGTTGACAAAATATGGTTTTGAGTATTTGATCTCTTTGAAACTTGGATGCTTGATTTCACTTTTCACAATACACTTTGTTTTGAATTTTAAAACACTAAGATTCATTAATTTGCGTGAATGGACCCCCTATGTCCTGCCCCATGCTACTAGTAAGAAGTATGGGCTTATCACCAAAGGAAAGACTTAGGCGAGTAAGGGCACTTCTTTCCTTTCCCAACCTTGTATCACCAGTAAGAGATGTGGGCTCATCACCGAAGATTGGTAGGGCAAAGAAGTGTGTAAAATAAAATATTCATTATGTTTAATATTTTTTTGATTCAATTTGACTTTGACATTTGTGATCTATAATTTTGAAGTATCCTTATTTCAAAGAGATGTAAGAGGGATAGATGTGACACCAAGAAGCTTCTAGAACAGACCGTAGGTAAGAACATCTCAACTTAGTAGAAGAAAATGAGTATGACCAAGTATGCAGGCTTTGGTATGGTTTTTGTCAAGATTTTGTCTATCGAATTGATGAGATGATTTCGAAATATTTTGATGATATCATGAATATTGAAGAGATATGATTTGAATACTTTTGCCAATATTTTCAGAAACTTGTAATAGATTGCTTAAGAATAAGTTCCTTGACCACAACATTTACGAAATTAGTGAACAAAATGAATTAACTAAATGACTAATGCAATGCAGGTTAACATAGTATACAAATGGTGATGCTGATGACTTATGCATAAAACCATTTAAGATGTAAGGAATTAACTGTTTCATTGAATTCCTCACCTTCTAGTGTACACAAGAGATACACACTATTTCTCGTAGTCCTTCATGACTTGGTATGGGCCTAGCCACTTAGGCCGGAATTTCCTTCCTTCGCCGGTTTTCTTATCAATCCAGCTATCTAATCTTGGAACGAGATCACCTTCATATATTTCTCGTTTGTAGACTTTCTTGTTATATTACTGGCACATTCGGTTAGATGTAGGCTCTGTGCCTTTTCTTGACATTTAACCTACCCTCAGCAAAGATTTCTAATTGAGAGAGTTATGCCTCTCTATAGGCTTATAAGATCCCTTGTAATGAGATGCGGAGGCTAGGTATTTCAACTTCTATTGGTAGAATTACTTCAGCTCTGAATACCAATGAGAAAGGGGTTGCCCCTGTTGGTGTTCTTATTGATGTTTAATAGGACCATAAGGCTGGGTATAGTTTTAAGTGTCAATCCTGTTTGTTCTCCTTAACTATTTTGAGGAGAATGGTTTTTAATGTTTTATTTGTGGCCTCAGCCTGTCCATTGGATTGGGGGTAATAAAGAGAAGCTGTGTGATGGTTTATCTTGAATTTACTACATAGTTCACAGACTTCATCAGTCTTGAAGGATGTTCCATTATCTGAGATAATGACTTGTGGGACACCGTACCTACAAATGATTTGATTTAGAATAAACTTAGTCAATTACAGAACCTAGTACAGTGGTGAGAGGCATGGCGTCTACCCATTTTGTAAAGTATTATGTGGCCATGATTATGAAGTTATGGCCATCTGTTGACAAGGGAGAGAATTTCCCTATCAATTCCAGGCCCCACGTGGAAAAGGGCCAAGGGGTTGTGATTGGTTGCAGAGCCTATGCTGGCATGTGAATCTCATGGGAGAATTCTTGGCATTTGTGGCATTTGCGCACAAACTCTACCATGTCATGTTCTAGGGTGGGCCAGAAATAGCCCATCCAATGTATCTTACGAGCAGTGGTATGGCCGCCAAAGTGGCCTCCACATACCCCGCTATGGGATTCGTAAAGAATCCTTATAGATTCTTCCATGTCAACACATCTTAACAACATCCCGTCGAAGGCTCTACGATAGAGCACCTGTTCTAAGATGACATATTTAGCAACGATGATGTGTAACCACCTTCTTTGTTGGGATGTGGCCCCTTCTAGGTATGTGTGGTCCATGATGAAATTGATTATGTCAGTGTACCAAGGACATGCATAGATAGGAGGCCTGGTTTCGATAAAATATACACACTCATCGGGGAAGTCTAGATCTACCAAATCACCTTCATTTAATGGGTTGTCAGCCAACTAGTCTACAATGATTTTTCTCTTAATAGATTTTTGGTTTACAAATGTTAGCTCAAATTCACCCATTAAGGTTATGAAGCGTCCAACTTTTTTAGACAAACCCTTGCGTGGGGAATGTCCGTAAGTGATCTGTCTTGACGATCACCCTTGTTTCTTGATTTAGCATGTAATGTCTTAAGCATTTTTGTCGCAAAGACTATGGCAAGGCATTCTCTTTCTTCCTGTGTGTAATGTGTCTCATAGTCGAGCAACATTTGACTAATGAAGTAAACTACACGTTCTCGTTTATCATCATCTTCTTGAGACAACATGCAGGCTAATGAGACATCAGTAGCCCATGAATATAAGATCAAAGGATGATCTAGTCTAGGGGGCATTAGCATGGGCGGAGACAAGAAGAAGTGTTTAACTGCTTCAAAGGCCTCGTTGCATTCATCGGTCCAATCAATGCTATAATATTTCTTTAATAAATTGTTGATTGGTTGAACAACGAAACTTAAGTTTGGGATGAACCTTCGAATTACACCGAGTCTACCAAGAAATGATCTGATACCAGACTCATCTGATGGTGGAATCATTTCAAGAACAACCCAGATTTTTGCCGAGTCAACATCAATCCCTCGTGATGATATAATGTAACCTAGAAGCTTACCTCTTGTTACACCGAATACACATTTCTCTTGGATTCAATGTGACACCATATTCGATCAATCATGAGAGAATGATACGGAGCACTTCTGGGTGATCACGGTGCTTTTTGTCCTTGGCCAGCAAGTCATCTACGTAGGATTCCACAATCTTATGAATAAGATCATGGAATATGTATGTCATTTCCCATTGGTATGTAGCCCAACATTCTTAAGACCGAACGGCGTGACAACATAACAATAGGTTCCCCAGGGAGTTATAAACATGGTCTTGGCTTGATCTTCCTCAGATATTTTAATCTGATTATATCCTGAGAACCCATCCATGAGGGACAATAGCTCAAATCTAGTTATTGCATCAATGATAACATCGATGGATGGTAATGGGAAGTCATCCTTAGGACATGGTTTGTTAATGTCCCGAAAGTCTATGCAAATGCGTATCTTCCCATTCTTTTTGAGAATGGGGATGATATTGGATACCCATTGTGAATAGTTGACCTGGTTTGATGAACCCCACTTGGAGGAGTTTCATCACTTCCTCTTTCACCATGAGAGCCACTTTTGGCTTCATTGGTCTTGAATTTTTCTTAATTGGCTTTGCATCTGCTTTGGTGACAAGATTGTGTACTGCGATATGTGGTGCAATTCCCATCATTTCTTTGTAACTAACTGCAAAATCCTTTTGATGCTCTTTGAGCATCTGAGTATGTATTTCTATCTCCTCTAGAGTTAAAGAGGATCCCAACTTCAAAATATTTGGTTCTTCCTTTGTTCTGATATTTATGTGTATGGTTCCTTCGATTAAGGATGTGTTGCCTTCCTCAAACTTAGGAGGGGCTGGGGGTAATTCCAAACTCCCTTCATTCTCCACCTCATAGATTTTGAGATTCTCTTGTGAGGGAGATTCTATCATGGGATTTCCAAAATAGGAAGAGGAGCATGGGATTAGAGAGAAATCAACAATGGAATGAGTGAGATACAGCTCTGCAAAGGTGTTTAGGTATTCAAGGGTCACCTTGTCACTATCAAAGTGATCTAAAGTGGTAGAATCATTCTCAACTTCCACATGTGTTGATATTGGGATTATCGGTACTTTATGAACCAAAGGTTCAGTACGTATTGATACCATGAAATTAGTATTTTCCAATTCATGGCTTGGAGTGAATCAGGAAGCTGAGGTTGCTACAGAATCGGTGAGAAGGTTTTTTTTCTCACGGGATTGCTTCAATTGATATGAAGTCAAATCCCTTCATTAGTTTTAGTACTGTCATTTTATAAAGTTACAGGTGTTCAGCCCTAGTCTCATATACCTCTGATAGTTGGTTTGCAACTAATTGTGAGTCTTTGAGTACTCTGATATTACTAATGTCCATCCTTTTGGCAATGATAAGGCTAAGAAGGAGGGCTTCGTATTCAGCCCCATTGTTTGTGCACTCGAAGTTTAATTTTAAAATGAAAGGTAGAACCTTTCCCTTGGGAAAAGTAAGGATCACACCCACCCCAACATCGAAACAACATTTTTCCCATCAAAGTGGAGAGTCCAATAATAATTCGGAAAAATGGAAGTTGGGACACCCTTAGTCTCTACTTCCCTTGTCTCAGTTACTTCTACCATACAAAATTCATTTGCATGTATGGAACCAATTCCTAGGGTATGTCCTATACCCATAGAATCAAATGGTGGGAGAATAGGTAGATATTTCTCCAGTAATTTGATAGTTTTTTACAGTGGTTCCTAGCGAAATTGTTTCTATAGTGATGGTCTCATCTTTGATTATTGGGACACCCTTTGATTAAGTTTGTGACTTCTAATTTTGTCGTAGGCACCAACTTTGCTTCTGGGTTTGTATTGATAGGTTTGTTGAGCTGATTTGTTCGGGAGCTCAAATTTAGAATGGATTCCAGGTCTTTTCTTCAAATCTGCTAGGTGTATGTCGAAAGGTTTTGGGTCACCTTATGCTACAAAGACCTTTCCTAGGTGTAGAAATCTTACTTCTTGGAATAACATGGAAGGGATTGCCTTCATGCAATGTATCCAAGGGTGACCAAGAATCATATTATAGTTGGTTTCCTGATCTATAATATAAAATTTGGTGAGGATTGTTTTGGGTCCTAAAGTGACTGGTAGCACTATAGTCTCAATTGAAGTTTCCTTGAGGCTATCATAGCCCCTTAGCATATTTTGTGTCGAAGAATAGTTCATTTCTCCATATCCTAGCTTTTGAAGAAAATTAAAGGGGACTATGTTAATCTATTGCCCCATCATCGATCATTACACGCTTAACATAGTTATTGTAAACCCAAACCTGCAAATGCAAGGGTGGATCACCTTTACACGAGATTTTAGCATCCGTTGGCATTTTACTTATGTTGAATATAAACTCACTATCCCTATCTAGCTTCCCTAGAGGGTAGACATCAAAGTCTACATGGTTTACTTACGTTTCAGGGGGAGGGGTGATGTTGAGGAGATGACCGAGACCTAATGCTTCTAAGAGAGTAGCTCTATGAGCGGGAGAGTTCTTCAACAAATCCAAAAAGGAAATGTGAGAGAAGTTCTTTGTTAAGTCATTAATCAAATCATAGGTGCCTACTGGTTTTACTGGTGTTTGTTGAGTGTTTTCTGGTATTAGTGAATACGTTAGGACTAGTTGAGAGGAGTAGTCCTGTATTCTTGTTATAGTTTCTACTTGTAACTCGGTATCTAATTCTAATAATCCAACTATCTTGGCTTGTGGTCAAGTTCCTAATTGGGGTGTGACCGTAGGATTTGATGAAGTCGACGCTTCATGATTGTTGTTCCCTGCTATGACACCTTTGTTCGCTCTTCTTGAATCTAACTTGTTATTGTTAGAATGATTTGGGAGAGGATCGTTGAAGATATTGAGAGGTGCATTTTGAGGAGAAACCAACCCCTGGTAGGTATTTGATGTGGTTGGTATGGAATTTTCCAGAAACATATCTACAAAGAGTTGTCTTTGATCTTCTGGTAAACACTCCAAGAATTTATTGTAATCACGACAAGTTCTAGTATCATGAACTCAAATTTTGTGAAAGCCACAATATAAATTGGGATTATAATTCTGTGGTCGTTGGTTTAAATCTTGTTGTGGCCCAAATTTTTGATTAGGCTGTTGATTGTTATAATTGTAATTTTGAGGTTGTTGCCTTTAGTTTTAGTTTTGATATCCATCTGGGCTTTGGGCAGAGCCTTGTGACTGGATTTACAGTTGTTGTTGTTATTGTTTCTGTTATTATTGTGGTTGTGGCGGATGATTAAAATCCACCGTATTGATCATTAGACTAAAGTTTTTACTGCGTTGATTGTTAGCAAGTGTCGGGGTGTTAACAACATTTGAGTCTTTTGGCTTGATCAATGACTTCATCTATTGTAACCCCACGGTTTTTGTTAAGGATCTTGGGTCCTTGATTGGTATTTCCCATGTTGGGATAGGTCGTAGTGTTTTTATTGGGAGTAATTAATCTCCCATTCATTCCATAAGTCTTACAACTGTTGTCTATTGTCGCTTGATCTATTCAGAGAGCACTCTCAAGTAATTCATCATAACTCCTTAGCAGGAACTTCTGGACTTCTTCCTTTATCTCTCTATTGAGAGAATGAAGGAATAAATCACATAGTTCCATCTGATCCATGTTTGGAGAACTTGCTAAAGAGTAGAGAACTGTATGCCATCTTTGAATGAAATGGGCAGCAGATTCATTGTGCTCTTGTTTAATGTGTAAGAATTCCCTGATGCCCATTCTTAACATCTTATTCATGTCGAAATCTTTGATGAATTCTAACACAAGTTGTTTGAAAGAATGTATCGAGGCTTTAGGTATTCTATAATACTAATCAAGGGTAATACCTTCCAAGGTTTTAGCGAAGATTTTAGCAAAAACCGTATCCCAAGGGAGTAATTCTTGAATGGCTGTGGCATAGGCCTTGATATGAGCATTTGGATCTCCCTCCCCCTTGAATTTAGGAAAATCGGGAAGAGGTCTTGGAAGCATGACACTTCGTATGATGAAATCTAAAGGCTCTTTTAAATATTCTGAGCAAGTCCCTACCGCATAGGTTTCAACCATAGATGGTACATGTTGAAGGAGTGGAGGTCGAACGGTTTGTTGATATGGCATAGCATATGTATTTGTATGGGTATAAGGAAACCCTTGTGGTTTATCAAACATCCCAGGAGAAGAGAACATATCTCCTTGTGGTGATTTTGAATAAATGTTTAAGTAAGGAGGAGTATTTCTTTGATATGGATTGTTTGGTACTAAACCGGGAGGTATCATATTTTCAACTAGAGCAACATTTGAAAATACGGTTCTAGTTGGTGTTTGTTGTGGATAGCTATAGGATTGTTGAGGAGGCATACCTAATATGCATGTTCCTATAAGGAGGTCAACCTGGCTAGGATCATGCGGAGGGTTGGGAGTTCCTACTTGCCCCGAGTGTGAAGCTTGATTTTCTTGAGCAAGTTTTAGCCCTCTAACCCTTTCAACTAGAGACAAGATGACTTCAATTGGTAATAATACACTATTATGTCATGGTGGCTGTTGTGGTACCCCTTGAGGTTGCCGAGGGGTATGGTACCCTGCTATGAATTGATCGTTACTCTGCCAAGCTTCACCAAGAGTGTTCTCCATAGGTGGAGGAATGGGGGTGTTTTCTTGGAGCAGGGTGTCGTGTTGTGTTTGCAAACTTCCTATAGGTGGATACATGTTTTGGAAGCGTTGTTCACTTCTAGCATAGTGTGCCAAGTATTCCTCATTGAAAAATGGGAGTGGATCTAACTACCTATTGATTTTTGGTCTAGATAAAAATTGAGAAGATGAAATGGATTCTCCAGTAAACGTTATATTGTTAGAGCCTGAGGGCTCCGATTGTTGTGTTTGTGTGAGTTGGTCTATCTCCTCAATTTGAAATGAAGAACTAGAGCTAGTTATTTGAGGAGTTTGTGATGACAAGTAGTTGCAGAAAGCGAAGGTGACTGTTGTCTACTCGTTTGACCAGTTGTCAGCCCATGCAGAAAGCGAAGGTGACTGTTGTCTACTCGTTTGACCATAATATGCTTTGAGACCTGAGAGAGGTCTGTCATATGCGTCGTATCCCAACATATTCGGGGGGTATATAAATACCCACAGAATAATGGGAAAGAGTGAAGGTGGATGAAATAAATGGAAATGAAAAAGGAGCGGCTATTCCTTTCACGTCAGGTTCACTAATTTTGTTGGTGAAGCTGATGTGAAGGCTAATGAGGTAGAGAAGATGAAAAGTGAATCAATTGGAAGAACAAGTAGGAATCTGACTCTGGATTAGAAGATTGTGTATTTGTTTCATGTCAGGTTCACCAATTTTGTATGATAGAAAAGTGACAGGTAATCATGAAAATCATCAAGCAACCTTTCTCCGTAACCAACCTCCCGAGGTCGTGTCGAGACAGCCGGTGGAAATGAGATATATGCAGATGTGGACAAATCAGTTAGAAGTCCTATATCCTCGATACGCAATAACAAGATTTGTGAATCCAAAGCAAGAAAGGCTCTTCTAACTTGAACTGGTGTTATGGATTGGTTGAACACTATAACTATTCAGAGGCTTCAATCAATGTCAAGCTCTACCAAGATCCTATCTGTTGGTTGTTGGATTCATGGAAAGTGACATGTGGGTGCTTCGTATATATTTCTAGAAAAGGTCATGAAATTGGTATCGATAGGTCTGATGGATTTAAAAGAAACTATGAATGGTCTCTGGTCTGACCCAGAAAGTATTGGCTTGATCGGTTTCTACATTCAACACAAAAAGTTGTGTGATGATATTTGGTAGGAGCGGTAAGGATCTGAATACTAGTGTACATAAACTGGTGTCAATGTTTGATTGGTTTACAGGCCCGTTGGGTTCTGGGACCTAGGGATCACAAACCGTGAACTCGTGGTTGTTATGGACCTTTTATGGTCATGTAAAGAATCATTCTAGTCTTCCGATTATCCAGTAGTCATAAGAATTTACAGCTTCTATATTTAGTAGCAGGAGTTGTACGATCTTCTCGGAACACCTCACGGGTGTCCTAGCAAATTTTATGCATAGGCCTATGTCTATGTCATTGAGAAGGTCTCCTGCATCTAGTTGTGGACCTAATGTATCACAACCAAATGTTTGCTCTCGTTCGGGTTCTTATATGGTCATATGGAAATCCTATCAAGGCAATCTATAGCTGGGTTGATTTGACCAAAATTCATATGCTTTGTCGCCTTCGATGTTTAATTCTCTTAATTGCTCACTAATTGCTTGTGGATTTCTAGTTGTTTGGAAGACTTGAATCCTAAGACCTTGATCTATATCCACTAATGTTGTGCAGAGATCTAGCTGGGGTATCACTAGTTTGAATATGTAATCCCTAGGCTCTCTTGGTCCCGTAATAGTCATGCAAGAAATAACCAAACTTAATTGAATGAAGTAAACTAATTATGAAAATGAATCTATGTTATGCTTGTTCTTTTTATACTTTTAGAGATATAAACTTGAATGATTTTAAAGAGAAACTAATCTAATAAATTCATATAACAAGTAACTAATCTAAGAATAAAGCTAAAACAAGCAAGGTAGCTAGATGTAGCTATTTGCCTGTGCATTTGTGACTTGATAAAAATATAAATATCTAGCTATTTAAATTGAAAGACCTCCAATCTTACCTCATAAGTGAGGAACAAATCATAGCTTCTCATAAGATATCATTCCCCACAGCTTCCCCGGCAATATCGAAAGTAATATTTTAACTAAAATGAAATGATTCACTACTCTATTTGATATATCGTAACTACAACTTTGACAATTCAAACCTGGAGTCTACAGAATAGAGGCAAATCTAGTTATATTGTAGTTTGTTCCCTCAGTGTGATCTCTTCATTCCTTCATGCTATTGTGAATCCAGAAAGGTGAGAATGTGACAATGGCAGCAGGAGAAGATATTTGAACAGTGGCAAGCTTTTAGGTAAACCAAATGGAATGCAAGTAGGAGAGAGATAGTGTAAGAGAACAGAGCTTGGCTATGCGATTCCTAGCAGGATTGTTGTAGGGATATGACAAGACACACCTAAAATTATAGGACCTATTCTTCCTATGATGAAACAAAACCTATAACTCTAAGCAAAAACCAAATTTGAAATGAACTTAATCTAGAACTGATGTTATATTATGCTAAGCCCGTTGTTTGAAGAATAACAATGGGACAAAATGAAACTAGAGAGATCAAGTGATCTCTAAACCAAAAAAATGAGGAGCCTTGAACTGAGAGACTAAGAGCTTGTACTAAGTTTAGACCTATTGAGACTTCTTAAGGAACTTTCAAACACACTGAATAATAAGTACATAGAGAGAGAGGTGCCATTTTCTTGTAAACAAGCTCAGTATTTATAGCATTCTTACTCACCAGAAGGCAAGTCCAAATTGCCATGATTTAGCATTAAAAATGGAGCACTAATATTACAAATGTTAGGAAATAAGGGATAAAATATGTGAAATAATCCCTCACAGAATCGCAACAGTAGAAACTAATATGTAGAAATTATTACAGATCTCAAATAAAAGTACAGAATAAAATAACACAACACAAAGAGACAATATTTAATGTGGTTCACCGTATTTGGGCTACGTCCACAAAGAAATCACTTGCTCAGATTTTATTACCAGCCACCGCTCTCTCAATACAATACCCAGATCCATTTGGAGCTATGCTCAACAAACTCTACAGAATTCACAGCCAAATTCAAAACACATCTGTAATTTTTACATTATACATCTATCATATGCATAAAACCATATAAATAGACAACTGCTTAAGTAGTTTTATAAAACCATGGGTATCAAAACCATTGGCAAAAACTGTCCCATAAACCTATGGGTCAAAATCCCACTCATATGAGAAAATCACATTTCCCAATACATGAAAAGTGTACAATACTCTTAGTGTACAACCTTCAACACTTTCACACATGAAAACAAGCTCCACAACTTAACAACAAAGTGGTTGTAAACTCTAAACAAAGCAGAAGCGGCTGAGAGTTGCAAGTGCAACTTGATTTTTTGCGTTGTTGAGTACACTGGAAGGTTCTGGAAAATGTGGACAAGATCTCCACCCTCTATAGGGCGGTGGTTACAGGACCGTCACCCTGTCCTGGGCAGTGGTCACAGAACCACCACCCAAGCAAGGAAGCGGTCCTATAACTTAAAGACCAAAATGCAAGAAAAAAGGGGGAAGATGTTAGAATGAAGCATGCAAAGGTTAGATAAGGCATTTTAGGATGCAAATGTATACTCGGCAAGCTTTTTGGATTCTAAAAACCTTGTGAAGAGATCTGAATCATCATTGGGGTTTTCCATAACCTCTTTCTGACAGTACAGTACATACAATTTTGGGTGCGTACAATAACCCTTTACCCCTTAGTTTCATAATCATTTTTGATCTCCATTTGAAGAAGTTGAATGACGTAAGCAAAGGAATTGAAAGTACATCCATAGTGAAGAGAGAGAAAGAATGCAGAAAATAAACACAAGAATCACAACCACCCAGGACAATATAATAACCCCCTGCTTTCGACACTTTATAGGTTATTGCATTGAATACAATCGAGTCTGAGCATGCATCTTGAAACATTTGGTAACTCACCTTGCAATCAGTGTAATAACTGATAATAATGGTATAGCTTAGATACCAAATGATAGAATAGAATAAGATTGCAATGACCAAAGAGGGACAGAAGCCTCACAAATATTATTGATCATGAAATCAGATTACATAACAATGCAAGAGATGTAATATTTATAGATATTAGATAGCCTCATATGGATAGACATGACACACTATCAGGCACCAACTATGAGATGATAAGACCCATCTCACATGCACATGTAATTACTACTAATACCAATATTGAATGTTATCCAACATAACAATATTGAATGCAAGTCACTAGACTAGAGTGCACATGTTGCACATTATTAAATAAAAGACAATGCAATAAAATGCAATAAATATGCATATGCTAAATTATGCTAACATTCCCCCCCTTAATTTTGCATAGTTTCCAATGAGGTGGAGAGGAACTCTCTAAATAGTGTGAATTTGTCACGTGCAAGTGACTTAGTGAAAACATCTTCCTTCTATTCAGCTGCAGGACATAACTGGAGTTGTATGTTGTGCTTCAAGACATGCTCACATATGAAATGAACCTATTGTTGTCAAAATTTCACCCCCCAGGGTAAAATTTCGATAACATGCATCAAAGGTTGCAGAAAGGCAAATAGGTCAATCCAGAAAAAATCGCGAAAATCGGCTAAGTCCTAGTCCTAAGTGTTGCTCGGGACAAGCGGGACAAAAATGCCCGAACCGGCCGGTTCAGCCGAAATGAGCACAGGCAGTCCAAAAGAAAATGGGACAAGTGGGACAGAAGTACGCGACGGGGGCGAAAAGCCGATCCAGCCGAGGAGAAAAATTGGCTAACTGCTGAAGAGGATCGCCTTCGGGACAAGCGGGACAAAAATGCGCGAAATGTTTGAACCGGCCGAAATCAGCACAAGGAGCCCAAAAGCAATTGGGACGCGTGGGACAAAAGGACCCGAACCGGCCGAAAGGAGTCAAGTCAGTCCGGAAAAAGTGGAACAAGCGGGCCAGAAATACCCGAACCGGCCGAATCGGTCGAAATTGTCCCAAGAGGTCCAAAATCAAAAGGGACGTCTGGGACAGATGGACGCGAAGTACGCGGAAGACCCGGCAGGCCCGAGAACCATTGAGAAATTGCCACGTGTCCTCATAGGAGTAAAGGTCAGAAAAGTCAAAGGGTGAATTTTTGAGCACCGAGCCGAACAAATAGGATCGTGCCACGTGTCCCATTTAAGAACCCACGAGGAAAATTCAAAGGAAAGCCCACCAAAAAGTAGAGGAGAGAGAATTATTCAGCGAATCAGAGCGTGCCACGTGTCATCCAAGTGGCAAAGCGTGGGAAAATATTTCAAAATCCGTTTTCGCCTGTTCTGTGTCCTAAATCTTCAGATCGACATATCTTTCGATCCAGAGCTCGGATTTGCACGTTCTTGATATCAATGGAAAGCTGTTGAAATTCTCTACACATTTCCAGGGTCAATCTTGCATTTTGGTATAGTCCAGAGAAAGAAAATCAGAAGACGCCTCTGGCACGAAATAATAAGCAGAAGTGATGCTCAACTAACAACTTTAATGCAGCAGACAACCCGCCGCTTCTGTTAGGCAAACCGTCGCTTTGCCAGAACCCACCGCTTCTGCCATGATGGACGAATTAAATGTAACCTAGAGGTGGTTGGGGCAGATTTCGATTTCCTCTCTCTTTTCTCTCCCATTCTTCCTATATATTGTAAGGAGGGGTTTCTTTCTGCAGTTGGACATTTTCTGCTTTGCACCCTCCCTTCTCTCCTGTTCATAAGAAGATTTGTGGAGTTTTCAAACCTCCCATATAGACTGTAACACCGTTTTTTGCCTTCTGGCTATTGCAATGTATTGAATCGATCCTTGAGCAATATATATGTGTCTTTGGTTGCTTCTAAACCCTCTTACATATTTATTACTGTCATTCTTGATCTTTCATTGCATTTTGCTGTCTGTGCATGGTGTTGTGTTATATCTACATGGTTTGTGTTTAATGTGGCAAAGCATATGTTCTTCATTCCTCGGTGCATCACCTCTATTAGCTTAGATTTATTTTATGCATTTTCTAACCTTGTCTCCTCGGTAGATTAGATTAGATTTTGAGAAAACCCTCTGCATATTTCGTGTGCACCTGAACAGAGGAATAGGAACCAGCCTTCTCTGGAGATTCCTTTCTCACTCTTCAAGTCCCACACTTGGAGAAAGGATTCAATGTTATGCTATCACACTGGATATTAATATGATCAACCTAGAAAACTGATCAATATCCAGGGGTGCTGTGATTTTGCATCAACAGTTTTGGCACACCCGGTGGGACCAGAGGTCTCATTTTTTATTGTAGCAAGGTTGATGTGCATCTGCTGCAATTTTCTTGCTTAAGAAGAGCTATTATTTGCATATCTGGCGACTCCAAAGGGAAGAATCAACTAAGTTTCAGCAGTCAGGCCTAAAAGCTTATGAGAAGAGTCACAAGGTCAAGAGCTGGAGAAGAGGAAGTACCATTTGAATACCTGCAACTATCTCCAAGAAGAAGGCAAAGAGGAAGAAGGATTCAAAGGTCTCCATCTCCATCAAACAGAACTCTCTCAACTCCTCCACCTCACAGGCCTTTCTTTCAATATACAAGGGTTTTAAGACCACTCAGAATGGCGCAACCAGTAAACCCCTATGTCAACTTCACAGGCAGCAGCCCACTTGCTCTCAATGCACAAAATCCAATCCCAGTTGCAGCATTGAAGAACATTCCATATTTTACTGGAGAAAATCAGACCACTCCTGGTGATCATGTCAAGGAAATTGCTAACATTTGTGTAATCCATGAGATTAATGAGATGCAAGTAGCTTTCAAATTGCTGGCGTCTTCATTCAAGGGAAAAGCATTGCAATGGTTTAGGAGCCTTGAAGCTGCTTCTATCACGAACTGGAATCAGCTGTGTATTGCACTTCATAATCAATTTGGAGAGAAGGGAGACAACTTGTCTCTTTTGGAGCAGCTGACAACCATCAAGAGAGCTTCCAATGAGCAGCTAACTGACTTCAACTTCAGATTTCAAAGATCTTGGGATAGAATTCCAGTTGCAGTCAGACCAACAGCAGAAGGTGCTTTTCTATACTACCTTAAAGCTTTAAATTCTGATATTTCTATGTTGATTCAATCCATGGGAGGCACAACTATCCCTGCTGCCTATAGTATTGCCATTAGAGCTGAAAATTGTCTGATTCAAGCTGGCAAGCTAGCTCCTAGGCCTCCAATGCCATTATATCCAAGTTTAGAGAGCCCAAGTACTAGTCAAGCACCTGTCTTAGCTCCTATTCCCACTCCTAGGAATCAGAGTTCAAATTAAGCTTCCACTTCATCTCCAAGTGCCCCAAATGAGCTTCAAGAAGTCATGAAGCAGCTGCAAAATTTAGGTAATGAGCTGGTCACACTCAAGAGACAGCAAACTCAAGGTTTTAGACCTTCGTATCATCCTCAAACTCAACCTAATAGGCAGCCATATCAGCCTCAAAGGCCACCTAATCCAGCTGCAAATATGAATCAAACAAGGCCTCCTGTCAATAGACCATTCCAGCCCTATAATCCAAATGCCATATCTGCCTCTAAGGCATTAGTACTAGCACAAAACAATATTGCCCAGGAGTATGAATGGTGTTTTCCATGTAATGAACCCCATAATCAATCCATGTGCTATAATGGTGCTTTAACCCAAGCTTTAATGGTAACAAGTGCTGGTGTGGAGGGTGAAAGTAGTCAAGAAAACAACCAACAACAAGAAACATTCCAACAGTAACCTGCCCCAAATGACACCACATTGGTAAATTGGCAGGCAGAGGATTTCTGTGGTATGAATCAGGCAGTCTCTCAAGGTGTTGCAGCCAACACAAGGTCAAAAAGGAGAAATTTGGGTGAGGAACAGCCGTTAGCCCCAGCCAATCCACAACCTTCCACAACTCCACAAATGATTGGCAAGCAAAACCCAATTTCAAATGCACGAGGGCAGCCAAGAACAACCCCTTGGCCAAATCAAATGCCAGCTGTTGCTGCCCATATTCAAGGAGAAAATGTGCAAATCAAGGGACAGTAGAGAGATCCTTCATCACCATTCAGTATCATTGATCAGATGAAGAAAACAAACGTCAATATATCTATGTGGGAATCCCTATCCATCCCAGGCCAAAGAGATCTGCTGCAAGCTGCTATGAAGGACTGGCCAATTTTGAATTAGCAGGTTCAGAGGCAAGACAAAGTGCTTACAAATGCTGCCCAGCCTGAAGGAAATCATGGAGCAAAACAAGGTAAAATGCTGAAGCCCCCTCAATTTTATGTTTCATTGATCATAGGAGACAAGTTGGTACATAATTGCATGATTGACTCTGGGGCAAGTAGTTCAGTAATGCCTAAATAGATAGCTGATCAGCTAGGGCTCTAGTATGAAATAACAACTAAGGGAGTAGTGCAATTAGATGGGACAACAGTAGCCACAGTTGGAGTTATAAAAAACTTGAGTCTTACCTTGCATGCATGTCCCAACGTGGTTGTTTTGCAAGACGTCTCAGTCATAGACCTTCCACCACTCGTTGCCCTATGCTTGTCAAGGGACTTTACTGCCAAGATTGGGGGGTATTTGTCTGCTGATTGGTCACACATGCTGTTCAGAACGAGGTATGGAACTAAAGCTACAATTAGGTCAGAACCTATTGCAGATTTCCACATTGAGCCCTATACTCCAAGTCATATTAATACCAATTGCTCAGCATTTGATCAAGAGGATCACCTTGGCACTGATGAAACCGACACTAAGGTTGGAAGTATCCCAGATTTAACTCTTGATGAATGGGAAAATAAGGTACATGCTTTTGATCCTTATCAAGAGGTAGAAGAATCTGAACTAGGAGTCTATTGTATACACGAAGAAAGTCAACCTATTCCTAGCATCACCAAGCCAAACCACAAGGATGAGAACGAGGTATGGCAACTGTTTTTTGATGGATCAAGGAGTAGACAAGGCGCAGGAGGTGGAGCCATGCTTGTTTCACCTCAAGGAGTAAGGTATTATTCAGCTTTTAGATTTCAATTTGCATGCTCCAATAACACTGCTGAATATGAAGCCTTGGTGTAAGGAATGCATTGGGCAATAAAGAGAAAAATAAAGAACTTGCAAGTTTTTGGGGACAGTGAGCTGATTGTAAATCAGGTCAAGGGACAGCATGCCGCCAAAAATGATCTACTCAGATGCTACAAGAACAGGGTGTGGGACCTCATGGAGGATTTTGAAGGTTTCGGCATCAAGGCCATTCCCAGAAAAGAGAATCAAGCTGCTGACAGGCTTGCAGCAGTAGGGGCAGCCTTTGACATCGTAGAAAACATTCAACAAGACAAGGTACAGCCAAACATCCATGTGATTGTGAGGCCTTCAGTGCCGGATAACGATGTCAGTTGGCAGGTATTTGAGAATGATCAACAAATCATCCGCTTCTTGCAGGAAGAAGCTAAGTTCTCAGCTAAGAATCAAGAGAAGTTAGAACAACAATATGGTGACCAGGTGATACAGCTGAGAACTGACAAGCTGCCCAAGGGACTTGTCACCTTGGAGTCCATTTTTAACCCCAATGATCAGTTTAGAAAGGAGAAAGAAAATATTCAGGTCAAGAGGGAAGATTTGGTATCCATCTTGGTAAAAGAGAACAAGCCATTGCAAATTGGAAAAATGACAACTGAGCAAGAGAGATATGAGTTCATACAGCTTTGTCAAGAATTCCCTGACGTGTTTGCTTGGAGCTATGAAGACTTGAAGGGCTTCAATCCTAACTTAGCTCAGCATACCATCGAGTTGGATCCAAATACTAAGCCTGTCAGGCAGAAACAGAGACCAGTCAATCCACACATGGAGCCTCTCATGAGGAAGGAGCTGGACAAGCTGATTGAGTCAGCAATTATATTCCCTATCAAGCACTCAAGTTGGGTTGCGAACTTGGTTCCGGTCAGAAAGAAAAGTGGAGAGATCAGGCTATGTGTTGACTTCCGAGACCTCAATAGGGCATCTCTCAAGGACCATTATCCACTCCCTTCCATGGAGCAAATATTGCAGGTCGTAGCTGGATCAGAAAGGTTTTCGCTACTTGATGGTTACTCAGGCTTCAATCAAATTATGGTGAAGGAGGAAGACCAATTCAAGACAGCCTTCACAACCAAATGGGGCACGTATGCTTACAAGAAGATGCCATTTGGACTGTCGAACGCCGGAGCAACATTCCAGCGAGCTATGGATATGGCATTCAAAGGCTTGATCAACAAGGCAGTATTGATATACTTAGATGACATTACTGTCTTCTCAAAAAATGTTGCAGACCATCTCTTTCACCTCAGGCAAGTTTTTCAGAGGTGTAGAAAGTTTGGAGTGTCTTTGAATCCTAAGAAATGCATCTTTCTTGCACATGAAGGGAAACTCCTTGGCCACATTGTCTCCAAGGAAGGATTAGCAATTGATCCAGAGAGGGTTGAAGCCATAAGAGCTCTACCATTGCCAAGTCACAAGAAAGCCCTTCAGAGTTTCTTGGGAAGGATAAACTTTGTTCGAATGTTTGTCCCAAACTTTGCAGCCCTTGTCAAGCCCATCACCAAAATGTTAAGGAAAAGCATGGCTTTCAAATGGACGGCAGAAGGCAAGGAGAGCTTTGAAGCAATCAAAGAAGCCATCTCCCAGGCACCCACTCTCATCAACCCAGACTTTTCCAAGGATTTCATCCTCTATGCATTTGGGGGTGATGACACTATTTCTGCCATTTTGGTGCAACAGAATAAAGATAATGATGAACAGCCGATTGCTTTCTTCAGCCAGAGCCTAAATGACTGCGAATTAAGGTACTCTTTTATTGAAAAGCATGTGCTTGCAGTAATCAGAAGCTTGAAGAAATTCAAGCATTTAGTCCCGAATAACAAGGTCCAGTTATTGGTCTCACATGCTAGGGTTAAGGACTTCCTCCTCAACAAGGATTTGAATGAGAAAATGGCAGGATGGATCACCCGTGTCATGGAGTATGACATTGAGATAAGGATCACCAAGCTGGTAAGAGGTAAAGGTCTGTGTGAGCAGCTCGCTTCCAAACAACCAGACAGCCCAAAAGATGAAGAAGACGATGTCCTGCTATTACAAGAAGATCAAAAACAGGAAAATGATGATGTGTTCACCCCTTGTTGGACTCAGAATATGATACATTTCCTACAAACAGGCATGTGCCCTCCAGAAATGAGCAAAGTGAAAAGAAGGTACTTCAGATTACAAGCAATTCCTTATGTGCTTGTTGATAATGTTTTGTTTAAAAGGGACATCAACGGTGTTCTATTGAGATGCATCGGGACAGGTCAGATCGAGAGGATCTTACAAGAGTTCCATGACGGGGAGGCAGGAGGCCATTTCACCCCATGAGTAACAACTCTCAAAATCATGAAAGCTGGTTACTATTGGCCTACTGTATTCAATGATTGCTACTCATGGGTTAAAAAATGCAAGAAATGTGCGTTCTTCACAAGGAAAGGAAGGTTAGCAGCACTTCCCCTTCGTCCAATTTCAGTAGATCATCCATTCATGCAATGGGGATTGGACTTCATTGGAGTCATCAATCCCAATTCGAGTCAAGGCCACAAGTGGATTCTTACAGCAACAGACTATTTCACCAAGTGGACCAAGGCAGTAGCGCTCAAAGAGGCAAGTGAGTCTAGCATACTAGACTTTTATGAAGGGATAATAACCAGATTCGGTGTGCCGGCCACCATCATATCAGATAATGCATTAGCATTCATAGGTTCAAAAATTACAGAATGGGCTGTCAAGAATGGAATCTATTTGAGCACCTCTTCAAATTATTACCGGTAGGGTAATGGACAGGCAGAGTCCACAAACAAGAATTTACTAAAAATCATCAGAAGGACTCTGAATGAAAATCAAAGAACATGGCATACAAGGCTAAAATCAGCGTTATGGGCTGACAGAATAACACCAAAGAGGTCTACAGGTAATTCTCCCTACAAGTTGGTCTATGGGAAGGAGGCAGTATTGCCTATATCATTAGAATTTCCAGCCTTGGAGCTCATGAAGTAGCTTGAGTTATCTGAATTCGAACCAATGGAGGCCAGGTATGCAGAATTGATGGAATTAGAAGAAATCAGAGAACATGCGGTTCAAACGATTGAAAAGGATCAAGCCGTAGTAAAAAGATGGTTTGATAAGAGAGCTAGGGCAAGGACCTTCCAAGAAGGGGACCTAGTTCTGAAATGGGATGCAGATCGGGCAAAACTAGGAAGGCATTCAAAATTTGATGCCATTTGGAGTGGCCCATACATGGTCACAAAGTGCAAGAACAACAATGCTTTCCAATTGGCCTCATTGGATGGTGAAGAACTGCAGATTCCAGTAAATGGAATCTATCTCAAGCGTTGCTTCTAGAGGGAGGTTCACTACATCTGTAAATACTAGTTTAGATTTTCTTTCCTCCAAGTGCTTGTGCACATTGTTTTGCTGTAGATTAGTTTTGTTTTCCCTAAGTGCTTTGGCATAGGTTTTGCTACTCTCGGGTTGTTTTCTACAGTTCAGAGTGTTGCTAAAGGCGAGTTGCAGTATCAGGCTTGTTTTAGGATAATGCTTAACTCCATGCCCAATGGACCGCTAAAAGGCCACTGATCTTCTACCTAACAGGCAGGTAACCCCGCTGAGTCGTCAAAATTGTTGTCAAAATTTCACCCCCCAGGGTAAAATTTCGATAACATGCATCAAAGGTTACAGAAAGGCAAATAGGTCAATCCAGAAAAAATCGCGAAAATCGGCTAAGTCCTAGTCCTAAGTGTTGCTCGGGACAAGCGGGACAAAAATGCCCGAACCGGCCGGTTCGGCCGAAATGAGCACAGGCAGTCCAAAAGAAAATGGGACAAGTGGGACAGAAGTACGCGACGGGTGCGAAAAGCCGATCCAGCCGAGGAGAAAAATTGGCTAACTGCTGAAGAGGATCGCCTTCGGGACAAGCGGGACAAAAATGCGCGAAATGTCCGAACCGGCCGAAATCAGCACAAGGAGCCCAAAAGCAATTGGGACACGCAGGACAAAAGGACCCGAACCGGCTGAAAGGAGTCAAGTCAGTCCGGAAAAAGTGGAACAAGCGGGCCAAAAATACCCGAACCGGCCGAATCGGCCGAAATTGTCCCAAGAGGTCCAAAATCAAAAGGGACGTCCGGGACGGATGGACGCGAAGTACGCGGAAGACCCAGCAGGCCCGAGAACCATTGAGAAATTGCCAAGTGTCCTCATAGGAGTAAAGGTCAGAAAAGTCAAAGGGCGAATTTTCGAGCACCGAGCCGAACAAATAGGATCATGCCACGTGTCCCATTTAAGAACCCACGAGGAAAATTCAAAGGAAAGCCCGCCGAAAAGCAGAGGACAGAGAATTATTCAGCGAATCAGAGCGCGCCACGTGTCATCCAAGTGGCAGAGCGCGGGAAAATATTTCAAAATCCGTTTTCGCCTGTTCCGTGTCCTAAATCTTCAGATCGACATATCTTTCGATCCAGAGCTTGGATTTGCACGTTCTTGATATCAATGGAAAGATGTTGAAATTCTCTACACATTTCCAGGGTCAATCTTGCATTTTAGTATAGTCCGGAGAAAGAAAATCAGAAGATGCCTCTGGCATGAAATAATAAGCAAAAGTGATGCTCAACTAATAACTTTAATGCAGCAGACAACCCGCCGCTTGTGTTAGGCAAACCGCCGCTTTGCCAGAACCCGCCGCTTCTGCCATGATGGACGAATTAAATGCAACCTAGAGGTGGTTGGGGCAGATTTCGATTTCCTCTCTCTTTTCTCTCCCATTCTTCCTATATATTGTAAGGAGGGGTTTCTTTCTGCAGTTGGACATTTTCTGCTTTGCACCCTCCCTTCTCTCCTGTTCATAAGAAGATTTGTGGAGTTTTCAAACCTCCCATATAGACTGTAACACCGTTTTTTGCCTTCTGGCTATTGCAATGTATTGAATCGATCCTTGAGCAATATATATGTGTCTGTGGTTGCTTCTAAACCCTCTTACATATTTATTACTGTCATTCTTGATCTTTCATTGCATTTTGCTGTCTGTGCATGGTGTTGTGTTATATCTACATGGTCTGTGTTTAATGTGGCAAAGCATATGTTCTTCATTCCTCGGTGCATCACCTCTATTAGCTTAGATTTATTTTATGCATTTTCTTACCTTGTCTCCTCGGCAGATTAGATTAGATTTTGAGAAAACCCTCTGCATATTTCGTGTGCACCTGAACAGAGGAATAGGAACCAGCCTTCTTTGGAGATTCCTTTCTCACTCTTCAAGTCCCACACTTGGAGAAAGGATTCAATGTTATGCTATCACACTGGATATTAATATGATCAACCTAGAAAACTGATCAATATCCAGGGGTGCTGTGATTTTGCATCAACACCTGTACTTCAATATGCTTGGTTCTCTCTTGAAATACTGGATTGCGAACAAGCTTCAGAATTCCTTCATTATCAACATATACTGGAGTAGATTTATGTTGTGGTAGACCAATTCCTTCCAATATTCGGCGTAGCCATATTGCTTCACAAACAGCTTCACCTGTAGCTCGATACTTTGCTTCTGTAGAAGAGCAAGAAAAAAAAGTTATGTTTCTTGCTTCCTCATGATATTGGTCCAGATCCCATAAAGAAGATGAAGCCTGATGTTGACTTCCTATCATCCATATTTCCTACATGATCTGAATATGAATATCCGATCAAGAAGAAATTGTTGTTCTTCTTGTACTCTAGACCAAGGTCAACTGTACCCATTAGATATCTCAGTATTATCTTTGCTACTTTCTAATGACATATTTTCGGTTCTTGCATGAAGCGTGATAAATAGCTGACTGCAAAGCTGATATCTAGTCTAGTATATGTCAGGTAAATGAGACTCCCGATCAACTGCCGATAGAGAGTTGCACTCACCGGTGGTGGTGGATCGGAATGAGATAACTGAAGTCTCACTTCCATAGGTGTAGCAATAGGAGTACAGTCCATCATCCTGAATTTCTCGAGCATTGTCTTGGTGTATTTCAACTGTGATACAAAGATATGATTCTCTTTTTACCACACTTCCAACCCAAGATAATAGTGCATGAGCCTGAGATCTGTCATGTCAAATGATCGATTAAAATCCTTCTTTGTTGCATCGATCATCTTCATAGAACTACCTGTAATGACTAGATCGTCGACATAAACAACCACAATGACAATCTCCCCCCTTGCTTTTTGAGGTAGAGATTGGGGTCATAAGGATTCCTTTCGAATCCATGACTTATGAGATGCTCATCAATTTTGATGTACCATGCCCGGGGTGCCTGTTTTAGGCCATATAGAGATTTTATGAGTCTACATACCATCATCTCTTTTCCTAGTATTACGTAACCCTCTGGTTGAGTCATATAGACTTCTTCTTACAAATCTCCATTAAGAAAGGCACTTTTCACATCCATTTGGTGGACTTTCCAACCAAATTGTGCAGCTAGAGCAAAGATCATCCTAATTGTCTTGATCTTGGCTGTGGGAGCAAATGTCTCCTCATAATCAATGCCTTCTTGTTATGCATACCCCTTTGCTACAAGCCTTTCTTTATACTTGTCAATAGTCCCATCTGATTTGTACTTAGTCTTGAATATCCATCTGCATCTAATGGGTTTCTTCCCTGATGGAAGGTCGATAAGCTGCCATGTGTTGTTCTTCATCACTGACTGATACTCTGAATCCATGGCATCTTTCCAAGATTTTGATTGTAGGGCTTCCTGAACTATAGATGGCTCAACTGTTTCAACAACTCTGCTCATTAGGGCATAATTTACCTCTTCACTAGCTTGACTGCGAGTTCTAGGTCCAGGATTGGATGATGTGCTAGGTGCTTCATCCAAATTTACATCTCTTATTAATTGAGTATACCATTTAGGTAACTTCTTAGCTGTTCCATTGGCTTGTGGTGGATCCAAGTTTTCACCATCATCCAATTCATCATTGTCATCTTCAGTGGGAACATCAAATTCTGTCTTCACAAGAGGTGTATTCTGCATGTTTGTTGAGTCGTTGAGTGGAGCATCTGCTTGTTTCTTCTTAAAGAACTCAACATCCCTACTTGTGTATACTTTCTTTACTTTCAGATCCCATAATCTATACCCAAGTGCTTCTTCACTGTATCCAATGAATATTAGTTTCTCATCTTTCATATCCAACTTGTTCCTGTTCTTCTTGGGTATGTGCATGCTAGCTTTACACCCAAATACTCTTAGGTGTGCAATTGATGGTTTCCAATTTGACCATGCTTCTTGAGGTGTCACTCCTTCAAGAGCTACTATGGGCACTCTGTTCAACAAATAGAATGCAGTTCTTGCAGCTTCTACCCAAAATGTCTTTGTTAAACCTGAGTCATCAATCATACATCGCACCATTTCCATGATAGTACGATTCCTTCTCTCAACTATACCATTTTTCTGTGGTGTGTGAGTAGGAGGCATTTGTCGACGAATCCCATGAGCTTCTAGGTAAGTCTTGAACTCATTGCTTGTGAATTCCCCCCCTCAATCTGAGTGGAGAGTTTTGATCTTGCGACCAACTTCATTCTCAACAAGTGCTTTGAACTTCTGAAATGTCTCAAAGGCTTGACTCTTATTTCTTAGACAATATGTCCACATTTTTATTGAGTAGTCATCAACACAAAGCATGAAGTATTGACATCCAGAATGAATTGGTTGCATGGGCCCGCAGAGATTGGTGTGCACCAAATCAAGATTTCCCTTAGCTCTATATGTGTTCTTCTGGAAGGGTACTCTGTGTTGCTTTCCAGCTAGGCAATTGTGACACTTTTCAGTGTTGTGCTTGAGCGTAGGTCATCCTTTCACCATGTTGCCCTTTTGAAGTGTTTGGAGATAGCCAAAACAGATGTGACCATATCTGCGATGCCATAGTTCTACAGATTGTGTGTCTTTGGCCACTAGAGTTTGATCATCCTTGTGGACAAAATCAAGTTGGAACATGTGTCCCACATTGGAGGCTCTTGCTACAATCTTGGAACCTCATGACTTATCTCTTATCAAGCACACTTTTTCTCCATTATTACTGTCAAAATCCAACTTCAAGTTGTGATCAAGGAGTTGACTAAATGATAGCAAATTATTGGTCAACCCTGGTACATACAATACATTTGTGATTTTGCAGTCATGCTTTTCAAGAGGTAGTGAAATGTTTCCAATCCCCTTGACACTGTATGATAAGTCATCACCTAATGACACATAGTTCTTGTTAGGTGAGTCACGTAGTGTGTAGAACCAATCCTTGCATCCAGTCATGTGTCGAGTTGCACCCGAGTCAAAATACCAGATATCTTGTGTGGACTTGGTTTCTTCATCAAATTGAGCAGAATACATGTGGTGTCCTTCATCTGAATCATCCTCATGTTCATCAATGTACCCTTGTTGTTTGGGTTTTCTTTGCCAATTACCATTTTTCTTCCCTTGAATGTTGTTGTTGGAATTCCCTTTATTTGAATTATTGTTACCCTGTTGGTTATGGGGTTTTTAATTGCTTGATGGACCCTTTTTATAGGAATTGTACCAACAATCTTTGATGTCATGTCCCCCTCTATTGCAAATGAGACACTCTTGGTGTTGTCTCGTTGACTTTGGTTTTGTTGGGACTTCTTGTGATTGGACTGAAATTTCCTCTTTCCTTTATGATTGGAAGATAGTGCTTGATCATCTTCATGATCTTTGTTGTTCATTGTCTCTTCTTGTTGGAGTAGATTAGAGAGAGTGGGAATTGAACCGCTGACTTGTTTGTTTCCAAGATCCAAACAAAAAATTTGAATATTGTTTTCACTTTTTCTCATAAACCGTTATCTAGGTTTTTCTCAAATTTTGACAGAAGTATCATAAAATATTTTTCTTAAAACCCACAAAATTTCAGAAGAATTAGAATCTTTGTTTTTGAGATCTTACCAATTTACCAGCTAGATCTGATTTTTTCTTCAGAAAAAAATGATCCGACTTGTACAGATTTTTCGTCATATGTAGAGGCCAAATATGAAGATGATGTAAAATAAAAAGTTGTGTGTCTCCTTCTTATATTTCCAAACAAAAAAAAATCACATTAATCTGACATTGTATGAAAAAGTTACGTCCCTTTTTCTAAGAGTTATCTGCTGGAATTTTGTTGACAGGACTGCTTCAACCTTTGCTCCCGAATTCTTCACACCTCCACTTTCAGATCTGATTTTTATTTTTTTTTAGATCTGATCTTTTTTTTTTAGATCTACAAAAAAAAATTCAAGATCTCTCTCCTTTTTTTTTTAATTTCTCTTTTTTTTTTCACAAATCTTTTTTTTTTTTTTAGATCTGCAATTTTTTTTCACGATCTTTTTCCTTTTTTTAAAAAAAATCTCCAAATCTGAAATATTCCACCAATATGTTGGATCAATTGGCTATGAAAATTACTAATCAAAAAAAAAATTACCTTCCAAATAAGTGGATAGGTCAAATTTTAGTTGAGGGATGCTTGGAAGGAATGGAGGCTGCGGGATGCTTCAATGGCTCTCCTTTGATGCAGATCTTCTTCTCCAATGGATCCTCTCCAATAGTGCTCCTCTTCAACCTTGCTTGGATAGAACCTGCTCTGATACCAAATGATAATAATGGTATAGCTTAGATACCAAATGATAGAATAAAATAAGATTGCAATGACCAAAGAGGGACAGAAGCCTCACAAATATTATTGATCATGAAATCAGATTACATAACAATGCAAGAGCTATAATATTTATAGATATTAGACAGCCTCATATGGATAGACATGACACCCTATCATGCACCAACTACGAGATGATAAGACCCATCTCACATGCACATGTAATTACTACTAATACCAATATTGAATGTTGTCCAACATAACAATATTGAATGCAAGTCACTAGACTAGAGTGCACATGTTGCACATTATTAAATAAAAAACAATGCAATAAAATGCAATAAATATGCCTATGTTAAATTATGCTAACAATAACATGCAAGAGAGGAGACCACAATCATGTTTCATGGAGTGCAACAAAGTGACACCGTATACAACCACAAATTGCAAAAAACTACAAAGGAGGTGAAATCAAATCCTGGTTGTGAGAAAAAGTGTCTCATGTCGCAAAGGATACCCCCTTACTACAAACTATGGTGGATACACTCACTAGTCATAAGCAATAATAAGGGTAAAATATAATGTTTAAAATGAACTCAAGATGAGTCTGAAAGATCTTCAGAATGTCGAAAAAGCACACGAAAGACAAATAGGAGCTCGGAGTGTTACTGCACACTTGAGTGCACAATTAGTTAAAAAAATTGATAATAATGCCTAAAATTACCGTTTTGAAACGCCCAATTTTGCTAATTTTAAAGCTATTGGAGAAAAAAATGACAATAAGGGTTGGTTTAAAGGACAATTTTAATTATTTACTAATCGTAAATGCTAATTAAATTAGAGTCGTAATTAATAGAAATAAATCTAATTAATTATGAAGAAATGATAATTAAGATCTAGTTAAAAATAAATCCTAATTAAATATTTAAATACTCCCTTTAAAAATATCCCCCAAAAAAGATCACCTCTTTAAAAAAAAATTCCCACTTTAAAGATTTCCCACCATTTTTTTTTGTAAAAAAAAAACATACCTTAAGTAATATTAACAGTCCACTTTAAAAATCCTACCAAAATATTTAATTAAACTTACCATTATATAACAAAAACTGACTGAATTAAAATTTAAGAAACTTACCAAACTTACCATTAGTGGAAATCCCAAGTTGGAGGGAGACGTCGGGAAAGCCATGTCACGACAAGCTTTGTGGAGGTTGGTTCATCGTGGGTCTTGGCATGGGTTATGGAAGACCATCGAGGGGAGAGCTCATGAGGCAGAGGAAGCCAGGATCATAGACCATGAGGAGGGAAAAGAACCACGGAAATATGGCCAACAAATAGTAAATGTAAACAACAAACAACAAACGACAAACAAAAAACTTGGCCACATGGAAAGCAAAGAGTCCATGGGCAACAGGTAAGGCCGAAGAAAGCCCAAATGAAAATAGGCACTGTGAGCTAGATCCAGGTCCAATGTAGCATGAACCAGAGAGAAGGAATAGGCCAAGGCATCCTGGGAGTTGCACGAGCGAGCATGCACAAAATGCAAAGGGAAGCTCGAATGTGGAGAATCCAAGCCGAGCACAAGTGCCTGAAGAAAGAGTAGACCAACGCAAAGGAATCCATGTAGAAGAAACAACGAGATTAGAAGGTGAGTAGGGGCAAAGCCAAGGAAACAATGCAAGCAAAGGCTGAGAGCTAATGTAGGCGATGATCACGAGTGACCAAAGTCATGTAGGCACAAGTCAAACCACGCAGGTCGATTAGGGTTGGTACATGAATCAATTACTGAAAAACCAATCACAAAGGAGTTTGAAGAGTTTGCAGAGTTGGTGTTTGGAGTTGTAGGTCGCAGGCATAAACAAAAAATGCAAATATCAATGCAACTACCAATTATAAACCTGGATCTTTGCAAAAAAACACCGTGCAAACACAAAAAAAGACCAAAAAAAGATATCTAAAAATTTTTCAGTTTAATAAAAAAATTTAAAAAACCAGAATAAAGAACCTCTTATTTTAGCTGATCTGCTAAATTTAGCTGCAGGTAGCTAAATGTAGCTACAAAACCCCTGAAAAACTCAAGGAGATCTGCACATGCACGAAGAACACATAAAAAGCAAAAACTTTACAAGAATAGCGTGTTAAGAACGTTAACAATAAATTTCCAGAATCTAATGATCGAAAAAATTACACGAGGAGTAAAAAATGAAACCAAGGGTAATCACAACTCAAACAAAGAATACACGTTTACCTGATCTAAGATTTGATACCATGAAATAGTTTGCGAGAATCATATTGAAAACTATGCACCACGATGAAGTTACACTCTAAAGGAAACGTAATAGCTCTAGCATAATCACAAGGAGGAATCGATCAATCAATGGAAGAACTTGCATAACAGAACAAAGCTTACACATAGAGAAATATAGTGGAGTGTCTTGGCATACTCATAAATGTCAAATGAAGGGATACATATAGGGTGCTAAGTAACCCTAGTGCATGACACATAAGAAAACCCTAAACCTAACCCATGTGAAATGACCCTCCATATGTGTGTAGAGGACATATAGGATCCCACACACCAACAGGTTCACCCTATAGAAAAAATGACACCGGATGGAATGCATATCTATGATGATGTGGTAAAGGTGAACATGGAGAAGGTCGGGTTATTGCAATGCTATGAGTTGCCCTATTTCAGAAAACCTGAGTGACTGTACCAGTGGTTAATGTTGCGTGTACATGAAGATCAGTTCTACTTCGCAAGATGTAGGATGCGGTTAACTCCCCAACTAATTTCTAAATTTACTAGTCTTACCTACGAGGGAGAATATTTTGATGATGACTTAGAAGATTGTTGAATCCTATGACTACAAGAAAGGGTCGCGATACTGTGACATCTTTGTGATTTTTGACCATGTAATGAGAATGGTCATGCTCTTGGTCACAAAGTTGAATGGGTAGGAGAGATGGACGCAAATCAACAAGGCTTGGATAAATGTTTTCCTTAAGATCTCTGAGGGGACCATCTATAACCTCTCAGCGTTAATAGAATAAGAAATCATCAATGCTGTGCGTGATGGAGAAAATATCATGCTTGGTAATTTCCTCCTTACCATCGTCTTTTCGAAGATTGGGGTGCCCGATGGGCTAGATAAATCTATTTGGTAATACCCAGATAAGAATCCTTCATTTTCCAAAATATTTGAGAAGTACACTTGTGAAATCATGATGGCTGCCCACAAGGCACGCTAGAACAATGGTATAAGCGGATGCATGACGTATTCAGAACTAAGTGGAGAATACCTAAGTAGTTACCTATTTTACTACAAGGTGAGAATGAATTTTCCATGTACCAACACTTTTTTATTGGTAGATTTAATTTGGCAGATGGTGCCAAGGGACCCAGGTGCAAAATGTCATTCTCCTTCACAGTATAATACTTCCAGGATAGAGTCAATAGATTTAAAGAGGTGAAGAAGCTAAGGTTTGACCTTAACACGTTAGAACAAGATTACCGTGAGCTCTGTAGGACATTGATAGATCCAAATAAGCACGCCTATGTGGAGAATTATGTTTCCCATGACATACATATGTTGAAGCCACTAACATTGCATGTTGCTAGGAGGACCGTAGCAAGGGTATACCTGCACATAAGGCTGAAGTATGAGAAGGGCACTTACATTGAAAATGATGTCTCTATCCCAGAAGACCCCACCATAAAAAAGAAGGCTGCCTTGAGGAAAAGGAAGAGAGAGGAGGGCCCTGAGAAAAAGGCACCAAGTACACAGACAATGCAATCTATAGGCATGCAAGAGTTAGGCAAAAAACCAAGCACATATGCATGGAGGAAGAAGTCCCCTACAAAAGAGAGAGAAGACACCTGAGGAAGAGGCACCAAAGTGATAAAATCCCCCTACTAAAGAAGAGTCACTGGAAAAAAAGGATTTTCCTAGGGAGGAAGAAAAAGAAGAGTCTCTTATATTAGAATCACCACTTAGGAAGTAGAAAAGAGTAACAGAAAATGTATACTTGAAAGAAATAGAGAGCATGGAGGTCAACAAGGGTGATGAGGACGATGAATAACATAGTGAGGCTCAAAACCATCTTGTGTATGATGTACACAAGTTAGAGGAAGAGGTAAATGAAGAGAAGAATGATGGCAAAGGAGGCACTCATGGAAAGGGGGGAAATGAGGAGGTCAACATGATGGATCAAAGGACTCCAAGCCTGACCAAGGAGTAGCTAGAAGATGCCGCAGAAAGGGAGCTAGCAAGAATCATAAAAGACTTGGTGGATCAAGAGGTGGAGTGCAGCGCCGAAGAAGTACTCAAGGAGACAGAGGGAAGCAAAAGTGTAGAAAAGGAGTATGGAAGCATGGGCGGAGATTCCTGCCTGACGATAAAATTCCCAAAGGCAGTGCACATAGGAACAAGGTATGACTTACATCAATGATCCAAATAATTTATTACAAGCACATTTCTAAACTACCATGCCTTCAAACCAAAACCTTGCATGGTCTTCTTTCGATGAAGAGGGTGCATACCCACGCACAAGGAATATGTTGTCTTGGGATTTTGATTCCCATTTTGATGAGCTCGAATTCGAGGTCAACCATGAGGCATTGATTAATATACCAGATACCAAGGGAATAAACCCTCTGGTGAATGATCAACAACTATTAGATGAGAAAGTTTGTAACGCACTCAACAAAGTGTTAGAAGAGGTTGAGGTGAGGCTCTTTGGGAGAAATGATAGAGTAAGAGTCCTGGAGGAAGAACTTGAAAAGAAAAATGAAATGATCATCAAAAATGACAAGGAGTTAAAGTAGGAGGAGTTGATCAATGCATAATTAAGGTGTGAATTAAGGGAGGAGAAGGAAAAGGTGCACGAGATCCATAAGAAGATATAAACTATTTCAAATGCCATAGTCTTAAAGCACCCAAACTAGGCCCTGCCGGATCAAAAAAATGAGTCAGCCATGCAATGCTTGGAAGACTTGACCCACCTCTTCAACATGGAAAGGTGGCCACTTGCATTGGAATCAACAGAAGAGGCATTGGCACACCAGAAGGAGGAAGAAAAACTGAAGATTTGGGAGACAGTTACTCGATATTCCAATATCTTTACCATTGTAAAGATTGCCACGTAAATGGCTGAGGTTGTTTATGACAATTACAATGATAGAGACAGGGTAAAAAGCATACTAGTTGTTACGCATGAGGTGGATATGAAGGAGTTTCAAGAGAAGAACAAAGGAAACAGGGTGAAGTGGGATAAGATCCTAGCCGAGGTTGAGAAAAATTCTAAAGAAATTGAAACCTTGCAGGGTTTGATTAAGAATCAACTTAAGGAATTATATCCCTAGGTCATTCGCAGAGTGGACATGTTGGAGGATCTTAGAAAGTAGCTAGAAGTAATTGTACATACGCTAAATGATAAGAGTGATGAATTAAGTTTTGATGACCTATTTCAGTAGGCGAAGGGTGAGGTGGATGCCTAGGAAAATATTGGAGCAACAATAAAGAGATAATTCCCACTCCTCCTACAACACTAGAAGATTCTTCCATTTCATTCTTTATTCAGATTGTTCTTGTCCCACTATACTTTATTATTTGAAGAAGTGGGATGTTTCCAAGGACAAAGAATACACTTAGTGTGGGGTGATGTTGGGCCTTAAAATATTGGTTGAGTACCAAAAGGCAAGTGCATGCAGGACTAGTTAGAAGAGGGGCGCTGAGGGGAAAGCACGTAAGACAAAGGGGTTTAAGAATGGTTTAAGTGAAACCAGGGTGCGTGTGGGATGAAGAAAATGGGTTTAAAGGACTTAGCCATATTTAGCATTCTAAAGGCACTTGAGGAAAAATTTAAGGACCCAATTAGGCACGATGAGTGGATAAGATGCCAGCCTGGAACCTTGGAGGTCAAGAAAAGGATATTCCACGTAGGGAATATTCCTAGAAGACATCATTACAGAGAGTGGAGGATTTGAAAAGGGATAATTACTCACCAATGGAGGACCACATCGACACTTGGCACATGATATATTTAGGAGAGAAGGCATGGTGGTGGGTGTTGATCCTATAAAAAAAATATGCTCGGGCTAGAGAAAGAAATGCAAGATATGCACGAAGACAAAATACAAGAGATGGTGGGAGGCAAAGGGAATGTGTAGAGAATAAGAAGCAGAGTAACAAAGTGTTGCAATAATGCTAGGTTTTAGAGAACTTAGTGCTAAGGGTTGTGAGGGATGTCATAAGCCTCTGTATAGCACTAGGAACTGTAACAAGGGTTAAAATGGGAAAAGTATAGTTAGGGTCTCATATCAGAGATGTTGATATGATTTGAGTCTCTGTCATTTAATATGTATGGTCTGGGATGACCCTTTTGAGTGTAATATGGCTACCAGAACTATTTTAAATCAATATATATATATATATATATATGGGTTTGTTTTGTATATTTTGTTTAAGGGTGTAAACCCTTGTGTTATATGACTTATCATGGCTTAGATCTAGTTTATTATGCTTCTTACAGTGATATTAGCTTATATGACTTCTTCTTCTACAAATCATCCTCCATTAATGGCATAACCTTATCACAAGGCTCACATAAAGGAGGGGATCGACACTCGCGCGTGCCTCGGGTGAGTGCCCAATGTTCGCTGGGTGATAGGCCGGTACGCTTGGGGTTAGTAAAGGTATTAAGGGTAAGTGAATGACTACAAACACACACACACACACACACACACACAGAGAGAGAGAGAGAGAGAGAGAGAGCTCGTAAGAGCGGGATTAGAAAGAAATGACACCTTTATCTTCTAATTGTTGTAATTGATCATGGAGAGCATAGAAATTATTGTCACGATGCCCATTGATGTGGTAATAATTACATAAAGGACGGTCATGATGGTTGTGCAACCGATGAAGAGGAGGATGTTAGCTGGAAGGTAAAAAATTTAACCACTTATCAAGGTGCACAAGACAACATGTGGTTTAGCGGCATGTGAAAATTATAATGGCTCATGGGTGGGAGGTGGAGAAGACTTAGGTGAATTCTTACACGGACCACGGTGGTGGCAAAGGCAAATTCTTGCGCAGAGGAGGATAGGGTGACCATGGAGGAGGGTCAATAGGCCGGAGAGGATAAGACTTAGTAGGCAAGGGAGGAATAGAAGAAGTAGAAGGGAGTGTTATAACATGATCCGCAATTAAGTCTTTTTCTAACTCAATAACCTTATAGCATAAAATAGTAAATGAATCAAATGTTTCATATAATAGTATTTCTTTTATTGGAGGAATTAAGCCACGACAAAAGATAAATTGCATTTCTAGATCAATAGGAAGGTGCATGAAAGAATTAAAGTGTAGATTGTAATATAATATTGTTTCTTTCTTTCCTTGATGTAAAAAATGCAAGCGTTCATATACAACTTTAGGATCATTGTTAGAAATAAAATGTCTAAGAAAAAAATCCTCCATATCATAATAAGTACTAATAGAGATATTAGGTAAATGAGTATACCACCGAAGAACATGATCAACGCGGCTATTATGAAAGGCTTTTAACAACAATCAATCATTGGATAAGAATCCATGGCTAATCATTAATTCTTTAGATGCAAATAGGATTTCATGTGGCATCGAAACATGAGAAAGGAGGCAATGATGAAGTCCTTAGGGAAATCGGAATTGTGAATCTTCTTAAGAATAGGATCACCATGAAGGTAATTATTGTCGATGGAGGCGTAATAGGATCTACTCTTAAGGGTAAGGGTATGAAATTAGGTTTGCAAACTACCAACATCATGCATGAGAGAGAGGATATCGTGTGAAGGGATGGTTGAGGAACTGAGAGGCACGTTGAGGGGTTGAATCTTTCCATTGTGAGTGATCATGGGAACCTGAGGAGGAGGAGTGGATGTGGAAGAATGGAATGGAGGTGTGAGAGAAGGAGATGTATGTGGAATCTCTACAGATGTACTAGGTGTAGGATCATGAGACATAGTGAGAGGTATATTAGGAGTAGGATTGGTGTCAACATGGTCATCATTAGAAATAGCTTCAGAAGTAGAAGAAAGAGGAGGTGTATATTCACATTCAAAAATTTTAATGAAAGAAACATCATCATTAACACGTGTAGTATCATTGTTAGAATATAAGCCACTATCAGTCATATTTTCACAAGAAAGGATTTCATCAAGATTATCATCAGCATATAATAGAAGTCGTAGGAGTGATAACATTATGTTTATCATGGAAATCATTGGAAACAATTTTAGAAGTAAGAATGGTAGGAGAGATATTCACATTCAACTTGACTAATAATATGGACATTGTTATCCATATTTATATTTTGTAAAATCATGAACATCCATGTTATCACAAGAAAGAACATCATAATGCAAATAATTTCATTTAATACTATCATTTTCCATAGTACATGAAGAGGAAGATGTTAGGAATATGTCTAGTGCTCATATATTTAATATTTACCATATGGTAAATATTTCAGTTATATTGCTATTAACTATCATATATTCTTTCAACAACAATATATTAGTATAGTTTGGTTGTACCCATAAAACTATTAATGAGTTATTTTCTTGTATGACTTCCAAGTTTATAGGAAGTTTATTTTCTATTCTTATGGCTATATAATAGCCTTTGTTTTTGGTACGAAGATAATACATAATATTATTAGATTCCTCTCAAGAATTTGGAAAGGTACACCAAGATGCTATTTGACCAAGACTTCATTTGGCATTAGAGCGAAAAAATGGTATGTTAAATCTTTATGTGGCAGGTCTAGTACTACTTATGGTCGCCCCTTTCACGAGAAGCCATCTAAGTTGATGGTAGTTTTCTAGTTTAGACTCTAAAGTTAGTGGTATTGTAATAAATAATAATAATAATGGTTTTTACAGTCCACGATGCCGGGCGGGAAGTTTTTGGGTCTACAAGCGGCTTATAGCATATGGGACTACCTTGTACTCACATGCGGGAGGCAACTAACTTTGCTACAAACAAGGCGTACATACCCTACCCCCTATAGGATTTGAACTTGTGACCTCTATTTCAAGAGCACATGTTCTTCACCATTAGGCCAACTCAGGTGTAATTTTTACTCTATTCAAACTCAAACTTCCAGCACTCGGTAAAAAGGAGTGTAGCCTGATAAATCACCTTTAACGGCATTCAAGGTTGGGCATGTTTTATACGTGGATAACATTAGTGGAAGCATTTTGAAATTAGATCCGGTCTGTATTAAACACAACAATACCAAAGTTTGTCCGCTTATACAGGTCATGGTCAGTGTGAAGTTTGGATTGCAACGACTTCAAATAGTGCATTCTGTCGAGAATCCTCTATTGAAAGTCTACTCAACGCGTCATTTAAAACTTATTTCCAGCTATTGTTGTGTATCATATCCTCTTAGATCGTACTTATCTCCTCTCTTGGGATAATATCCATAGGCTCGATTATTAATGGTCGATCTGCACTTCCCCTTGTACCATTCAAATATTTTTACTCCTGTATGCACCGAACGAATAGCCAAAGCATGAGAATAATCGGTTAAACTAGGCGCAAGAGGTTAAAAACCGACAGATTTATGGGAGGAAAATTTTCTTTTGCATGCCCAATAGACTAGTCTATTGGTCATCCGCTATTTCCCATGGCATTAAACGATCTCGCTTCGCCCCATAAACAACGATGTACATGGTTTTACGTTCAATCCTACGATGTTAACATTGAAAATATTACATTATGGCAGTGCCATGTAGATCTTCATGCACCTGGAAGTCTTCAAAAATTATTACAAATCAGTGGATCGAGAAGGGAAGGCATAGATATGCACCAAAGGAAATGTGATTAAATGTCCAAGTTCGAGCTGGATTTTCACTTGACAACCTCTTTGCATTAATCCTCCATTTCTATGTGGACATCTTCACCATTCTGAGTCAATTTTGTCTTTACCGTATCAAGAGTAAATTAGGTTTCATAGTTTTGTTTATTTAGCATTGGTAAACATATTATGAGTTGTTTGTTGTCAATGTAATAAAGTTTTAATGAGTCCTCCTATGTTCATAGTAAATGTGTGTTGTCAATAAAGAATTATATATATTGTTTTGATAGTGGGCACTTGGTCTTGTCATTGTTATATCAATTTATCATAGAGGTTAATTGTGTCCATTATCATTAATTAAATCAAGAGTCTTTATCATCCCTCCAAGGTAATATGGAATCTTTTGTTGAGGGCAATCTCTTGCTCGAACAACAAAAAGAGAAGGAATTATTAGCAGAATATCATAACATTCTTTTGAAGGAGGATTTTTTTGGAAATAGAAATCGAGGGTCCAATGGCTCAAAGAAGGTGACAAGAACATGAAGTTCTTTCATATCTCAACTTTAAAAATAAGGATCTCTAATTGAATTCTCTGTATCAAGGATGAAGAGGGAGTGCTGATCAATGACATTAAGGAAATCCAACAAGTTGCTAGTTCTTTTTTCAGCAGACTTTTGGCTTCTACCAGCGCTTCCAACAACATTAAGGAAGAGCAGTTCTTGGACTGTATTCCTTGTTTGATTAATGAAGATAAAAAAAACATGCTCACCAAAATCTCTTATGTGGAAGAAATTGAATTTATGCTGAAATCCCTAAATCCTAACAAAGCTCTGGGACCGGATGGGTTTCTAGATCTCTTTTTTCAAACTTTCTAGGATATTTTGAAGGAAGATACTTGCAATGTTATTCAAGAATTCTTTAAGAATAAAAATATGCTTCAAGAGTTAAACAACACTTTTCTTGCCTTGATCCCTAAGAATCATGATCCTAACGGATTTCAAAAAAATTTAGACCTATAATCCTATGTAAATGTGTTTATAAAATGTGCTCCAAAATTCTTGCTATAAGAATTTACCTTGTCTTGCCTTCGATCATCTCTGAACAAGATGGAGGCTTTGTTATGGGAAGATAGATCCAGGATGGAATAGTCACTATTCAAGAGACCCTTCATTCAGTTAAGAATAATAAGAAGGAAGCCATGTTTATTAAACTTGATATGGAGAAATCCTATGATAGAGTCTCTTGGCCTTTCCTTCTGAAGGTTCTAACTAGGTTTGGTTTTGGTGAAGACTTCAAGATGATGATTCTTTCATGTATTTCCACAGCAAAGTTCTTGGTCCTGATTAATGGGACCCCTTGTGGATTTTTTAACAGCACGCGTGGATTAAGACAAGGTGATCCCATTTCTCCCTTTATTTTTATTATTATGGTTGAGACCTTCAGTAGATCCCTTAATAAGGCTTCCTTGGATGGTAGGATCAAAGGTATTTCTCCTTATATTAACTGTACCAGTGTTGCTCACCAACATTTTGTTGATGAAACTATGTTGGTGGGTGAGGCTTTTGTCCCGGAGGCTATGGAATTCAAACAGTCAATGGGTGATTATGAGGATGTGTCGGACCAATTGATCAATTATGGGAGAACCTCTGTTTTCCTTTATCAACACCACAGAAAGAAGATGCCAACAAAATTTCTGGAATTATTAATTGTGTGTCTAAAACCTTCTCGACTAGGTATCTAGGTATGCTTATTGGAGTGGAAAAACCTAAGAATGCTAAATGGAATTTCTTACTTGATAGGTTTTTGAAGAAAATTGAAGGCTAGAAAGGTTCTTTTTTATCCCAAGCTAGCAAGGCAGTCCTCCTCAAATGCTCGATTAAGAATTTTCTTGTTTATACGATGTCTATCTATAGGTTACCCTCCTTGATTGCTAGTAAGTTGGAGAGTATTCAAAAAATATTTCTCTGGAGTGGCTCAGAACCCAAAGATAGAATTCCTCTTATTGCTTGGGAAAAGGTTTGCGCCCCCAAAAACATTGGAGGTCTAGGTATCAGAGATTGGGCCAAAATGAATAAAGTAATTTTGTCTAAAATGAGTTGGAGGCTAATCAAGGAAGAGAGTGTTTGGAATTATATTATTAGAGGAAAATATTGGACAAATATTCCTGTCATTGAATGGTGCTCCTATATTTAGGATTCAAATGGTTCTTCTTGTTTCTGGAAATCGATAAACTGGGCTAAACATGTTGTCTCTGAGGGTAACAAATGGATGCTTGGTAATGGGTGAATGATTAATTTTTGGGAGGACAAATGGTTAGGGGACCTTCCTCTTAAGATCATTTACCCCACAGTTTACAGAGATTCTGTTGCCAAATATGAGACCAAGGTCAGAAATTATTTCAACTTTGATGAACCCTTGGGACAATGGAAAACTATAGAACTGGATGGTTCTAACATCATTGATATTTCTTCTATTAACATCAAATTAAGAGGCTTTATTGTTAATAAGGAGAGCTTAGAAGATGATAGTATTTACTAGTCAAATGAGGACAATGGAATCTTCTCAGTTTGAAGTGCCTACAACTCCTTCTTTTATGATGTGGGGGAAACTAAAAACTTCAATTGGGGAAGTGTTTGGGTCAAAGAGGTAATCCCCAAGATTAATATTTTTTGGTGGTTGGTTATCCATTATAATATCCTAACTGTCAGTAACCTAAACAAGAGAAATTTCTATATGGTTAACATGTGTGTGTTGTGTGAAAGTTAGTGTGAAGATTCCTCACACCTTCCCTATCTGGGCTCAGCTAGAAAGACTATTCTTAATCTTTTTGAAGTCAATTGGGTATTCCCAGATTCCATTAAACTGTTGTGGTCTCAATGGTCTAGTCCTTTTAAGAGCCAAGGATTAAAATATTTGTGGACCTTTTCTATTATGCATTTATCTTGGGAGATTTGGAAGGAGATAAATAGAAGAATTTTCAAAGGCAAAAAAGAGTCTTTCAAGAAATCTTGATCCCATTATGTTAATACCATTTAGGCTAATTTCTCTAATATGAACCCTAAAAATAAGACTATCTTTCATAATGAAGCCATATTTTCCTTTAAGTGTGGTTTGGGATCCTCATCTACTAGTACCCCTAATCTCAACCCTAGACTGAAAGGATGGATGAAACATAGCAAGGAGAGTATTAACTTGAACTTTGATGGCATGTCCAAAGGAAATCCTGGTAGAGCTAGCTGTGGTGGGGTTTTCTGGGATTCTGAAGGAAGATTTATTCTTGGGTACCATCAAAATCTTGTAAATCAAACAAACCATGTTGCCAAAGTAGCGGGGTTTTTTTGGGGAGTGTATATAGCTCTTCAATACAATTTCACCAATTTGGAGGTGGAAGGAGACTCTATGAACATAATTAACAACATTACTGGGAAAGGATCCATTTCTATTTCCATCCAAAACTCTATAAAGAGTATTAAGGAAATGTAAAATTTATTTGAAATTATTACCTTCAAGCATGTTTATAGGGAGGCTAACTTTGTTGTGGATTGTTTTGCTAATACGGGGGTTCATTGTGATGAGTTGACACTTATCAATGAAGTGGAAGCTCTTGATTCCAAGGTGCGTGCACACTTACATAATGACATAAATGGACATGTCACCAAATAATGTCATTTCATGGTGTGTCAAAGTCATCATGGTCATTTTCCGTAGGAATAGTGAGAATTTATTTTAAAATAATACGAAGATCCGTGAGGGGATCCACTCATGTGTCTGGAAAGCTTTTTTGCCTCCCGTTCCTGGAGAACTTACATTTTTAGGCCTGCATGTAATCCTCTAGCTACCTAAAATTCTAGCATTTTCGTGAATGGATTTTTTATGGCCAAATGGGTGGTGACCTAGTTAGAACTAAACCTACTGATCTGGAAGGGGTGACACTAGAAGCCATGGCTCTATTTGATAACAAGGTTTTTATGCCCTTCCTAAAAAAATTCGAAGGTCATTTTGAAAATTTTAGGAAAAACATTTCCAACACTTAGAAGACTACCAAAAAAGGTGCGGTAGTTAAAATGAAGGGGATTAGCATTGAGATTACTATGGATTCAGTTTCCAAAGTGATGGGTCTTCCTACAGTTAGGAGGGAGGTATATAAACCCAAAAAAGATGCCTCCGAAGAGTTGAACCTATTTCTCAAAGGTAATGAAAATGTCACTTCCCAATTTGTTGGATATCTTCGTATGTCTTTACCTAAACCTTTTGATGATGTCACTCTCACCCTTATCCAATTTCTCACTCTTGAGGTTCATCACAAATGCATTTACGCCTACCACCTACCGATGCTTAATCATTTCAGACATGGCTAGGCTTTTAGCTTCCCCTACTTTCTTTTTTACTCCCTGATTACTTCTATCTCTCACTTCAAAACTAGAAGGGTCTCTATCCCACTCGATCAGGGCTTTATTCTCACTCTTGTTTGGCTCTAGATATTGATAATTCTCACTCCCTAACTAAAAATTTGGAAGCTTATGTGGATGCATTCGACTCAGACTCGGAGGAAGAAGACTCGAGTGAAGAATCTGATTATGAGGAAGGTGATTCAAAAGAGGTTAAAGATGAGGTTGAGATTGTGGCAGCCCATAATCTTAGGGAGTTGAAATCAAAGCAGGCTTCTACTGTTCCTTTGAACACCAAAGGGGAGTCTAGTAAACAAGATTCTTTGACTCCTATCAATGTACAATTAGAACAACAATTCAAGGCTATGGGGCATGTTAGACCTATGAAAGAGGAGAACCATCTGGATAAAATCGTGGCAAATATTGAGGAACTTAAGGGTGATATGAGGATCACCAAGATATCGATGTAATTTTTGTTCAATGATTGGCATAGGATGAAAGCGTGGGTTGAGGAAGAGGTCAGCAATGGACATGGCAGAGAGATTGATGTTTTAAAAGCCAACTATGGTTTCATAACTAATGAGTTGGACCATTTTCATGTTATTCTCCACAGCTACATGGAGTGGAGTGTAGTCACAGTGAAATCTACTCTTTAACATCTCCAGAATCTATGTCATCTCACTAATGCATAGTGTTGTGGATAGTCGAGGTAGGAAAAGAAAGGAGACTCCCGATAGTATCGACTTGGTGTATTTGGATGGTAACATAGATGCTCTGGCTAAGGAATGGAAAAAGGTACTATAGGGGATTGAAAAATCCTATAAATGATATAGGGAGGGGTGTTTTGTTTTATTTACTATCTTTGTAGCTTTTTGGTTGTTACTCTCTATGATGTTGTTAGTTCCTCTGTGTTATTTTGTTGATGTTGTTTCACTACTATTGCTCCTGGGGAGTCCATTTATTATGGAATGTTATATTATCATTTTTTTATGGTTTTGTAATGAATTTATCTTCTCTCATGGATTTGTGACTGTGTTTAGGGTAGGGTCCCCTCAACCCTTTTTTACCTCTAATAAAAAAAAAATCAAGAGTCTCTAATGTGGTATATAACCTATCAAAATTAAGTCTTGTAATATTTTTGTGTCATTAGCCTTCTTTGATAAAATATTGAAAGTCATCAATATTATTGTCAAAATTGACTTGAAATCCAATTGTGTCAAAGTTACAAATTTTATAGTCATTTAGTTTTCATCATGAGTCAAAATCAAGTGTCATTTTCAAATTTGTGAGTTGTCGTCAAAAGTTGTGTCATTGTAAAAAGTCTATAAAATAAAACAAAATTTCCTTACAGATGCATTTTTCATGTTACCCAATGTCCAAAAAATAAATTATTTCACATTGCAAGAGGAAATTCATACAAATAAACCTAATGTGGAAACATATGAGATTCACATCTTCATTGGTTGAGTAAGCACCTTCTTGCACTAGATGACGTAGGCACGTGAGGTTGGATTTTGATCAACGACCTCTCATTAGTCACCAATGATGAGGATGCATAGTAACTATGGTGGCATTTTTTGGTGTGTATTTTCTTTCTTCTATAATTTCAGTGTTCTAGTTTCTGGTGTTCTTCATTTTCAGTTGTGTGCAGTGTGATTCTATTTTAGAGTTCCTATTTTGTATTAAATAAGTGGATAATTCACATTGAAGGGGGGAACATGATCTCAATTTTCCATTTTCATTTCTCCCTCTTTATGAAGTTTGTATTTAGTGAGAAGTATTTCCTAAATAATTCCCTAAAGGAAAAACATATTGGAAAAGATAAAATGAGAAGGAAAAGCAACATCATGATATTTGGGTTGTTGGTTGTCTTGTAAAACCATCTGTATGTCTTGGGTTGTTGGTTATTGTATGAAACAATTTGTATGTTTTTGGATGTCCTTTCAAATCCATCCTTGTTTAGGTTATAGGTTGTCCTAAAAAACCATCTAGATCATGAGCACGCACGGGCGGAAAGCTGTGAAAGAAGTGTGATTATTTTTATCCCATGTTTTCACTAAGGGGGGAATGTTATGAATATATCGAGTGATCACATATTTAATATTTACCATATGGTAACTATTTTAGTTATATGTTATTAACTATCATATATTGTTTCAACAAAAAAATATTAGTATAGTTTGGTTGTACCCGTAAAGCTTTTAATGAGTTATTTGGATATATGACTTTTGAGTTTTTAGGAAGTTAGTTTTCTATTACTATGGCTATATAATATCCTTTGTAATTGATATGAAGATAATACATAATATTATTAGATTCATTTGCAACTCTCAGAAAAATACTTGAGAAGATGGAGGATCATGCATGGCTATGGGAAATGAGGATGAACATGTGGTAAATTTTGGTCAGGGAAAACTATGCAAATATCATAGGTTTGGAAACTATTAGGAAGATAATTTTGGAAGTCAAGGAGTTATTCAAGGAATTTTGGATCATATTGAGGATTGTAGGTGCGGTCATGAAATTCAGCTTTTGCAACGACATTAACAAATACTGGTAGTAGTCTCTTTATTTAACGTAAATGTTATGCACATTGGAACCTCATTCAAATAGATATAAATTCTCACACAAAGAACGTAAAGCTACTAGGTCCCTCCTTTGTGATGTTTTTCAAGATGTTAGCATGGAGATACAAGATGATATATAACTAAGTGTCCACTCAATCACACTAACCATTGCATATATTCAATTGGAAACACACATAATAAGGAAACACAACATATGAGATAAAAATTAAGATCAATTGCACCATGTAATCACCATATTCAGACACATCAATGACCATAATCCATCCTCCTTGATCCATTATTAATAAGGCCTTTTCTCTACATACCCTCCAGAACCCTAAAGAATGAAATACATACACCAAACATCATGTAGGTTTGCGAGCCCCGGAACAAAACCATAATCATGTGCACTGTCAATTAATATCTTGCCTTCATAACAACAGCTACTAACTTTCCTACTCCACATCAATGGATCTCTTAAACCCTTACTAGAAGGCTCTTCTTTTTCTCTTTCTGTTATTCACATGGTACCTTTAAATACTAAATGGAAAGGAACATGAAATATACCTCATGTATTACAAATATATATAGGGGTGGGGACTTTCCTTTCACTGCCTATGCAATCTCAAAATAGACTTACATGCTCAAAAATATCCATACATTAATAGTTGCATGCTACCTCACTTACCTCTTTTACGATGGATCTAATAATAGATTAATCTATAAATAGAACTTACTTTATCCTAATAATAGGTCTACCCTAATCCATGCATGACATTTTATCTTCACTTGCATGTGCTTTATCCCAAAAATAGAATTTCCTTGGCCCTCAAGTCATCCCGTTGTTCTCCTTTGCATGATCCGCACTCTAACTCAATTTTAACTATTTTTAGTCAGTAACTACAAAATTGGCTAAGTTTTGAGTTCCATCTTCTTGGGAGCACTGCCAATTGAACTGTACTTTCACACACACATATGCACCAAACTTATGTGTCTCACTCATCTTGCGCACTTTACATACTTAGCCATTTCAAGCAGTCCAACATTACCCCGCATAATGACATTGTTGTCCTCAAAAACGGGGTTCAACTTAACCCTCTAAGATACAAAGAAGGAAAAATAATAAGGAATAAATATCAAAAGAATGAAACATTAAAAGAATTCTTAGCACATGAATTGTTCCCTACTCATCAACTTGCAACAAAATCTTAAGGTATCCTTTATTGATTGCACTCTCCAGCTCATTCCAATCCATTAGCCCCTTCTTCAATGTATCTTGGACTGTCCCAACTATCTTTTCCATCTCTTTTAGAGTTATATCTTCCCCTTTATGCTTAATCTCCCTTGTTACTCCTCTCAGGCCTAAGATCATGCCATCCATAAATTCCATCCTTTGTGTTATCAGTGAGCCAAACTCCTTTATTATGTCATCGTGCAGCTCCCTTTCTACCTTAAGTACATCGTGCTTCTTTGCAACCACTACCAACTTCTCTTATCTCCCTAGAGACTCATCCTTCTTGGCTGCTAGGATATCATTCTCCTCCTAATTCATTTATTCCTTAAGGATTTTTTCTAGATCCTCGCAGTTTCTCAGCGTCCAATTTTCCTTCTTTATTTCATCTTTCAATGTCTACAACATGGTGTCATATTATTTAATCTTGTACTCTATAATTCTATTATTCTTTTCCTTCTCTACCACAATGTCTACTTGAGTTTCCCCTTGCACAACTAGCCTCTCCTTTAGCAATAGGTGTACCAAATCTTGCAAGAAATGCAAGGCCGAAGGGTGTAACTTCTATGTCTGTTCATTGAATTCTAGATGAACCTCTAAAACTTCACCCCAATCTCAGAAACAAACTCTAGAATATCCTCTTAGACAATTTACCTTTGGGAATATGTGTCTTTGTGCCTAGAATTATACGTTATCCTTTCTCACTTGACGTACCCCGATGCTCACTTGATGGCTCCCCTACACTCTTCTTATGTTCTTCATCACCTCAAGTGGGGTCTTCGTTCTTGCGCTCATCATGAGCATCTATTTTTTTCTATGCTTCCTTTTCTTGACGGGTCTTCTCTTCCATATGCCCCTTCTCATCTATTATATTATCAATAGGTGAAGCCCCTATGTCGCGCACTATTTCATCTAACATCTCTTATTCCTTGTTCTATCCCCAAGGCACATACTTGCAACTTCTCCCCTTCTTTTTCTCTAGGCTAGGATTGATAGGATATATCCTCGGTGACCTCCTCAATGACTCAGAGGGCCCTACGCCAGTGCTTTATGACTTGGTATTTATTCTGATCTTTCTCTTTTATCCCTAGTCAATCGTGCCACCCTCTTCCTTTTTTGTCTCCTTGGCATCCGGTTCAATTATCTCTTCTTCTACTACTACCTATCTCAAAGAACTATCTTCACGCGACATCTTGATACCTATATTTGGTTGTCTTCTAGTGCCATGATCTAGTGCATCACTATCTTCCATATCCTCCTCCTTCACATTAATGGGTTGTTCCTCTTCCTCTGTCCTTGAAGGGGTGAGCTCATGCTCCCACCTGGTACCAACTGTTTGTTTTCCCTTTGGAAGCTCTGGGATTTTTAGTTCATTCTCTATATGCTTCCCATTCACCAATCTAGGCTTAAGGTAGATTTATACCTTATCTACATCAATTTTCCATACCGCCAAAGTCATAGACTTTATAATGATATCATCTGATACCATAGTCTTGATATAAGAAGAATTACCTGGATACACATAAGTTTTTCTCAGCGTGTGGTAGTCACAATCTACCTTGTTTGCATCAAACCTGAGCTTCCATGTGTCTGAGGATATATTCCCTGAGGCCTAGAAATAATGTGTTGTAAATGTATAAGGAAACTTACACCATGGGATCCACTTACTAGTCTTCATGTAAAACCACCCAATGCAGTAGTGCTATTAGACCAGAAACTCTACCTCCCTATCCATCATTACAAGAAATTTTCTTAGTATGTGCCATTCATGCTCAAAATGATTGCACATTATCCTATACCATATCTCCACCCTGATTTTGTAAGTGCCTTTTGTGGCTCCATCACATGTATACTTTTCAAATATTTTTTCCAGTGACTTCTTCTTGGGTGGGTACTGCCACATTTTGTCTTTAGGTAATTTTGGTACGCTGATCTCTACAAATATGATCGACAAGAGGATTTTTCCCCATGAAATATTATCTCCCATGTGCACTTCCTTGATTATACCTTCTGCAATGAATGGAACAAGATTGCAGACAATCTCATCTGTCATCTTCTTTATAATGTGGGTCCATTTCCTTTTCACTTGGCTTCATATATGAACTTTGTTAATAGGTACATGACAATTTTAATGATAGGGCCAGTTACCTTCAAAATGTCAATCACATTCCTAAATTTCTGATATGTCATCTGATTGTAATGGCCTCCATGCCTACTTCATTATCTATATCAGTGGAAATTTATGTTCCTAAGATCCGTAATCATGTAAGTCACCCAATGAGTGGCGTGGTGATTTGTAATTTCCTTCCTGTGAAGTAGAAGAAGTCCTCATGGACCCTTGACATTAACCATTGATAGAGTCTTTCTGGTTTAACAAAGTATGGAAAATCATAAATCTGTAAGACTCTAGCTTTCTCCAAAGTCTTGTTTCCTTCATCGTCATAAATTGGTTTGTCATATTCAGATCACAAGTGGGTATTTTTTATCATTTCCTTCTCTATCTAGTTCATGTTTGCAATGGTGCGATGATTATAATTGCTTACTTTTCTTCTCCATACATGGGCCTACCAATCATGCCCCATGATTACACCATCAGGATACTACATTTCTAAAAACCTTTCCTCAGCCACTCTTAATTCTTCCTTCAGTTCCTTCTACTTCTTGCTACATGTGGTTACTACAGGTGCTTTTTTTGGTGCCATTACTACTTATCCTTTCCTTCTTCTTCCTTCTACTAAATCTGTAATCGTGAACTCACATTCCCTAGTTGCAGTTTTTCTTTTATTTTATAACCCTAGCTCCATGAACCCAACTCTTCACGCATTTTACTTTCTCATACACTTCCCATGAAGGAGGTCCACTATGGCCATGAAAAATTCAACTAGTTCGATGTATTTCTCATCTATAATCACAATTCACGCTCATCCACACTTTAATTTGATCTTCAGGGCTTGAATACTCAAAGCATGTAAGGTAAGAATGAATTTGATTAAACTTCTTTTTATATATTTTTAAACATTTCACTCATTAATTGCTCCTAACTTATGCTAGTTCACTTTAAAATTTTTCACTTTTACAATATCTTCCAATTCTATGGATGCATGGTTGTAATATAAATAATTATGCATCAGACATAGTACCTTTTTACATTCTCTGCGCATCCTCGCTATGAACCTAATCCAAGTTGATAACATGGCCTAGGCCATGTTAATTACTTTTTCCTTAGTGTGGTCATTCATTTGACAAATTTCCCTTAAGCATCATCACCTTAGCACTCATCTATTTTTACCCACCATACATCACACCTATACCCATGTCATCCTTCCTAACACACCAACCTATATATAACTTTCCCACCAATAATTTCCTTTTCCTCTTTTGTGCACTTGCACCTGTTTCACCCCACACTAAAAGGATGCACATACCTCTGCACATGAAATCAATAGATAGTAACCAGCTTCTTGCATGCAAGCGTGCTTATTACAACAATACAAGAACTAAAATGACAAAGCATAACAATTATTTAAAGGAAACACATGAAAGGTAAATCTAATCTAAATGGCAATACTACCTTATTACAAACACCAAGAAGACTTATTTATAGTAGGGCTTTAACCTACTCCCAGTGAAGTAACCGGGAAACATAGTGCTATCCAGCACCTGTAACTGACATGCACCTGATTCAAGTATCTTGGTCATTACAAAAGGTCCCAACCAATGCACTTTCAATTTTCTTGGATGGTACAAAAACTTGGAGACATAGAGAAGGACCATCTTCCAAACTTCAAATTTATTTTTCTTAATGTTCCTATCATGACATGATTTCTATTTTTACTTCTCAGTCTTCTGGCTCCAACATGCAATGACATGTCTCTCATCTAATTACATCATTTTATTAATGTGCTCCTCAACATCTTGTTCATCATCAAGTTCTCCTGCACATAATATGTAGGGATCGTAACATGAACTCAACTCGTAGTATTGCCTCCACACCAAACACCAACTAAAAATATGTGGCCTTATTCAACCTTTTATAAGTAGTCCTGTATGCCAAAAGTACAAGTCACACTTTATCATCCCAATCTTTTCTCCCAACATCACATATTTTTATCAATGTCTGCCCCAAAATCTTGTTGAAAGCCTCTGCATTACCATTGGCTTGAGGGTGATAGGGAGTGGTTTTATGGTGTGTTACCATAAATTCTGCCAACAGAATTCTTATTGTCTCATTCCCTCTATCACTAGTCAAGCTTAAAGGGAAGCCATACATGTTAATAATGTTTTCCCATAAAAAATTGTGTTGTTGTTGTTGTTGTTGTGTAAACCATTGTAGGTGCTACTTCTGCCCACCTTTTCAATAATTTGTGCAAGTAATAATGTAACGTGCTCCAGTCGTATGCACGTGTGGTGAGATAATTCCTACAAAGTCAATAGCCCATAATTGGTCGCAACAACATTTCATCTCTATTTATAGGTTTTCTAAGGCACTGACAATGATCACATGCTTTCACATACTCCTTAATATCCTTGTACAAATTTTCATACCAAATTTCTAGCATGTGCGGTGGCATCACTAGCACAATTCCCTCCTACTATTCCACCATGAGATTCTTCCATAATATACTTGCGCTCATGTTCCAGAACACAATGACACAAAACTTCATCACGACCTAACTCATACAAATATCCACCAATTACCTGATAAGGCACCGCGTATATAGCAAACTACTTCTTCTCTAATGTATTCATTCCTTCAGGTGCCATTCTAGTGCACAAAAACACTACAATATCTTCCAATTCTATGGATGCATGGTTTAATATAAACAATTGTGCATCAGACATAGTATTTTTAATTCTCTGCAGCATCGTCACTAGAATTAATCCTTGATAAATGGTCAGGCCATGAATTAATTTTTCCTAGTTTCACAACAAAAGTAAAGTCAAACTCTTGGAACAGAAGTATCCACCTGCATATGAACCCTTCGAAAATACTTTTTTGACTAAGTACTTAAGCACCATATGATGTATATAGAAAATAAACAGAGTTTCCAATTAGTATTTTCTGAACTTATGCAATGCGTAGATCATAGAAAAAATTTTCCCTCAGTGGTTGTGTAATTATTCTCCATGGGTGTCATTTTCCTGCTTGCAAAGAAAATAGGATGATCTACAATTCCTTCCCCTGGTTGCATCCATATTCCGCCAATCATCATGCCACAGGCATCAACATGAACATGAAAATGATTATCCAATGAAGGAAAGTGCAAAATAGGTGCAATGGTTAACCTTTCCTTCAAAGTCTCAAATTCCTGTCGTTGCACATCACCCCAATGAAACTTCCATTTAGATTTGAGAAAATATTCCTATGGCACAATAATCTTTGCATAACCTTTGATAAATTATTTTAATAGCTTGTATGTCCCATTACTTTGATTGGTAGGTTCTTCTAAGCCCAAGATTATAGCAATCTTGGCTGGGTCCACCAAAACTCCTTCCATACAAATGATGTGCCCAAGTTAAGTGCCAAAAGGTGTTGCGAAGATGCACTTCTTAATGTTAAGATAGATTCTCAGTTGTCTGCACGTCTCAAACATAAGCCTTAGATTATCACAATGGTCCTTAACTAAGTCATAGACTATCCAATCATCTAAATACACCTATAAGAATTTATGAATAAAATATTGAAAGGCCTGGACAACAATGCATGAGAAAAATGCTAGTGTATTTTTCAATCCAAAGGGCATACATCTATATGCAAAACTACCCCACCGAGTGGTGAAAGTTGTCCTCTCCTAATCTCCCTTCACAATGCGCACCTAGTGATAACCTGAAAAACCCATCTCTGAAAGAATACATATCTCATGCCCAGCAACTCCTTTAAGTATTTCTTCTATGAAAGGGGCAGGAAAGGGATCTATGACACAGGAAACATTTAACTCTTTTTAGTCCACACAGATCCTTATCCTAACATCCTTCTTAATGCTTATGACCATTGGGCCGACCCATTCAAATTCTTCAATAGGCTCAATGATTCCAGACTTGAGAATTTTATCAATTTCCTCTTTCACCTTCATGCGCAAGTTAGGATTCATCGTGTAAGGCATCTTACTAACATGGTGCATGCATTCTTTCATCTTGATCTTCATCTCACCCAAAGAAGGATGTACAACTTTTAACTCACGACAGTCCTGCAGGAATAAGTCTTGGAATTCGTGTAAGAGCTCAATAATATTTTTTACTTCTTGCTCTGACCAGTAATACCCAATAGTTGCCTCCTTAGGCTCATACTCAGTACAAATGAGAAAATTCTTCATCTTCATAGGAGCATGGTACGTGCATGAATTCTCATCTACGGAATCCAGTACCTCACGTGCACCTTTAGTATGGATAACATCCAGGTTATCAACTTCCTCATCATCAATCATGTAGACCAATTTACACTTTTCCTTTTCCTTCTAGGCGTGACCCATCTGTACTTCTTTTATCTCCTCAAGATCAAGGCATGCCTTGAGATCATGTTCTCTAAATAGTTCTAGCATGAACTCCTCTCCCTTCGCACTATCCCCCAAAGTGATGAGATTCATTATCTCCAATGCTTCATGGGCTGGAGGTTTACCTAGAAAAGTAATCAAAAGTTTGAATCATACATGCAATAATCTCTTTCCAATTTACAGTCTCTCTTTTTAACTTAGCATGGACATACCATGTGCACGTGAAGCCACACAATGTGGAGTAGAAATCTTGTAACCAAAGTGATGGTGATAAGGCCTCCTTACCCTATGCCCATGATATCTCACACTCATGGATGTGATGAGAGGCATGAAACTTATCGTGAAACTCACATGTTTGCGTAGGCATGTTTCTCTAAGTAAACCTGGTGGAAAAAGGTGATTTTCACTTATTGTCACTCCAAGAGGTTATCTCTATCTGTTTCCCACCAACACACTATTGTCTCACACAAAGTATAGACCAAAATGTTTCTTTTATCTCCTTCATTTGGCCACTGAGTCTCCATAGCGCACAATAATGTATCAGGCTTCCCTTTTCCAGTATATCTTAGTACTATAGATGAGCCTAAATTCCTCACCATGCATGGTCTGATGATCCTTGTGATTCTCTCTTTAACTTTGTGCCTAACCATTTCATATGTTCTATGGGCCTAGTTATCAAAAGAAACACTAGCAGTGTCACTTATCGATTGTGCGTCCTCCTACTTAAGAATGCCTTCATTAGATGGTTTTAGATTCTATAGATCACACACTATCTGAGCATAAATTCTATTAATTTATTCTTGAATCAAGGGATCAACATAAGGCTCTACCTTATTTTCAAACATAGGTATAATAACATGCTCATCCTTGTTCTCAAAACTGATGTACCTCAACATTGTTTGCATAACACTAAGGATGCCCAAGTAATGCTAGAAATTTGTGTGCTTCTATAAGATCCAATACTACAAAGTACCCAGTAAACTTATCCCCCTATATAATAATAAATGCATCCTTCAGTACCCCAATAAGCATCACCTTAGTATTATTTTCCATATACAACACATTCGAAGATGGTTTAATGTAGGTCTTCCCATATGGTTCCATGCTTCAAGATTGAGTACATTTACTTCAGCACCTATATCTATCATGATATTACTTACCATCCAACCATCAATTATTACATCTAGTGTGATATCTCTCTAAAACTCATGTTCCTGTGGTGGTAGATTCGTATCAAGTATCTTCCTCTCCTACTCAACTTAGCACACAGTACCATCTCTCAAATCCATTCCCCTAATAATGGGGTGATATTATCTTGGCACAAAATCTTACAGACATCCTTTAGATCATCGAAGTCCTTCTTTGGGAACTCAACATTATTTTCATGCTCTCTTGTGCATGCTTGTTCTTTTTAGCATTATATTTCACCCTGTAGTTCTCTAATGACTCACATAATCTCTTTGTAGACATCCTTCTGATGCGCCGCATATAGATACTTAGCATGAATCACTTCCCCTCTTGTTATAAGTGTCTTGACCTTCAGAGGCTCACACACACGTGCTACCTTGACGCGTGTTGTAACTAACATGGGTTATAACTCTAGATCAATCTTCTTAGGAATCCATTGATCAACATTTATGCATTGCACCTTGACCATCCTAACGCCCTTGTCATTCTTCTTGTTTTTATTCATTTGCTCATATAGGTTCAAGAAATCCTCCAACTTGTGTGGATTTCAACACCATAAACCAGTTGCATTTTGAGGGAAATACTACTAGTAATGATCAGGTGACCTATAAGTCTAAAAATTTCTTTGAGTGAACTTGCATCTACCACCACTACGACCTCGGCCATGATATCCTCCCCGGAAGCCTCCATTCCTATTATCTACATGATTTTTCCCTTCATTATGTTTCCCTTCTTACTCCCTAGATTCACTCACCACACCAGTCTAGTGCACTCCTGTTTTAATGGATTTGTGAATGTGATCAATCAATTTGCATTTAATGGTGTTGTGAGTAGGAAAATTTAAAATATTAAAGTATAAGGACACCTTCTTCTGGATGATGCGTTGTAAAACAGGACAATTCTGAACATCATGGTTTAGGTGACAGACTTCACAATCTAGTAATAACATGTGTACTGACTTGCATGGGTAATTGTCTTTAGTATGTCCCTCCACTTCACAATCTATACACTATATTCCACTACACGTCTCATGTGCTGAGTTAGTAGAATGATTCTCCAACTATTTCATCATGGTTGCAATCTATGCCTCTAAGAATGGGCTCACTCCCATATCAACACTTCAACATGCCTCAGTGCACAGAGCTACTTCCAAGGCCTTGCATGGATCCACATATGTCTTATGAGAGAGTACTCTTGAGAATGGAGTTAGTAATCCTCCAATGAACCATTGTGCATGCTGACTAGGATGAATATCATAAGAAAAATTAGAACAAAAAGTTTTAAAATGTGTGTCATACTCCCTCACGCTTTCAGCTAAACCCCTGTTTGATATCCTTGAGCATGCACTAATGCACTATTGCTCAAATTTTGAAATGTGAAACTCTTTCAGAAACACATAATGTAAATCATTGTAATCCACCATAGTTTGATGTGGGCCATACTTCATGTACCAACTGAGCTCATGCCCTTGTAGCCTAGTATAAAACTCATTATCCTTCCTATCTAAAGTTGTAATCCCGTTAGTGCACCATAGTAGTTCACAGTTATGAACATGCTTTGTTGAATCTTCAATCCCTCTGAACTCTAGTAAACAAAGAGACTTCTCATAGTAAAATTGAGGTGTCAGCTGAAATGGTTACTGATGTGGTGGTTGATTCAGAGGTGGTTGTAGTCCCTTTCCACCACTCACATCCAAAGTCTTATCCCATATCCCTAACACTTTCCTAATGCATATGTTGGAAATCACTCATATAATTCTAGTGGAAATAAGTTGAAGAACGTCTCATAGAGCTCATGATAAAGATTATCTTCTACCCAACGACATGCATTGAAATCAGGTCTATTGCTATATCTCTACACAAACTGATATGTACCATTATCTACCAAGTTTTCAATACTCTCCAGATTCAATCGATACGTTATCTATAAGCAACATCCTAGAAAATACCTTGAAAAGAGGTCCTAGTAACGGAACCAAAATTTAGTCTCTTTATTTCACCTAACTGTTATACACACTGACACCTCATTGAGATAGATCTAAATGCTCACATGAAGAATTCAAAGCTACTAGGTCCCTCCTTTATGATGTTTTTCAATACGTTAGCATGCATATACATGATTTTATATAACTAAGTTTCCACTCAATCACACTAACCATTGCATATATTCAATTGGAAACACACATAATAAGGAAACACAACATATGAGATAGAAATTAAGATCAATTACACTATCTAATCACCATATTCAAACACACAATAACCATAATCCATCCTCCTTGATCCATTAACAATAAATTCTTACATATCAGAAGCTGAATACATCACAAACATCATCACATAATCATGCGCGCTAATAATACAGAGCAACATAACTTTTTCACATCATGGGTTCTCTCTCATATGGAACCTAAAACAAGGACATATTCCCAACATATATAGGGGTGGGAACTTTCCCTTCATTCCCTATGCATTCTCAAAAAATACTACATGCTCAAAAAATAGCCATACTTTAACACTTGCATGATTTTACACTGGAGCTAATAATAGATTATCCTATAAATAGAACTTATTTTTATCCTAGTAATAGCCCGATCTATGCATGACCTTTTATCTTCACTTGCATTTTCTTTATACCAAAAATAGACGTTCCTTGGCCCTCAAGTCATCTTGGTGTTCTCCTTTGCGTGATCCACACTCCAACTTGCTTTTTACTATTTTTATCCCATAACTAAAAAATCAGCTAAGTCCCGAGTCGTATCTTCTTAGGAACGGGCCACTTTGATTGTAATTTTGCATGCACATATGCACCCAAATTTCAATCCTCACTCATCTCCATGTTTTACATACTTATCCATTTCCTCCAGTCCAACACTGGTTGCACATGCATGTAGGTCATATCATGTTTAGGATATGGGTAGCTTTTTTTATCTATGAGGGTTTGAGATCCTAGGGAAAGGGGTGTGAATGAAAGTAAGGTTCACCAAACGATTTAATATAAATGGAATTAAATATAATTATAGAGTAGCTAATGATAATATACAACAAATATACAAGTGCTAAGTACTTAAGAAATGTAAGATCTAGGAAAATAAGAGGGATAAATGACTTAGCTAGTTCCAGTGTAATTTGGAGGTATTTGGGATTGTGTATCTACTAAATCATTTTGGGATTGATGCAATAGTGGATTGATGAGAGTTCTGAAACTCTATTTTGTATGGGACATGAGCACCCACAGGAGGACAGGAGCATCCTGAGTGCTAGTGTCCGTTCTAGGTGCTAGTGTCTACGCAAATCTTCAAGATCTACTATTTTTCTGGGCCTGAGGGTCTTCGCTCCAATATTTGTTTTGTCTCTTTGAATTTGTTGTTATGGTTTTGATCACACATGTAACCTACAAAAAAAACTGAAGCAACATGCAAAATCTCATAAACACATTAAATCTTAATAAAATATGCAATATGTGAATTTAGACTAACCCCGATGGTCACCCAATGAGTGAAAGTTTAGTACCAAGCACTGCACTACATTTAAAAATTCATGTAGTTCTATGTGCTTGTGTGTCAAATAGTTTCCTTTGGTTTACATCATGCCAATGACGCTAAGATAACGGGATATAGCTAATATTTGATGCAAATGTGTGGTATGTAATTCAACACTTCCATTTCCTTTTCAGTGTATACAGCCCAAAGTTCATTCCCTTTGATAGTGGTGATAATATGTAGATGTGGTAGCCCTTTTGAATTTCCAGCCAGAAGAATCGTGTGTATGTTGTGTATATATGAATCTATTGTTTGAATTTAGACACTAGTGACAAAAAATGTTGACTATGAACACGGGATAAGGATAAGAAAATTGAAAAGGCCGACCACAAATGTAAAAATGTGCAAAAATAATAAATAGGAAAAAAGTGCATAGAATGGACACAAGTGTCTGGGTGCTAGTGTCTAAGGTATGCGCTACTATCCTGAGATAAATGATGACAAATGTGAAAAGAACGAAAAATAGGGATCCCCATGACCTGACCATAAGTGGATACACAAATGAAAAATTTGGAAGAGAGTTACAGTAAAAAAAAACAAAGACATATATGGATAAGAGATATTGTCACTAGTGAATAATTTTCTTACTTAAGATTCATGCATATAACATACTGACAACATAGTAAAATAGTAATATGTGCGTGATTTTGTGTCTACAACACCCAAGATGATTCCCTTTTCAAATGTTATGTGTGATGGATGGTTGTATGTAGACTAGAAATCCCATGTGAGGAGTGCAATGTGAACACCGAAAGGGATACAGTGGAGGAATAATAGGTTGACCATAAAGAGCATGCACAAATAGACATGGCTCTTTACGGTCCCACCACCCTGTAAGACAAACAAATGGAGAGACCAAATGGCATTTATCCCCATCTATTTAAGCTGGATTAAACACATATAAAAGATAATGATGACATGTAATGGAGGATCTAACGTGGAAAAATAAATCACGAAGTGTAATGGAGGATCCGACAAGGAAGATCACAAAGTGTAATTTTAACCTTTTGCATATTTCAATAATTCCATGAGGTTTGCATTTTTCATTCCTCTATATGTTAACATCACAATATAAAGTAAATATGTGTGCTCTAATGCATAGTGTGCAAAAATCCTCAAGTTTGGATCCAAGGAAATAGTTCTAATGAATCTTCATTGACCATGGAAATAAAGTACATAAAGGTAGTGGAGGAACCTTCTAAAATTCAAAAAAATCTAGAAGAGCATGTATGTCTCACTATTGTGATTGTTATGTGCTTATAGTTTTAAATCAATTCCTTGATCCACATGTTTCAAGGATATAATTTTATGGTTCATTCTTAACCTCCAATATACATAAAAGTGTAAATTACACTAAATTTGAATGCGCTTGCATCTAATGTGCTAACACCTCTAGATGCTCTATTTCCCATGAGTCTTATTTTTTTCTTTTGTTTTAGTACAGCCGTTATTTGTTAAGAAATGCATGCAATAGGGATATCTATACAATGAGACACAAGATTCACTGGAATTACTATGTGAAATGTCCACAATCCTATTGACACAATAAACACTGTTATTTGCACTATTTATCAACTTAGTATCGACATATTTGAATATTTTGACAAGGTAGAAGAATACCTAAGCTGATATTGTGTTATATTATTTCTTTATGAGTTTGGTACCAATTTCTTTCCATGTTTGATACTTCATTTCTTCAAATTTTCATAGGTCTCCTTTGTTTATGGATGTGATATGTCTCTTACAGAAAAAAAATATACCAATTTTTGGCCTTCAATCCAACTATACATCCAATGATCCTTTTAATTACTCTATCTTTCATTAATTTCCTTAGCATTTGAACCTCACCTCACTTGCCCACTTATGCATAGATGGTTGACAGAAGAACATGAGTTGCAGTAGTTTTAGGATCCAAATAAAAAATAAACATCATTGTAAATACTCCTAAACCTATAATGATATCCGATCATCAGGAACGAAGGAAGCACTACCACACAACCACCACAATTTTTACTGACTCCTTAATGATAAAGTTTAGAGTGCCCTCAAGATAGCTAACATGGGAAAGAAGGTGAACCATGCACAAATAATGATCAATTATAACCTTATAATGTAATAAGGGATACTCATGTGATTGATGTATGTAGAACCCTCATCCACTGAACTTTCATGACTGCATGCACATAGAACACAAGAAAATGTTGTGAAATTTGGATTAACACCCACCAATCACGTTTAGTTGAAAATTATTAAATCCTTTTCAACAAATCCCCATAGATATAGAGGGAGGTATACTATATAATATAGAATATAATATAGATTTGGCCCCTCTATATAGATATGGCAATGGGATGGTACACTGCGAATTAGGTGAAGCAATCAACCACCCTATATCAAAATTGGCATGCCACATGTGTGGACATTTTATGCATATCATGCTATCATGGCATTCCACGTGCCTTTTCTATGCTTCAACATTTTTCAGACATGTCTACCGAGGTGATTAAAATTTCATCTAACATGTTTCCCCTATCCTATGCGGTTTGATGTATGTCGATCCTTGTTCCAAAGCCCCCATTTCGGCACAGATATGAAGGATTCCATAAAAGGTTGTGGAATTTGGATTTACACCTGTCGATTGAATTTTCTTGAAAGGTTCTAAATCCTTCTCGAACAATTCATTTTGTGCGTAGTCTCCAATAAATGTTGTCCACAAGAACACACCTTTTTGAGGAATTTTCTCAAATAGTTCATGTGCCTTTTCTATCCTTCCACATTTTGCATGTATGTCTACCAAGGAAGTTACAACTACAACATCTAACAAAATTATTCTATCCTTTATGATTTTATGGATGTCCATACCCTATCTCAAATGTCTCATTTGGGAACAAGTTAAGAGTATGCTAGAAAATGTAAATTGATCAGGTTGGAGACATGTTTGTTGCATATGGTGAAACAATGTGATTGGATCGTGAGGAAACCCATTTCTTCAGTACGTTGCAATAATCATTGATTACTTTTTCAGATATAATAGCCTTGGAATCCCATCCTAGCCATTATGTATTAGTTAATTTTGATTTAAAGACATTTTGGTATGAATAAATTGGTACTAGAGAAGAGTATAAGATAAGCATATACCATTCCATTGAATGGACATGTTAGCATATGACCTAGCTAATGAACCCCAAGTAATATACACCTTTTAATTTGAAATTTTTTCATATTTCAATTATGTAATGAGGTCTTTGTTTCTCATTTCATGGTAATTCAACATCACAATATAAAGATAATACATGCTCTAATGTTAATTGTGTTGAAATCCTTCATTTTAGATCAAACACAAACATATTTAACAAGAAGTCCAAGGGATATTCAGTAGCCAAAAAATATACAACATAATAATCTTACTTCATAATTTTTGTTCAATGTTCTTGTTGTTGATCTTGTCATTACAATGTTGGTTATAATGCATTGCAGTACTGGAAATGAATTTGTTTTCCTTAATTTTTTGTGAATGTTTTTATCACGATTTCTATCATTTCCATGTTATGATGGAAAAATTAAATATTTTATCAAAACTTCTAAATTTTATTTTCTATTAATAGAACATTGGCTATCTTCTTTGCGATTGGACCTTGTTTACTATTAATCAAGCCACACCTTTTCAGTGTTCCATTCTAAAATTGATTAAAGTTATCCTCTCTTTTTACACTTTTCTATCATTTACTATGTGTATAAAATAACATTCATGTGGTTATATGGAAGAATATATGTAAGATAATAGTCATGTATTCAACATTTATTTCAATGCTCCATCTTAATATATGTACTTGATGTTTTATCCTCCATGCTTTCTAAATATTACTTCATGTTTCCATTAACATTTCTCATATGACTATTCTCATTGCATTGCTTATAATGCATGTATTTGCTTGAACTCGGAGGCTATTTATGTGTTAAGAATTATTACCTCTATTGAAGTGATAGTACATGTTTTAGCTAATAAAATTTTATTTGGAACTGATGTTTTGACTTTGAGGTTGCATATGAATTTGATTTTTTTCTCATATAAAGTGGTATTTTAAGTCCCATCACCTTTGATTTTAAGACAAGTCATATATATATATATTTTATATATATATATCATCGCTTGATTAATACATGAATTTCCAAGGAATGTATGGTTCGTAATATTCTAAAGCTATAATATAAAACTTTGGTCATTCTAATGAACCTAGAGGTTGGTATAAAAGAATGCAAAACAATAACGTATAATAATTTGTATATTTTTTACCGTCAAAGTGGAAATAATAATTTGTTTATTTCATCCAGGTGAGTGTTGTCAAGAGTGTATTATAAAACCTATGAGTTTGATTCAGGCCCTCCTAGGATGGGAAAAATTGTTACCTTTGTTAATCGGTGTATATCATTTAGTGAAGCAAGGTCAAAGCTAGGTGAGAAGGCATGTGTCAATTGGTCAATTTCAATTTGTGGGTAATTTTTTTTATATTTATTTGATGGTTGAACTCTATGATCTATGCTAGATAGGTATTGGTATGTGATCCTAATAATATGGTTGTCGACCAACTTAACGAATGAAAATTAGTTCCATAGGTTTAAAGGTATATTTTTTATATGACTTTCTATTTAGTCTCAAAATATTTTATTGAAAATCTTATTATTACTAGTCTTAGGAATTTTAGAGGTTGTGTTCAGTTACACGAATGGGACATTTTTCACTTTATTGGGGTGTGTGTTTGTATCTAATATTAGTTCCTCTACTTGTGTTCTTTATGTTTATAGAATTCATTGTACCTAAATGAAAGGATGCTTTAAAAGCTGATTTTGATTTCTATTATTAGATATATATATCGACTTTACCTCTTAGCTATAAATAGAAATAGCTGCAATAATTTAAGAAATCAAAATTCATTTAGGGGGAGGTAGTAATATGATAAAGTTCTATTTCAATATATTATCTTTTAATCAACTACTTTATTTTTTTACATTATGTCTAGGGGAAAATAGTATATATATTAAGTTAATTAGTCTTTGGATGTTCCCACCTTGTTCTAAGGATATTTAACAAATACATTTTGTGAATACTTTGGAATCATTGCAAACCATGATACCACACTTATTTAAGGAGTTTATTAACAATTCACATACCAAGTGCACGCTTCCACACTTTACATATTTGTTGGTTTTAGGGATTGAAGTTTATCTTATATTTGAATAAAATGAGTATACTAAATTATAGTTTGGAAATGGCATAAACAGTTCCATAATATTATCAACCCATAACACCTCCAAACATTGGGGTTGTATTTTTTGGACAAATCTTGAAAATGCATTTGATTGAAAAATTGACACACCAAGTGAATGATTCCAACACTTTGTGTATATATATATCTACCAAGCGCATGTGATGTGTTAAAAAAATGAGTGAAATAAATGTGGTTTCTTGCATGGACTAATAAGCTATAGGATATGCAAAAACTGGGTTTGTTTTTGACTTCATAAGAATATTTTTGTTTCTTACACTATTATAAATGAAAACACATTGATTTTATGGTACATGTTGAAAGAATAAAACCACGTATTTCATTCTAGAAATAAAATAGAGGAAATTAATTGGTTAGATCCTGAGAGTTCATAGTATTATTTTCAATATGCTTAAATTCATTAAGGGTATGATCACTTTTTTTACCCGCATTTCCTATTTCATATTAACTGTGGTTTCATGTTGTTTTTTAGTTCTTTCTCTTGCAAATTGCCAACAGGCATGAAATTTTTTAGAAGATCCAAACAACCATTTTGATCTTGTTTAAATAGAGGTAGTCACACCTTTCAAAATTCAAAGGATTAGTCTACTATGCAAGATCATGAGTCACCAGATCCACAAAAATATTCTTCATATAAGTAAGTTGCATAATAAAATAGTCTCCATTTTTATTAGATCTCAATGTAATGATGTCTTATTATAATACTTAATAATGTAATGACAAGAATGGTGATTTTTCTTGTCTGCAGTGATGTCAACACATGATTTTATGGATATTATTTTGAAATTCCTAGTTCAAATGGAGTTGTATATTGTCTTGTAAAACCAATTAGAAAAGAATTAGTGAAAGAATCTATGGCAGCATGTTTGGAGGATGTGTCACATTGTCTTGTAAAGCTAGTTATAATTTGTTAAAGAATCTATGACAACATGCTTGGAGGAGGTGGCGTAGTGTAATTTCAACTCAATAACTATTTGTACCAATTATGTCAAAGGTTAATGACATTTAGGCACCCTTTTGTATTTTATTTTATTTGATATGAATAAAATGTTTGTGGACCCATTTGTGGCAAAAAGATTCAACTAAAAATGTTTTGCCTCTTATTATTAATACAGTTGATCACCAGCCCACTATGACACCATAGAAAATGTGTCGCCATTGATTCCACTAGATGATATTTACTTATTATTTATTCTTAAAATTCTATTTTTTTATCCTTTAAATGTTGTATTGTCTCTACGTGAGAAAAAATTTAGAGTACATTAGTATTGTACGACTCAATATGTGTTGATTTTCACCCTACAACAAAAATTTATGTCCAAGATTGATAGACGAAATTATTGTACAATTCCATCATTTTAAAAAGGAAAGGTTGTCTGGAGAGTGTAGGTAATGTTATTGAGAGAGACACATAGGTTGGAATTAAACAAGGTTTTTGTATTGTCTAAATTAGGGAGTTGTATAAATAATAATGTCATCTCTATCACAGGGGGTTCATTAGCTAGGTAATATCCTAGCACGTGGGTTCATATTGAGGTAATTAAAATTAATGCCTCAATATACTGTTGTAGACACAAGGGGGTGAAAGGGACAAATCAGGTATTGGGGGTAGGTTGGAGTGGTGGGACAAAGGAAAGGGAGGTTTAATTTTAATATAAAACTAAAACATTTGAACCCTAGTTTTTAAAAGTAAATACCTTAAAATTAAAAAGGGGTGTGTTCATAAACTTAAATTATAATCTCCTTTTTAAATAAAGAAACAAGTTGTCTTCTTAACCAATAATAATAAGATGGTTGTAAAACTAGGATTGAGTATGCTTTTCAACACAAGTGATATTATTTCACCATCTTAATTATTTGAAGAACTATTGATAAATGATTAGAGATGTAACATTTATAAATTTGTAATAGGTATTCAATGGCTTCAAACTATCTGAATTTCAAGAGGAAATGATATTAAAACAAATTATAGTGAGAAATATAATATGATTTTATGTCACTTAATATTTAGGGTAGAAATAAAAAGGGGTAAATAAAATTGTAATTGAGATAAATGGGTAGGTAAGGTACATGGGCAAAAATAGGGGGTATTTTCATTCTAATAATATAACAGGAGGGGGTATTATCCCTTAGAGGTAAAAACTAGAATTAAGGGTATTCTTTAATACCCTTCGAACACACGTGTTTCTATTAAGTGAACCCCCTGTGATAAGGATTTCATTATATTTAATAACTTGTTTCAAACTGGTTATGCTATGGTAAAACAACCCGAGACTTTACAATCATCTATACATGAAAGAAAAAATAGTAGAGTAGAGATGTTAGTCAAATTGTTAGAAGTCTTTATTATTTCATTTGTTTGTAGACAAAAGCACAGATAATGCAAAAAATATATTTGGAAAAATAAAAAAAGAATCGTAATCCATACAAACCAGTAACTACTTAAATACATTTGCATAATTGGTAATTCACTCCATATTTTATAAACAATTTAAATAATTAAGATCACTCTGTAGATATTGCTCCTTTATTTATAATTCTTTTGGTATCCTTCTTAACCAATATCCATCAAACAATTTTTTTGATGAAAAGGATCTTATATTATATTAATTCAATATGATACAAGATAACTTTTTTTAAAAAAAGTGAATGGTATGAGAGCACGCCCCAAAAGCAAAAACAAAGCTAGGTCGAGCCTAGAGCAATGTGAGTAAAACTAGGCCAAGCCTAGGAGAGTACAAAATGTAGGCATAGCCTAAAATTAGACAAAAACACAATCAAGCAACAGTAACAAACATGCCTGAGGCGGGCAGATCATGATCATCTGGCCACCCCGAACCAGGTAAGTCCTTGCTAGCATCTGGAAGTTCCCAACCAACATCAACTTCTTCCTTCAGGTACGCTTCCCCGTGAGTAGGAATGTTGAGGTTCAGGCGGGGGAATTTTTCTAGTGGCGGTGGTTGAGGCAGTGGGTTCCAAGCATCATGATGTGTAGTAGCATGAAAGAAGAGATCCCCACTCATGCTGACGAGGTGGCATGCTTAGCCTTGATCGCGAGCTGATGAAGGGCTCCAGTGGTGGAAAGCCCTAACCATGATGGTCAGATAATGAGTAACTTCTCTAATGCAACAGGCTCGAGGAGCGGTGAGTTGACTGAAAGCACGACTGCTGAGACCGGCTGTTGCATTGGCCACCACATCATGGGTGGAAGACAAGGGGCACCTAGTAGGGGATGGAGGCACTCGAGCAACATTACATGGGGCTTCCCCCAGTGGTGCAGAAGGGTCTAGAGGTCATCCACCTCCATCGCAACCTTGTTGGCCTAAATTTGTATATGTAGAAGCACATTGGAGATCACCATAGATTTATTATAAATGAGAAATATTGATCAAGTGTAAAATTAGCAAAGAAAAAAGCAATTTCTTTCTTTCCATATCCAAAACAAAATCTCCCCTCTGAAAACATGCCAAATTTGGGTGAACATGGGAAGAAGCTTGGGATTATCTCCTAAAAGGATATGTTGCCAAGTGAAGCAATGAGGCCGTAAAGGAAAGAAAAATGAATGTATCCAGTTCCAAGCATTTTGAGCTTTGGGACAAAACCAAAAAACATGCAAGATTGTTTCCAGATGACCACAGAAAGGACATTTCAAAAACAGGATCCCAATTTGAACAAGACAATCCCTAATAGGAAGCCTTGGTGAAGAATACACCAAATGAAATGGGAAATATTGGGCTCCAAACATAGAGTCCAAATAATTTCAAATCTCCTATTCTAGGAAGAGAGTGTGGAATGAATTCCCCAATGTGTATTAAGTTTATCCACCATGGGTAAATGAGGTGAGAGCCAACGATAGCCTTTGTTGGATTTGTAATTACATAATGGAGTATCTGCATGCCACTTCTAGTCCATCCACCATGGGTGAGAGGAATGCACAACAATCTTATGCAACATGTGGTTAGGAACCAAATTGATCAAAATAGTAAAAGTATCCTGGTCCTAGTTAGAAATTCAAAATGGCTAGTTTTGAAATTTGGCCAAGAGAACTAGGATAGATTTTGAAAAATGTTATTAATCATTAAGCATGTGAATTTAACATATATTGGATGTTATGTTTCATAATTCACTATCCACTGAGGTTTAATCACATATTGTGAATTAATTTCGCCAATCTTTCACTCACATTTCAAATAGCACATGTTGAAATCTAAAATCTAGTATTTTAATTTACAAACTCAATACATTATAAATGATTTTAATGTGTTGTTGTATATTATTTTAGGTTGAAATATGTTTTGGTTATCTACATAATCATTATTTTGTTTTAATATAATAACATCATTTATTATAACTAGCACTTTCATAAGGAGGTGTAATGTTACACTGATAGTTAAAGTATGACGGTTTATATAGTGAAGTAATTTGAAATACATTGAATGTGGAGTATATAAATATGCACTAAAGTATATACCTATACATACGTTACAATGGGTAGTGAAGCACCAAAGGTTTGTGACATAAGTCATAAAATTAATTTCAATATGCAGCTAAAGCAATTTCAAGGTATCTGACCTAGGTAGAAAGGCAATTTATCATAGAAACATAAGTATCCCATTCAACCAAATGGTCATTAGGTTAGTAAAAGGGCCACCTCCAATACATCTTGATTCCCAAACTTAGAGTCTTCCAAAATGATCTCCAGAAAGGATCCACATGGTAAGAAACCCTTAAGTATATTACATGTCATGAGGTAAACGGCCCGTCTTTCCAACCACCCTGAAGAGGTATTGAGTTTTTAAAAACTGAATAATACAAAGTTATTTTTGTTAGTTCCTTAATATGAGGGTGTAAGGGTTCTCAATTATGATACATGTCAAGGTGAGTGACCCGTTATGCTTCAAAGTGCAAGGATGACTACACTTTTACCTTTCATAATGCATCCAATTAATTGGGAAGGTATTCTATCGACTATATGGCATGACATATACAACCATAGACTATTTCATAAAAAAAAAAAAATGATAAATTATGATAATCAATGTACCAAAGTTGTGTATCTATATTAACATGTTCCTTTATAATATATAAAGGAGGGTGTAGGGTTCCTGATAAATTATGACATGTCAACGTGAGTGACAAGTATATTGTGTTATGCTTCAAAGCACAAGGATAGACTACATTTTTTACCTTTCTGACAAGCATCCAATTAATTGAACAAAAGGAAGTGACAAAATTTTATCAAGACTATATGGCATGAGACATATACCCCAGACCACATTTCAACCTCAAGTGTGTGGAGTGAGACCTAAAAATTTTGAGAGGTTGTCTTTTAGTCCACTAATATACCTTATTGACTAATTAGAATGTAAGATGTGTTATTTATTTATTTCACAATGTATTATTAAATATCCTATAATTATTAAATGTCAAATATTGTATAATTGAAATGCTCCTAAGAAATATAATTTCAAAAAAAAGCATGCAAAATATTTTGTTTCTTTGTTATTCATTCTCTAATTTAAAAGAATCTTTATAATGCAATATTGTCAATCTTATAACCTTATGAAATCAGTTTTTAAGTTATAATGAATGTGTTTATAATCTCCACATATTTTACTTGAGAATTTTACGTAATATTTGAAATATGTTATTCATATATTTTTCATGTCTTATAGCATAAGAATTGCAAAAGGATTATTCAAGGAGAGCCATGCAATTTGGAATAGTTTTTACACTGAGAGGTGTCTTCAAGTGGCAGGCAAGGAGTGTAATGGCATGCATTGATTGAAAAAACTTTTTATTTGCTAACTAATATTTAATGGTTGAATAATTTATTTTTCAATGCCCGACTCAATGTTTAATAAATAAAATAAATATATGATTATCTATTTATATACACTTAAAATGTAAGTTATTTTAATAGTGTGAAAGATAACAAGTGGTAATGTGTAAATAATCGTTTGGGGTTATAAGTATGCAATGGAAAGGATTCCAAGCTATGGAATGATGTTAAAGAACCTCAAAGCTTGACTAAACTTAACCATGCACCATAAGTTATTAGAGCTAAACAAGAAACTATGTATGCATATATAAATTTGAAACAAACATTCAAACCCTAGCATATATACTACTCTCTACTCCATGAAAGCTTAATGAAAGTGGACCTAGTTAGATTCTAAGCAATCAAATTGTGTGTTGTTTACTCCCAAACATAGTGAAGAGATCTCTCAAGTTGTCTACATGGCCAAGCTTTAGATCTTCCCTTACTAAATATGTTTGGAGTGGATGGATGTAAGATGGAGGAGCTCTCAACAATGGAGTATGGCCAAGATCCAAATGTTCTATAGCTTAAAGCTATCACAAATGATTTATAATGCCAAGATCTCCAAATATGAGAGAGAAGGACCATTTGAAAGGAAAGCCTTAGGCTTGTATTTATAGTTTTTGGTTTGGAAGAGTTTGGAATTTGGGTGCATGTGGGACTAAAGCTCAAAAATCACTTTTAGATTAGATTAGGATAAACATGCTTTAGGCTTAGTTAAGCTTGGTTTAGGCTAGTTAACTAGGGTTTAGGCTAGTTAAACTTGATTAACAAATGATTAGAGACTCATTGAGAGTTGGGAGGGGTCTAAATAACCATTCATGACTGATAGATAGCCTATGAAGCCAATAGAAGTGATCTAGAGAGAACTAGGGAGGTTCTGAATGGTTGAAAGGAGGAATGTTTAGCTAATAAGAGAGATATTAGCCCAATTACCTGATTATAGGAGGAATATGACTAAAAGAGTGTCGTGAATGGGCATCTGATAATGGAGTGAAGAATAGGGAATTAATAAAGTGTCGTTAATCAGTTGAATTGGAGGAAATGGTAAGTGTAAGCATATTTTAGGTGTCTACATTTTCCCCTCTTTGAGGTGGCGTAAGTGACGTCACTTCAAAGAAAGTAGACAAGCATTAACAAGTAGAAAATTTTGAAGGGATAGAAGAAAAATGAGTAGAATGGAGGATGCCCCCTCGATTGTCAATGGGGTGATAGATTTACTCGATTGACGATCGAAAAGATGAAAGAAATAGAACAGAAGAAAGAATAGTGTGAAGAAGAAGAAAAGGGATATAGAAGAAAAGGAGAATGAGGAAGGGGGAATGAGCCAACATCCATCCACTACCTTTTAAACAACTTTATTTTCATCATATTTCTAGTGATCTTCATCATCGGTCCTTATTTAAAAAGAATGAACAAAAGTGTAGTATAACATGAAAAGCCATATACGAACAAATCCATCCATTGTTAAAAACACCAGATCCATGCAACATACATAATGCAATGCAATACAAGAAAGTAAACAAGCTAAACTAACAGAGAAACATAATGTACAATGTTTTTGTTATCAAGCTTCAGTTCTGACCTATGTGAATTAATGACAAGGGTTGACGATGGTGCCCCAAGAAAGGATACATGCAAGGGGAATAATGGAGGACACTTGGGTTCTGATGAAAAATCAATGTGCACTATGAAATAGTACCAGGAAACTCGTTGTGCCTCAGAGTACAGACGAAGTAAGCAACCTAGATTTTGTTGATGGAGGTAGATCAAGATGATCCGTAAGTCATGCACATGAACATGTGAGAACCAAAGAGTGGCATTTTGTAGGATGATTTATATTTTTTAGATGTTTTTTGAAACATATTTTGAATTTTTGGATATTTTTCTAACATATTTGAAAGTTTTGAAAGTTTTGAAACTATGTATAGGAAAACAAGGAAGCGTGGATGCCCCTAGTGATAGATGGGATGCACAAGGGCAAAATGCCACATGCGTACAAGAAATTGAAGATGTGAAAATGCCCCAAGCATTAGGTGGGAGTATTCAAAGGAAAACTCTTCACATGTAGAAGCGGGACCCAAGGCCATTATGGATAGGTTCAACATCAATGATGAACATAAACCAATGAAGTGTTGAGAAGAAGTAAGGATGCCCCCAACGTAAGTTGGCCTAAAATCACATGATAGAAAGGAAGGAGGAGATTTTTTTGTGAAAGGGGATAAAGGTGTCCACAAACATGGCAAAAAAGGAATCTTATACACATGGATGTTCTGAATGAAGTAGAAGAACGATGTGAATGATATGAATGTAGCTTAGAATCCTCGCGATGAAGAAGTGATTAGCCAAAGGCACAAATCATGAGATGAGATAAGGACTAGAGTAAGAGTCTGAACAAGGTCCAAAAAAAGACACTTGGTAACATACTAATCTTGATCTGCTCATAGAGATCCAGTGTGTGCACGTGGAATTTATTACCTCTTGAAGGGAAGATTTAATAGACATCAAGTGAAGACATGCTAGCCAATGTGTAGGAATGATTTATTTTGATAGGTGATAGGTGATTTGTGAATGAAGTGTGGAAGGATGATTCATACATTGCTCCACTACCAGCCAGGCGTCCATAGCCCTGGTGGAGATGCATTTGATTCTAATCACAACATTTCTCTACTGCCAGTCAGGAATCCATAGCCCCAATAGAGATTATTGGAAATACCCCAAGAGAGAGTTATATATCAATTTGCTTTTTGCTTTTAGCTTTTAGCTTTTGATTGATTGATTTTTTGATTCTTTTGCTTTCTGAAAACTTATTTCAGCTCTCTTGTTTGACAAGGGGTTAAGAACCACATATGGCTTGATGGAAGGAGGTGGAAGTGATTGTGATGATGACATTGGCTAGTGTCAACAAATATGTCCAAAAGTTCTTCGCAACAAGTTTATTAGATGTTGAATGTGATAGGATCTCTAAGAGGTCAGTCGTTCTTTAATTTACCAAGGTGATGAAAGACCAAGGTCAAAAAATACCATAGATATAAACATCGCAAAATGACGTGTGAATAGGCTAACCAAAATATCATTGAAGGGATGAAAATGGTAGGAAGACTTGCAGAAGAATAACAAGGAAAGGAAGAAAGAAACATCCATGTGTACGCAATACCTGATTGCAATGTTTTATCTTTCTACCATTGATTTTACTATGTTTTCTCAATTTTTTTGTATTTTTGAATTGATTTGATTTTTAGATTTTTGATAGTTTTTAGAAAGGTGGGAACAACAGAGTCACTCTGCGTGGTAAGATCCAACAACAATGTTTGCAACTTCCTTGATAAGGGAGACTAGGTGCATTTGTTTATCAAGAGTCATATTATCTCCAATCTCAATGATCAAGGTGAGCTCATACTCAACAAATGACTGTGATTTATCTTGAAACAAGGATTCTTCATGTGGGAGCTTGAATTCCCAATTCATAGGTTTATGCACTTTGCGCCATACTTGATGTTGCGTTGGTGTGTGTTCTTGAATCACGTTTGATTTTGAATTTTGAGATTGTTTGAGTTGTTGGGGGCTTTGGAGCTCTTGGAATTTTTGACCTGAGTTTGATTAAGAAACCATTTGGGTTTCTTATAAGTTGATGCATGACTTGTCTGATCTCTTGAGAAGGAGAAGAAAGAGAACATTTATGATTGATAATAGGAATGAAAGAAATGATAGTGGGCTTTCCTCGATCATTGGTAGAGGGATGGAGAAAAGGATACGTTCCAAGAATTGAAGAGGATGGGCTATGAGGAGGTGAGCCACTAATAGAAGATGACGAAGGGCTACTAGGATATGGCCCTAAGATGGAAGAAGTTAGGCTATGAGGACATGGCCCAAGAATAGAAGAATATGACGAAGGGATGCTAGGGTGTGGCCCAAGTATAGATGAGGAGGGACTACTAGGAACTGGCACCACAAGTAGAAAATGGAGGACTACCTGGGGGTGGCTTCATTATAAAAGAAGACAATGGGCTACTCCAGGTGACCCAAGGTGAGATTTTGATTGAGGAATGATGATAGATAATGAATGATTTGGTAACGAGAAGATAGGCCATGGATCAATGCTAGACCCTGACATCTCATCATGCTCAGAAGAAGGTGAAGATGGATGCCAGAAGAAGAGTCAAGTTCCATGACCTTAGGCTCTTCCTTTACATTCTGATAAAAGGAATCAACTTCTTCCTCCCCAATACACGAGCATATCAAGTTCTAGAAAGAATATTTGTTTGCAATCCTCTAAAGGGATATCATCGTGTAGTCTAATTGTTCCTTCATTCTGAGAGAAATCAATCAGTAGAGGTTGTTGCCCTCTGACCATAGGAGGTTGACTAGAAGAAATGGACCCGATAAGAGGAAAAGATTGATTGACAGAAGAAGATGAAGATGTTTTATGATGTAGACAAGGGGAAGGTTTGACCTTATCACTCCCATGAAGAGTTTTGATAGTGCTTTGAAAAGACATCTTAGCACATGGATTTTTTGTAATGGTTTGATGTGGTTATAGAAATTGATCTTTAGAAGATGATTGAGGAAATGGTATGATATGGTTGAAAGGGCTCAAGGGTTGAAGAGGGATGTGAGTTGGAATGATAGTAGAAGATGACTCAAGAGATGAATGTAGGCTTTGGTGGTGGGTGTCTCATGAATGGATGATTTGGATCTAGACCTAGATTGTTTTTCTAAAAGATGACCTAATGTGGGAGAGAAAATAGGATCACATAGCCATCCATTAAGTTGTGACATAGGAGTCGAATTGGATGATTGACTAGAGGGAATCTGAGTCATGGAACTCTTCGACAGAGGAAGAGGTTATCGAGATGACTGATAAAGGAGGTCCTGTGAAGAAAGGGAGGACTGTGACTCAAGAACCGAATTAGATGTTTGAATCGAAGAACTTGGAGTCACACAAGTCTTCAAAGGAGGAAGACATCATTGATGTGATTTGGAATAAAGTTCCTATGAAGAAAGGGAGGACCGTGATTCAAGATTTGATCTAGGGGTATCCAAACAATAGTTGGGATCCAAATCTTCAGAAGAAGAGTGGGAATCCGAATGGTAGTTTGGATCTGAATCAGAAGAAGAGTGGGGGGAACCTGAATAATAATTTGGATCAGAAGCATCCAAACCATACCACTCGACTATGAGCTGAAGGTGGGGAACAGGGTACCCGATGGGCCCTCTAGTATGAAGAACCAAATGAGGCTTAGTCGTAATGGGAATCTTTTGATTTGAATTCCTAAACCTAGGTTCCATATTTTTATAAGTATGGGGAACTGTGTGATAAGTCAGTCATTGTTGGCTCCGTTTAGGTACAAATGTCTAGACCTAGATAGTGTGATGGAACCTTCAAAGGGAAGGAAGTGACATGTCGATTTGGGAAGCACAATGGCATCCAACTAGATCATTGCATAAGTATGGAGATGCGTGTGTGATTTTCTGAAGAAGGTCTAAGGAAAATAGACATTGTGATGACACAATATCGATGAGATCAAAAAGGATTGTCCTAGAAAATAAGTTTTCTAGATGAATGATCACAAGGAACAATCATACAAGTGTGAAACACAAAGCCAATCAATAAGGAAATACTCCCTAAAAATGTGTGTGCAAAATGATAGTTCGATGCAAAGATGATCAACACAATGTCAATATTTACGTCAAGCTTGAAATGAACAAGGCGTAAATATTAACAAAGGGTAGAGGTGACTCCCAATCAAAGGATACCACAATGAGTTTAGCAACCAACAAGGCCTAAATGTAAAAGGGCAAGGATTACAAATGTAAGCCACGTAACCACACCAATTGGACACGTTAATCAAGCTTCGCAAAGAAGTAAGATATTAGTGCCAAAGTGGTATCGAAATGGTGCAAAAAACAAAGTAAGCGATGCCTTTCAAGATTTGGGACAATGTTTGAAATCAAACTAAGTCAAAGTATACTAAGGATGTGCTAAAATGTGGGCAGTGTAACGCCACAATGCAGACACTTAGATTGTGTTTACGAGAAACATGACATAAGTATCTTAATTGTGTCGAGACAATGCAAACAAGGTAACATGTCAAAGGGAGATCAAATGATGAATCAATCCTAACTATGATGATGATCTTGAAATCAAGATCAAGTGGCCATCAAAGATATAAGGATGCATCCACGCACTTTAGACGTTTAACAACTTAGCCGCAAACATGGATGAGCGTAAACGGACAAAAAAGTGGTGAACACTATCTATGACAACACTCCCGAAAGATGCCTTCTCTTGTCCCAAATGGGAAAACAAGAACGCAAAGGTGTAGATCAAAAGATGAAAATAAACTAAGCGCCACTTGGGAAGAGTTTCTCCTCGTCCGAAGGTGAGAAAGAAACTGATCTAAGTGGGACGTCGTTTAATTTGTGATGAAAGACACTTAGTTCTAACTGACATGGGTTCTTTACCTTGTTCAAGAAACAAGGTTCAGAATCCAAGTAATTCATCACTTCGTGATGGCTTGACATGACACCAGACTAGTAAAGTGGGCTCCAAGATAGAATGGCCTCCTTAATAGGTTCTCTCAACTAGGTGTCAGAAGATTGTCTAATGTGAGCGTGATTTTCCCAAAGAGTCACAATGACTGATTTGGGAGTATCTTGGCTTTATTGTACCCCCTTCCGATACAATGAGCAACTAGTGTGTTCAGTTGTACCGTCACTGGAACCACGATATGGACAATCTTTGACTCTAACTCACAATGTACTAGTCAAGTGGGTAAGTGGAGTGCTTCCTGTTTCATCCACAAGGTTACTCAGTAGGTGGATTACTTTAGGGTTCCTGGAACCACCCCCATTGTTGTAGCTTAAGGCATTATGCCAAAGGGGTTATGTTCCAGTTAAGTGGATAGGGACGTACCCTTTTCCAAAACCTGTAATACAATGTGAAGTGAAATGGTGTGTTTTTTATCTTGCTTAACTTAATGTGGTTTTAAGTAGCACACCATTTGGCAACCTGTATGAAAACACGTGTATTAGAAGGTTTTTGTGTTTCAGTTTTGATTCCTTTTCTTTGACAAGCGTTAGGTCCTATACGAAAAATGAGTTAGTAATTTTCCATGAAAAGAATAAGTGTCATTTCTGATTCTCAAGATCGCCCTAAGATGCAAGAGAAGAGCATACGTGATGCAAAATTCAAGAAATCAACAAATGGAAACACTTAATGCAAACATGAAATATACCTTTGCCTCAATTTTAGATGTTCAACACATTCTAAAAGCAATAAAAGACATAAGAATCATTTTTGATTCCCAAGATCACCCCAAAAGACACGAGGGAAGAGCATACACGACCTTATTCTTATAATTAAACATGCAAGGTTTATCCAATGTTTAGTTTAGTATACCCATGCAAAAATAAAACTTGCAATGATGTTAGCACCTTAAGAAACAAATTTTTAGAAACCTGAAATTAGTATGCCAACTCGGACCGAAGCACCTACGCGTGGGTTAGGGCATGTGTGCATGGGTTAGGGTGGTTGCACCCCTCTGTGTATTTTTAGATCCGTAGTGCACCTGCGCCACCCGAGAGATGTCTGTGCTAGGGTAAGATGGGTGTCTGTGCTAGCAGTGCAGGGCGTATGCGCCAGGGTATAGGCGTGTGTGCCAAGGTAAATTTTCTGACAGAGGGTTGAGAGTACATAGGGTGCTTGTGCGTGTGGGTTTGGGTGCCTACACGCTAGTAGAAATGACAGTTGGCAGAGCGTGTGTGCCCTAGTTTGGGCGTGTGCGCCAGGGTTTAAGGTACTTGTTTAAGGTACCTACATGGGTTTGGGTACCTACGTGCCTTCTGCTAAAAAATGACAGTTGAAGGCACCTGCGCTGACAGAAAGGTGTGTGCGCCCTTGCCTAGAAAACCACCAAAAAACACGAAAAATGAAATTTCAAAAGTGTCAATAGGTTAGAAATTAGCCATTAAATGCAATTCCTAGTATAAAATTAACAAAGAAGCATGAAAATGAGGGTTAACTACTTAAAACCTGGCCAAAAAGCCCAAGGCAAAATATTTAACACCACAAAAAAACATGTAAAAAGTTAGAAACTGAAATAAAAGCTTAAAAAAGACCCCATTAATGGGGGATGGACTAAGTGTCCCACCGGGCGTGCCAAATGTATGTGATGGAAAGGTTTGCAAGCTATGGAATGAGGTTAAAGAACCTCAAAGCTTGACTAAACTTAACCATGCACCATAAGATTAGAGCTAAACAAGAAACTATGTATGCATATATAAATTTGAAACAAACATTCAAACCCTAGCATATATACTACTCTCTACTCCATGAAAGCTTAATGAAAGTGAACCTAGTTAGATTCTAAGCAATCAAATTGTGTGTTGTTTACTCCCCAAACATAGTGAAGAGATCTCTCCAAGTTGGCTACATGGCCAAGCTTTAGATCTTCCCTTACTAAACTATGTTTGGAGTGGATGGATGTAAGATGGAGGAGCTCTCAACAATGGAGTATGGCCAAGATCCAAATGTTTTATAGCTTAAAGCTATCACAAATGATTTCTAATGCCAAGATCTCCAAATATGAGAGAGAAGGACCATTTGAAAGGAAAGCCTTAGGCTTGTATTTATAGTTTTTGGTTTGGAAGAGTTTGGAATTTGGGTGCATGTGGGACTAAAGCTCAAAAATCACTTTTAGATTAGATTAGGATAAACATGCTTTAGGCTTAGTTAAGCTTGGTTTAGGCTAGTTAACTAGGGTTTAGGCTAGTTAAACTTGATTAGCAAGTGATTAGAGACTCATTGAGAGTTGGGAGGGGTTTGGTTAACCATTTGTGACTGATAGATAGCCTATGAAGCCAATAGAAGTGGTTCAGAGAGAACTAGGGAGGTTCTGAATGGTCGAAAGGAGGAATGTTTAGCTAATAAGAGAGATATTAGCCCAATTAGTTGATTATAGGAGGAATACGACCAAAAGGTGTCATGAATGGGCATCCGATAATGGAGCGAAGAATAGGGAATTAACGAAGTGTCATTAATCAGTTAAATTGGAGGAAATGCTAAGTGTAAGCATATTTTAGGTGTCTATAGTTATTATCCCAATTTACTTTTACATGTAAGTAACTATATTATTTTTTAGTGGAAAATATTTAGTGCCGAATAAATAATAGGTGTGAATAAGTGTGAATTTTAAATAATTGTGATTTAATTATATAAGATAATACCAAAATCATATGTAAAAATTACTCATGTGGTGTTTCATTATTAATAAAATAAATATATGATTATGTATTTATACACGGAAATGTAAGTTATTTTAATAGTGTGAAAGATAACAAGTGTTAATGGGTAAATAATTGTGTCTGGTTATTATCCGAACGATGTGAAAGATAACAAGTGTTAATCAGTGGAAGATATTTAGTGCCGATTAAATAATAGGTGTGAAAAAGTGTGAATCTATTTTAAATGTATTTTAATTTTTTTTATTTGTATTTTTACTTTTGGGTTAATTGTATTTTAGTTTTTAATTTTAGATGTATTTTTACTATTGGAACTGCACATTATATTAAGAAAAAATAAGTGAGTTACATAGTAAGGGGGTAACCGGACAACACACGGTCCCACAAAACGCCATAAAGGCAACAGAAAATGCCACAAAGGTAACAAAAAATGCCGCAAAGGTACCAAGACAAGGCCATGAGGGCTTACATCAACACACCCAAAGGGCAACTAGAGAACAGACCGGAAGAAACATTAGGCACACACCACCACCGCACTAGGAGGAGGGGAGGATCATCTCAAGGTGGGATGAATACTCCACTGTCCGGTTCAGTGGATGGTGGATCCACCTACCAGTCATCCTGATCAAGATACCATATTTGAATAGGTACCATAATTCCCCATCTAGGGGGAGGAGATCCAACGAGAGTCTGCATGGCCGGCAGCGGAGATTCCCACCGAGGAGTGCTAGCACCACCTTTCCCCCATGGGGGTGAGCTCCATCCAAGTCCATAAGAGGACAAGGCAGAAGGACGACATCACGGGGAGGCAGAACGGTGGCTTCTTGAATGAATCCTTCTGCATGTGCCCGAAGAAGGTGGACGCTGCGGAGGTGAAAGCCTAGGTGGTGGTTGCAACGGATCTGACAGGACCCTACTCATCATGCATGGTGCACTGCCCCATTAATTGAGTAACTCCTAGAGATGTTAAAATTCTAGAGAAACCTTGGTAGCTTGAGCGTGTATCTATAGGTGAAAAATAGACAAAATAATCACCTTGTCATTAGTACAAAAACTTATAACAAATTGATCATTCTTGAAAATAAAGGTGTTTCGAGCTTTCCATTTATGAAATAAAATACACACAAAAAATAAATGCCACAGATTAGAAATATAACAAGGCCATGTGCTAAAGTCTCCAAATAAGGTTGCATGCCAAGAGAAAAACTCATGATGATAAGGCTGGAACAAGGAGTGAATCCATCATCAAATAGCTTGATACCACTGACAATACCAAAATAGATGAAGAAAAGACTCAGAGAAGGAAAAGAAAGGGAAAGTTAGAGGATTAACGCCAATCTTTCTAAGTCTTTCACTTAGAGGTAGACCCTGATAAACAAGAATCCAAAGAAAATGATTAACTTTGGGTTCTAGAACAAGATTCCAAGTACGAGAAAGCCGACGAATCTAGGTAGACTGAGAAGAATGTAATCTCCAGCGTCCATTGAGCTTATCAATGGCTAGAGAAAAAAGACAAAGAAGCTTATAAATCACGTGAGTGTTGTAACACAGAAAAGTAATTTCCTTATCACATCGCTAGTCCCGCCACAAAGCATTCGGAGGATGGAGGACAAGTTTATGAAGCATAATATCTAGAAGGAGCTCCTGAATTCTGCAGATATATGGAAGGTCTGAATTGATCAACCTGAATTTAAATTTGAGCTAAGGCTAAGGTGTAGACACTAAAATTAGGTCACACTCCCCTCTGGTCCCTCGACAAATAAGCACCCTTCATCACATTCACCTAGCCATGACCCCCTTCACCCCACTAATATTAGTTTAATTAATTAAATTAAATTAATGCATTATCCTCACTATATTTATTATTTAAATATCTTATTTTAAAACATATCCACACATGCAGTTCACTTAGATGCCTCACCAAGCCAACTCAACCTAAGACCTGTTCTTAGTAAGTTGTCGTAACTAACTAAGACTTACCAAAACCCTATAAATCAATTCCTACATTCCCTCTAACCACATTCCCGCATGCTCACAAGAGGCACCCAATCTAATCCATGGGTTAATGACATGATATATGAGGAAATCAAGAGGATCTCCCTAGTTTAGTAATCCTAGGAAATCCTGCCTTGACCGATGCCGGTTACCCCTAACCATCGCCGGTTAAGAAGGAACCGCCATCAGTTACCCTTTTAACCCCAAAAAAACCTTATTCTCAAGGTTGGAAGTTGGAAGTTGGAAGAAAAGAGGTTCATGAGCATTAACATGTCTTCAGAGAGTGAATTCCAGCAAGTCCACGCATGCAAGGAAGGAGACCAAACATCTTTTCCTGCACAACCATCCTAGCTATAATATAATCTAACCAAGCAAAGAGCAATGCACATACAGCCCATGCAGAAGCTTTCCTTCAGCTGATGATCATTGGAACCCTTCAAGCCCCTCATCAGTACCTCCATCATTCATACACAGGTATCCAGGACCATAATCTAAGTAAGTATAACGTCATACTGCTCTGGTTTATTTCATTTTATCATCATTTTATCATATATTGCTTACCTAGCCACCTATTGACCTTCTCCAACATTTCCACCTCCATATACCCATTAAAGCCTCATTGAAGCCTACCCTAGTCACCCAATACCTTGTCCCGATCAACCAAAGCTCTTTTTGCAATCACAAAGGAGACCTAAAGCTCATTCTGTGACATTTCTAGATTTCACAATGACCGACACCGGTCACACCTGACCACCGTCGGTTACCCCTAATCGACATCAGTCACTGTATTTTCCCAAAAAACCCCAACTAGATCCCTACCCACTCAATTTCATCTCACCCTCATCCACTTGTGATCTACCCAAGACCTCTGTCAAACCTGAAGAACCAAGAACCAATCATTTGACGTTTAGATTCTATTCTAGCTTAGCCTGTTAGATTAGATCTATATCTTATTGTGTTTTAAGTGAGATACCTAAATCATTTCAAATTACAATAGGATTTACTTTGTTTACAACATTAAATTGTTTAAAATAATGAACTGAAAGCCATCTAGGAATTATCACACTTCCCAGATCTAGCATACGCTAGGCAGTTCACTGCCTATATTGTTTGATTCCTTCTTGTGGTCTTGATTTGCATTGCAGGTAGTTCCTCCTAGCCAAGAGGAAGCTCTCATGATCAGATGTGGATTCAGAATTCATACACGTGCAACAACCCATCAACCATCATTTGAACAGGTATTCCTCCTATGCCCATTACCCTATTTGTTTCGTCAACACTCCAAAGAAACGATCTAAGAAAAAGGTGAAACAATTTGGCACGCCTGGTGGGACCCATCCGGGGTTCCTTGAATTTCATTCATTCCTAGGAAAGGTTGCGTGTTTGTTTGTTTCCCTTTTGAAAAGCGTACACACTAATTTTGTTCCTTGGTAACCCACCTCTCCTTTCTATTTGCTCTAAAAGAAACTTTTCTTTTGGTGTAATTAAAAAGAACTATTTCTTCATGTTTTCTGCATTGTAGTGAAAGATCATTCCTCTTCCTCTTCATTTTATTATGTCATCCAATTTTGCATTTCGATTTGGGCTTAAAAAATAAGTGCATTCCATTCTGATTTATTACATTAGCTCACATTAATTGAGGGCAACCTATATCCTGGAAGTCATGCCTAGCTGATGGTTGACAAACAGATCGTAAGAAAGCACTTCTTTCCTTTTCTCTTTCTTTGAGCCTTACCAAACCTCAAAAAAATTCAAAATACATACATTCTTAAACAACATCCTACCTAGAAGAAGTTGTAGGTGATCACATGATCACAATATAGTGGGCACCCAGCTCGCTGCTCTATCAAGTCATACTTCAGAGCGAAGCCCACCCCCACCATAACATACCTGAAACCTCACCTTTTAGATCTCCTTCTTTGTAGGAAGTCATCCTCAACAAAAAATCTATTTCACAATTCATGTGTCAGTCCCTAAATAGCATAAGCTAAACAAACATAATAGAAAAGGCACTCCTAGGATCACATTTTCTTAGTGTTTTTGCTTGGCTTACATTTTGAGGTGAGAGATCACGTTCTTCACTTTTTTGTTCATCCTTGCATGCTCCTCATCACAACTGGTGTATTACGGCTTCACCTGAGTGTGTCTGGGCCATATCATGATCATTCTCAGAATTCTGGGTCTGATTCTACATCATATTTTAATTCACAACCACTTTTCTTTCATCGTTGTTTCAATTTCACATTAACCATCATCGGTTACCTCTAATCATCGTCGATTATACTTGACCGACGTCGGTTCCAGGTCCTTTTTCTAACCTACTCAAAAGGACATTTTCATTCATTTTTTTCCACTTTTCATAGTCCCTGTCATTATTATCATTCCCATTAACATTGTAAACATAATCAAATTTGGCATACTTGTCAAATTTTACCTTCTGCCTTATTGTTCACTCACTGTCCATTTTCTACAGTAACCAACATCGGTTACCCCTGACCGACGTCGATTTTTCCTAACTGGCATCGGTTAGCCTGTTTCACATTCCAGCCACCATTTGGTACTTAATCTACTTTTTGTCGCCAGATTCACCTGTTCCTGCTATTCTCTTTGGCATTTACAGAGAAGCAGCCCTACCTGATCAGTACTGGTTCACATGGTGCTGACCTGAAGACAAGCAAGCACACTCATATTTCATGCCAGTTTTCAACCACTCCCACCTAGTAGTTCACCACCTTCCATTTTATCACTAGCCATGGATCTCATCCAGCCTATTACTATCACTACTGGAGATGAGGAGTTCGCATGACTCCTTGACCAAAACCTTGCCACCTTATAGTTTTACCTTTCCCACTCCTCCACTCAAGATGCCTTGGGTCATTTGATATACGACATGCCTGTATCTATCCCCCCAACTCTCACACCCACTCTCGCATTGGTCCCATCTAGCTCCGTGCTACCCGCATCTACCTTACCCCTAGTCGTTTCATAGTTAGGTCCTATACCCACTATGACTATCACCTATGTTACCTCCGTGGCACCCCTTACATCCACCGTACCCTTGACAAATACCCCAAACACAACCTCATCTGCCCCTAATGTCTCACACATACCCGTAGCTACATTACCACCTCTAGTGTCGTTGACCCCTACCCCATTTCAGAACATGGTCCTTTCCATTCCACAATCATTAGCCCCTATTGCCACTAGGGTTACCACAACCCTTCAATCCCCATATACATATTATCAACAACCTCCTATTTCATCCATTATTCACTTAGGGTACATACCCCCTATTTCACTTTCTTCTTCCCAATCAACGTACACGGGAGCACCATAAACTCAAGTGCCACCCCCATTATATGCCCAAAACCAACCCTATCATGCTATAAGAGGCATCCAATCATCACAACCCACCAACGACATAATTCAATTGATGTTGGACAAGATGCAGACATTGGAGGCATCAATTTCTAGCTCCCGCAACACTCTCACCTACAACGAGATTTGCAATGAGCCCATTCACCCATCCATTCCTATTCATTCATACCCTGTGCATTAGAAAATGCCTAAATTCAATCATTTCAATAGCAAAGAAGATCGTAGCAGCATTTGTGGTCGTTCAAACATGGGTGTTATCTGATCGCTCATGATGATGCCTTGCTCTTGAGAACCTTTCCCATATCCCGCACTAGACCTGCATTAGATTGGTATAGTGGGTTACCTAAACACTCTATATTCTCATTCAATTAGGTAGCCCAAGCCTTCTTGGATCATTTCTCTATCAATATCGTCAAGAAGGTTACCATGACCGATCTATATTCCACATGTCAGTGTGAGGATGAATCTATCGCAGATTTTGTCACTTGATGGCACAGTTTGATCAACCAACTTATCTAACTGCCACAAACAAAACTCATCGATCTCTTCACACGGGCTTATGTCAGGCATATCTCACCGACCTTATAGGTCCAAACCTTCTAAACATTTGATGAAGCATTCACTATGGCACGAAAGTTAGAGATTCGGGCCATCGAAGAGAAGAAAATGCAGTTACATAATAAGAATTCGGCATTCAAGTCGAATAATACCTCTTCTTCTTCCAAACCACAGACCAATTATTCAAAAGCTAAGGGCATCGCTAATGCAGTGGTACTTAAGGCCGGCCAAACATATCCATCAAATCAGGCTACCCCTTCATCTAATCTCTCACATGTCCATACTTTTCAATTTAGACAAGAGTAGTAGAAATATACCCCAATCAAGGAGCCTTACTCTTTTGTCTTAGAAAATCTTATCAAAGCCGGAGCCATCACTCTTCCACCCATAAAACCACACACTGGTTTTGACCCTGCTCACCCCATGCCCGCATGGTATAAAGAGCATGATTTCTATAACTATCATCGAGTAAAGGGTCATAGTGACGGTAACTGCATCACTTTCAAAAATATTATCCAAGAAATGCTCGAGAAAGGTGAGTTAACCATGGATAATCCTAATGCACCTGTCAACCAAAACCTACATATCTTCAAGAAACCATTTCCTAACCATGCCCCTTCGTCTGATCAAACCGGTGAGAGCTCCACTCATGATACCCATACCCGCGAGGTTCACACTATCTTTAATGATGCACCTGTCACCTCCCAATTACCCCATATTCCTTCCATAGAGGAGATCCTAGCCTGAAATCCTCCTTCCACATTGGAACCAACCTCCCCTATTCCTTTACCAAAAAAGGAACACCTTTCATCTCCTTCATCACCTACTAAGGAATCTTTCGCTAACATTGGGACCATCTCACCCTTGGCTTCACCACTTAAAGAGCCTTTAGCTATAGTACCTCCTCTACCCATAGAGGAGCACCCATCATCTCCACTGCCTATCATAGACCCAGTTGAGATACCTTTGCCTCTTGGCGAGCATTCTCCATCAGCCACTCAAGATCCTACAGACCTACTTTCAGCTCTCTTACCCATGAAGGCTGAAGCTAGCCAATTCCCTATCTCTAAGACACATTTTACGGGAATTTCCATTAGGTCCTCACCGTCTCTACCTACCGACATTCTATTATCACGTTTGGCTGATCACTTAGATTATGTGGATAGGGCTCTACCATGGGGGCACCTTTTACTCCCTGTCTCAACACAGATGCAGAGATCCCTTGCTAATACCTCCACTATCTACCCAAAAACATTTCGACCAATTGAACCAAACACAATCACCTCTATCACAACCCCTTCCACAAAACCTATTATAGCTCACACCACACCGTTACCCATAACTCAACCTCCACCTAAACCCAAACCTATACCTACAACATTTGCTTTGACTAAACCCATTACCACTTTAGGGGTCACCCCGACCGTCAGGCTTACTCATCCGTCTATCAAATTGGATTTAGCTACATCCTCCAAAGTTCGACACCATACCTACTCTAACATCCAAACAAAAGCACCAAACCCATAGAACTCATACGCCAGCTGCGCCAATCACACCTATACATGTCCCGTCCATGTCTTAGGATCTTAGCTTCCCCACATGGTCAAGAAACCTCCACCCATCAATAAACCAAAAACACAACAGCGCATCCCTTCCTCACAAACCTCTAGACCTACCTAGACACCTAACTTGACTTACACCTACGCTTGTAGCCTCTTTACCACTCATACCTTCTGATACCCTCATCTATTGCTTCACTACCCACTACACTTCAGTCACTGTCTCATGCACCTCAAGCATGACCCGCGTCATCTACATTCACAGCACGCCCGTTATCCCCGTGGGTAACTCACCCTCTTCCTCCATCAGCTTTTCCTTCTAGACCTCGTAAACCCACATCACCTTTACCCAAGAAGGTGCAACCCAAAAAACAAAACTCCACTACCCCACAATAAAGTAGTCAAAATGACCACACACCCTCCTACCCATCTATCTACTATACCCATACCAAAACAAACATGACCAACACCTAAAACTACACCAGCACCCAAACCCATGGCTCGACCCCCTCCTCTTTTAAAGACCGTTCCTCAAAAATCACCTACACCTACACCCAAACCTACATTTACTTCCCATTGTGATCCATTAGCAGGGTCTTATGCCAAAATTTTAACCAACCTCTTAGAAACCTTTGTCATCACATTACCGCCACTCAGACCTTACGACCCACTCAAACCCAAGCCAAAAGGGTTTCATAATACTAAAATTTATGCATACCATCATGTGCCAGGACATGATGTGGAGAACTACAAGGCCTTGAAATCCATCCTTATCCAATTGTGTCCGCGAGAAACCAACTTTGACAATGACGACCTTCTCAATGAGGATCCTACTACACCAATATCAATTCCCACACTACCCACTCAACAACCACAACCTCCACCCACACAGATCCTAAAGCCACACCCAAGATTTGAAATTAACATGGTTCGCATAAGAGAACTTTCCACGCCACCACCCAAATGTTTTTGCGCCCAACTCAACTCACAGGGTTTTTCTCCTCCAGCAGGTTTTTACCCAATCGTGTCATTATACCACTCACCCTACACCTTATCCATTTTCCAACTCCCCTCAAATCAACATGATACACATCACTACATGTGCGTAGAAGGGTAAAGAAAAGGCAACTGACCCACTAACCAATTCTATACCTAACATACCATCTGCACCCATACCTAAAATCACTATCCGCGGTCCCATGTACCCCATTTCTAATTGCGTCACACATCGCACCATGCTCAAACATTTACACCAATATCCCCTCAAAATGTCCCTATATGACCTCATTCAAACCTCAAAATCCCATCGTCAAGCTCTCATGGAGGTTCTTCAATCTATTGAGGTTTTACCCAATGACCCTACACCCGTAGCCTCTATTATCACACCCCATCATGTAGCCTCTCTTACCAAATTACCACATTCATCTTCACCTTACCCTCTTCACCAAGTAGCCTCCCTTACCTTCTCAGGGGAAGAGATCATGCCACACCAAAATGATGACCCAGACCCAGCCCTTTTCATCTCTATCCACATCGATGCCATACGAGTACGTTGTGTGATGATTGATGGGGGCACTAGCATTAACATCATTTCGTCCCATGCATTCACTCAAATGCGCATATCTGAAAATTGCATGCATAAACACCCGGTCATGTTGCGTTCATTCAATGACGCTATCACCTCTACACTAGGCACCGTCATCCTCCACATTTGCATGGGCCCCCCGCACTGTTCCAGAATTGTTTTACGTTCTGGAGGGGAAATTCCAATATAACCTGTTGCTTGGTAGACCTTGGATCTGTGTCATGGGTTGTGTTCTATTCCACTTTGCATCGTTGTGTAAAGTTTGAACATGAAGGACACACCTATACCATTCCAGCTGACCCATCATCTTTTAAAACATGCAACATGCTTTACTGACCCAATGATGTGCTCATACCTATCAAGCCATCTACCTCCGCGACCACTACCACTTCACCTACACCTCTACTAACCAGTACAGATGCTACTTCTATCGCACATACCTCCTCCATTCCTAACACTGCCATATCCTCCACATGGATGACCCATTAGCTTCCCAATCCGTTAACTCCACATCTACATCAACCTTCTGACACATTATCCATACCAGCTACCTACATACCAACCACTAATCCCTTGGAAGGTGTTTTTCAACACCTCACTCTAGGGGAGTACCGCTTATATAGTGTCAACACATTTCTTACTCTACAAGATTATGGAAGCCTTCACCAACACCCTCGCTATGATCACCATATAGGATAACGTCTCCTGTATGGTCCTCCCCACCTTCGTACTAGTCTCACCTATGGAGGACTTGATATAACCACTTACACACCTGAACCACCATCACAAACCCACCCATTTTCTGCTAACTTCTAATCACTTACCAATCACTGTTTCGCTCACACCTTCCTGCACTAATGTGCATGGAAGGGTTTTGGATTTGGCTTTTATGAGAAAGGCTGCCATACCATTATTCCATGTACCACTCGCAAACATAACGACCTTAGTGGTATCGGCTTTCTTGAACCACCTACCAAACAGGACTGCATTGAACTCGTTAAGGACACTAACTCTTCTCCACCTTCTTCACCCACTCCACCTTCATCACCATCCTCACCGATGGAGTCGATGGATCCCGAATCTATCCCTCCTTAAAAAAAATTTTCATAAACACCATTTTCTTGGGGCCTCTGACTTATCAACGCGAGGGTGAGGCCCCTTCCACTCTTCCCTTCCTGTATCTTGAAATGATCAACGACGACACACCTACAATTAACATCGTTCAATGTCAGGATGATGAATCCATACTCACCTACCTTGGTGCAAAAGACTCATATATTCATCGGTCGTTACCCTTTGAGATGAAAACCTTGTTGAATGAATCGACTATCGAGATCGACATTCATACTTAGGACGACCCACACATCCTAAAGATCAAGACAATCTTTAGATGTTGTTGAACAGGAAGCCATCACTTCTTTTCTTAGAGATCAGAACCACACTTTTGCTTGGTCTTACGTAGACATGCCTAGTATTGACCCCACCATAGTGGTCCATAATATCGTAACCATTCCCGATGCCAAAACCCATCAAACAAAAGATGAGGAAAATGCACCCTCGCATTGCTCTTCTCATCAAAGAAGAACTTTAGCACCTTCTTTCCATTTCATTCATCTTACCCATTGATTATCCTTGTTGGATTTCTAACAATTTCCCTGTTACTAAAACAACAGGGGGACTCCGCATTTACACGGACTTCCATGACCTCAACCTAGCTTGCCCGAAAGATGACTTTCCCTTACCCAGTATTGATCAATTGGTTGACCTCGCTGCATTGGTCATGAGATGTTATCACTCATGGATGGCTTCTTGGGTTATAACCAAATTTTTCTTGCCCCATAAGATCAACACAAAACCTCATCCATCACCCCATGGGGGACCTTCTGCTATCGAGTCATGCCTTTTGGACTTAAAAATGCACTGGTGCCACATATCAGCTAGCTATGACTTACATCTTCCATGACATCATGCATCACATATTGGAATATTACGTGGATGATCTGCTGGCCAAATCTAAATGTCACTCCGAGCACCTTGCCACCCTCAAAACCATCTTTGACCACCTCATTAAATATTACATTTTCCTTCAACCTAAGAAGTGCATGTCTTTGCGGTTCTCTCAGGAAAGCTCTTAGGATTTATCGTTTCCCTCCATGGTATAGAAGTTGACCCTGCTAAAGTCAAGGCCATTTTGGAAATGCCTCCACTCACTAACCTTAAACAAATCTGTAGCTTGTAAGGTAAGTTGCAGTTTATTTACCATTTCATTTCACAATTATCAGATCGGTGCCAACTGTTTCATCATTTTCTCAAGAAGGATGTCTCTTTTCAATGGGATGATGACTGTCAACAAATCTTTTGAGGCCTTAAAATAATACCTTCTCAAACCACCCATTCTTATCCCATCTAAAGGCGATAAACATTTTTATCTATACATATCTGCTACCAATCACTCCTTGGGAGCCATGCTCGCTCATCGCGATGAACAACATAGGGAGCAGGCGGTTTATTATATCAGCCGCACTCTTTTGGACTATGAAACCCGATACAACCATCTTGAAAAACTTTGCTTAGCCCTAGTTTTCATTGCCATGAAACTCCGCCATTACCTACTTAACCACAAAACCTATGTTGTGACCAACACCGACCCCTTACACTTCATGTACACCAAACCTTATCAAAATTAGCATGCTAGCACGATGGCTTATACTTTTAGCTGATCTTGACCTCGAATTCATTCATCAAAAGTCCATCAAGGGCCAAGCTATCGTTGACCAATTGGCCGATGCACCTATTTCCTGGGGATCAACCTTCTAATTTTGACTTTCCAGATGAGTCAATTGCTACCCATTTCCCTGGATGAACCCCCTTACCAAATGACACTCTTCTTTGAAGGTTCCAAGTGTTAGCGTGGGGGTAGGGCTAGTATTATCCTCATTCCTCTTGATGGAGAACCCATGCCTTTGTCTTTCAAACTAGATTTTGAATGCACCAACAATATTTCCGAATACGAAGCACTCATACTAGGTCTCTAAGCCACCTATGCCCTAGATGTCAAATCAATCAACATCTTTGGTGATTCTCAATTGGTTCGTAAACCAAGTCAATGGTATGTACCAATGTCGTAACGAGATACTTCAAAAGTATAAACATCATGTAGACATACTTTTTGACCACCTTTGATCGTTACACCCTTCAAACCATCCCACGTTCCACCAACAAATTTTTAGATACCATGGCCTGCTTAGCTTCCCAAATACCCCGCTTCACCCGTCGATTCCAAAATCTTTGTCACCATACAACACCTCCGTTCACCTTCTTATTTACCTCACGATGTTTACTCGATCGGAACTAATACCCCTGACCTGAGTGACCTTTGGTATAAACAATACTCTGACTACCTTTCTCTCTCCATCTTACCTCCTGATCTCACCCATAACAGACAACGCGCCTTCCTTAAAAAGGTCTCTCGTTATGTTATCCTGGGAGAACTCCTCTATAAGCGTGGATTTGATGGTATTCTCTTACGATGCCTCACAAGTTTTGAAATTCCTTATACCATTAAGGAGGTTCATGATGGCATATGTGGAGGTCACTTTAGTGGCCTTGCTATTGCTAAGTGTATTCTTCACCTAGGCTATTACTGGCCGACCCTTAACCATGATTGTTGCGACTACGTCAAACGTTGTGTAAAATGCCAACAACATTCCAATCTTCATCATACACCCAGTCATGCCTTACAGGTCGCTCGTGACCTTTGGCCCTTCTCTCAATGGGTTTGGATCTTGTCAGAGAAATCAATCCTCATTCTTCCCAATTGCCATCAATGGATCATCACTGACTACCAAATATTACACAAAATGGGTAGAATCCATACCACTCATTTCCATGAAAGCTGAGAAAATATGTGAGTTCATTAACCACCACATCATTTGTCACTTTGGTGTTCCCCATCGCCTCATCACTGACAATGGAAAACAATTCAAAAAAAAAACATTACAAAAACTTTGCGACGCCTTCGGCATTCAGCTTAGTTTCTCATCAACCTACTACCCACAAACCAATCAGACAAGCCGAATCCACTAACAAAACCCTCAAAAAAATTCTCATGAAAGTGGTTGACGATACTAGGAAGGATTGGCATACACACATTCCTTTTTCCCTGTGGGCATACCGCACTAGTATTTCACACTTCCACTGCAGCCACACCCTTTTCTCTGGTCTACGGTACAGAGGTTGTTCTGCCTCTCAAAGTCCAGATCCCCTCACTCTGTATTTCTCTCCATGACATGCTCACTGACGATGAATTTCATCAGGACCATTTAACATAGCTAGAGTTATTAGACAAACGTCGTCTTAATGCTCTGGATCACCTTCAAGTTTACCAACAACGTATCAAATGTGCCTATGACAAATGTGTTCACAAAACGAACCTTCCAAGTTGGTGACCTTGTCCTGAAAGAAAATCAACACGTAACCAAAGCAGAAAAAAGTAAACGGGGAAAAATTTTCTCCTAATTGGCTTGGACCATACATCGTGACTCATACCTATGGATCAGGTGCTTATCATTTATCTTCTCTTGAGGGTAAACCTGAACCTGAGCCCCTAACACCTTGCATCTTTGACCATTTTATTGTTGACTCATTGTCCTACCTCACCCTTTGTCTCTCTCCAGCTCTGTCCCTTGAGCGCTACCCACTCCATACACCTCCCTAATGATTAAACCAGAATCATGTGAGTACCCGTCACTTGTTATCTTCCCTTAAATATGTGTACCACGGCACTGCACATAGCATGATTCTCATGGATACTTTTTGTCTACCTCTAGATGAGATCCCATGGTCATTTCACCTTGCCCTTTGAACAAGAGTCCTATCTTTCACCTTGGTCTTGTCCATGACTGCAAAGACCTCACAATGGGACCAAACTCCTTGAGTCAAACTTCTAATCTAAAAGATGACTCCCTCAAAAGGACATCTTCCTCTTGACCAATTATTGCTATAAATAGACTGCTCCCACGAAGGACAGCTATGTAAAATCCCTTCTTAAATAAAAAAATGAGAGCAACCGAAGCTTCCCGCATCGATCAGCTTCACGAAGACCTCAAGGAGTTCAATTTTTCCCATATAGACTTCCCGCATCGATCAGTCTATCTCAACTATAAGTCAAAAAAAAAAAACTATTGTAGTCATGGACTTGCCCGTTGTGACCTAGGACCTCTTGCCCAAAGGGCCTATGCTACCTCATACCATAGAAAAATTAAACAATTACCTACTCTTCACCCTATGAACCATGCCCACTCTCATTTCCTACTGCCTCAAGGGACTTCTTGGAACTTAGACATTTGGTGATCATGTGACTACTTTTTCATCATAGAACATGTCAATCGTGTAATGTCTTTAGGGTCTTATGTTCATCACCTCCTCCAAGGTATGATCTACTCGGTATGATCCTACCCAATCAGGTGGCTTTATTTCCCCCTTTTATCTTTTAACCATCTTTGTTTACATTTTGATTACCTTATACAGGACTTGGTCCTCGACGCTTACCTTTGGGGTAATCCTCTCTTTCACCACAATCACTTTCACCTATAATACAATCTACCCACACCTAACAAACCTAAACCCACAACATGCCCAAACACCTATCGACTCATTTTCACACCTTCTCATTTTCTTCCCTAGTTTATGGGAGAACTACATCAGCCTGAGGTCCCTTTTTCGCCGAGACTATGTAGGTAGCACTTCGAGGGCATGGGGCCCATGGAGGTTAGCTCGGCCATTCTCTACCCTAAACAATTCATCAATACATGCCTAACTCACCATTTACATCACATTTCACTTAGTTCCCTTTTATATACAAAATTGGAAATTAAGTCACATACATAACAATTTGCTACATATTTTATACATTTATTACACCTTCCAATTCTCTATCATCACTATGCATGGATTATACCACATCTCACATATGACCCATAGTATAATTCATTGCAAAAAAAACAAACAAACAAAACACAAAAAAAAAAACACAAAAAAAATGAATCACAACCTCACCTACTTTCTATTCAAGCCAAACTTGACTCAACCATGCCTAGCCAAACCTGACTCAACCATGCCTATAACCTGACTCGAACCATGCCTAAACCAACCTAACTCAACCATGCCTACCAACCTGACTCAACCATGCCTAACCAACCTGACTCGATCCATGCCTAAACTGACCTGACTCCATCATGCCTAACTCACCTAATTTCCATCCAAATCAAAGTAACAAATCCATATCTCATCTAACACAAGCCATACACCAATATCTCATAAACACATCAACACATCACAAAATACCATGTATCTCATCATATAAATCAATAAATGTGTATCTCAATATACATGCCTATCTCATCATGACCATCATCTCAAAATGTCGAGCACACAGGCCGATATACAATACAAAATGTCATCGGCACGTAGGCTGGTCTCATATATACAACAAAGAATGAATCAATACAAAATCTCTTCGACACGTAGGCCGGTATATGCTCAAAATATACAAATCACTCATACATCCTCACTATCTTCGGCATGTAGGCCAGTATGTGATAAAAAATACAACTATCTTCGGCACGCATGGCTGAATATATATCCAAAACATAACTAATATACATCAAAAATCAGGTGACTGCATATCAGGCATCTCGTCAGATGTCCTCCATCTCTGTGTCACATGTACCCTCCGGCCTCATGTGTCCTTACTAGCACCTCACCTAGCACTGGTCACCATGTGTTGGTGGCCTCTCCCTGATCAGTGCCTCAGAGCTCGCTGACCTCCTGTGCTCTCCACACTATGAGTGTGGGATCTCATCCTCTCACTAGATGCCTGTTGTGCCCTATACTCGGCATAGGATATGAAATCTATCTCTGGCCGCCATAAGCTAGTCTTGATAATATCTCGCCTCACCTAGGGCATCCCGTAACCTAGATACAGGCACGAGTCTGTGGTGGTCCCATAGGTCTCGGCCCCTGTACATGCCCTGTAGCAACCTACCCTGCGTCTGCCTATGAACTGGGACCTACTCCTGGTGCCTGTGGTGGTGCCCCCTACCCACTGTGCCTTGTATCTAGTCTGTAAGGCCCCAATCTGTGCCTGGGTTGTGGCCAACTGGCCCTGTAAACCTGCCACATGAGCCTGTAAGGCTGCCACCTGACCATCCCTCCATCTCCTCCATCCTGCCATCTGAGCCTACAGGCTAGCTACCTGTACGCGTAGCTCTGCTACCTCTACCTCAGAACCCTCTAGTTATGTCTACAGTATACCCAACTGGGTAATTAGCGTAGCTACCTGCCCCTGTAGGGCGTCTCTCTGCATTATAATGGTAACTAGGTCTAGTTTCCACGGTCTAGGTGGTATGGCTTGGTAACTGAGCCGCCCACCACTTCCTGTATATATCTGTACATCCGACATCATCTATCTGCCAATACACTGGTTGACTCCTCCTCCCCTGTGGGAACTATAGGCTATGGTAGAGGTAAGGGCCTCTCCATGTCATCTCTATGATACTTGTGGGAAGGGCAGAGGAATGTCCTGTAAGAGCCCAAACTATCGTCAAACTCTATCTACCGGGATCATCTCATCTTCCCCAACATGGCGACCCTGTATCTACTTATCTAGAATGCATCTCAGCTAGCTCCTAATGAATATTCCTATATGAGGGGAATCCCACATATGGCCTCCACATAATGTCCACTCTAGACAAACCCCTCTAGTAACTACTAAAAATGGGCCACATCATGTGTTGGCCTCATCTGATCTCCACTCTCTTATCAGTGGCACCCATCTCCTGTATCCAATCTGCACACAAATCACACTGGGAATACATTTGCTTGGGGCATCCCCTATAGGTCACATGCACACCATCTGCTCGTATGACACCTAGTAGTGTAGTATAAATGTACATCACATGCTAAACCTACGCAACCGTCCATATACCCACAACTCTATGTATAGCTGCACTAAGAATGCTAGTGCTTAGGAAAAGCATGTCTCATGCACCATCATATCTTGGAGTACCCCCCATCAGTGATTGGGGAAATTATCCACCCTCTGCATTTGGTAGTGCAATAGCAGCACACTGCCTCCATAAAAAAAACCACTAGCCTCATCTCATCTGAATGGGCTACGTACATCTCTCCATAGTTCAAATTAGTGTTATGGAATCTCATATCAGCTGCTCCCTCGCCAAAAATAGTCCCATAACAACTCCTTTGAGGCCTCAAAGGAGATAGAATATGCCTGGGAATCCAATATGGGTAGCCATAAAATCTGGAACACATCCTCCAGGGTGATATTCATCTCACCCTTGAAGGAAGGTGGAACATGTTGGTCGTGGGATCCCATCTATCGATGAGTGCATGACCATCAAGATGGGTTGCCAAACAACATGTCGGTAGTGACGAATCCCACTCAAGCCCACTACCTCCACATGCTAGACCTCCAAAGGGGTCGTTATGCCATGTAATTTCACCAATAGAGGCGGAACCCTGTCCCGCATATATAACTGTGATCTCCCCTACATCCAATCCAAGCATGACATTAATCCACATATACCATGACCATATTCACTAATTATCATTATCCTCCACCCTATTTTCACTCTACCCATCTCAACTACCTAGCCCACATCACTTTTGGACCCTTGTGCCTCAAATCCCGACTGGTGTCGGTTCATTCTAACCGACTCCAGTCACCCTTAAACTGGCATCGGTTACCTATTTGGTGACCAATACCGGTTAAACTTTACAGACCATGGTTACCACGTAACCAACATCGGTCACCTATTTGGTAACCGATACCGGTTTTACCCGATCGACGTCGGTCGAACTTGACTGACACCGGTCACTGTCGCGGAAAATCTTGCGATTTCTCCAAACCCCCATTTTCTAAAAATCACCCCTTTCCCTTTTACCCCACCTACAATGACCTAAAACTACCCCTAGATCTCTATCCACCCCACCTATATCATTTACTACCCTTTCCCTTCCTCTTTTAGCCCGTTATTCCCACCCATACCTAGATTTTATTTTTACCCACCCACAAAAACCTTAAATAAGAATACTCCAAACTTCTAATCTATCTAATCAACAATGTAGCATTGGGCGCTTACCTCGTCGCGTTGCCGCCATCTCGGTGGCACATCTGGCCACTGTGCCGACGGCCCGCCTGATCCCTCTCCAACCTCTGCCATCACCGAATAATTCCTCACAACCTCCACCCAATCAAATCTCTTGCTCTGCTCCCGTGGACCCACTACTCACCAACCCAACCCTCGTCTAATCACATTACCAACTCAATGTCCCATTTCCTTCTAACACTTTTCTCTCTTTTCTCTCCTTTCTGTCATTTTCTCACTTCACAAATAACAAATCAATACTCAAAATGTGAATTTTTTGTTTTTATAACGAACTCGACCTAACCGATGTCAGTTACCATTGTCTAACATCGATCGCATGCCCTACCTCACCGTCGTCACTTTTCCTATACTGATGTCATTTTTCCATGACCACCATTAGTCATCCTCACCTACACATTGCCCTCAATTAAGCCCCTTTTACCCCACCCTTTACCTTGATCCTTTACCCCACCCTTCACCATGATCCTTTACCCAACCCATTTACCTTACATTTCCTAACCTCCTCATTTACCACCTCCATTTTTCCTCCTTTGAAGACTCATTATTTTACCCCTACCTTGGCCTTACCAATACTGTGACCTCAATATTTAGACCTGGACCATCGCTAGTGACCGTTGACCTCATGTGCTTGCTATACCTTGCGACACTATTACCTGTGTTGTTGACCTAATGACCTTACCTAGCCTATTGCCGTGACCATTTATCTTGACCCTACCTTTGATGTACCGGAACATACCTAAACATTTTTGTACCTACCCTACATTATGTTTCCATACCATATCATATACCTTGGATACACCTATCGACATTAGATGATGTAGAGTTTGCCTGCTCTTCAACCCAATAACGTACTGCAGTTTATTCATGTGCGTGTGTTTGACTGTTGCTACCTTTGACCCAGACCCATTACCAATATTTCCCGCGTAGACCTTTAACCCTTTCTCCCCCGTTCCCACCTGCCTCTTCCTTGCATTTACATTTATCAAACCACTCACTGATTCTTCCTGTTGCCTAATCAATTTCTAGTTTGAGGGGTGTAGACACCCTAATTTCACATCTGTCCTAAATCAATTAATTCCCCTTCCTCATTTCCCACAAAAATACACTTCAAATTAATCAACTATAATTTGATTAATTATCCATTTCAAAATCCAAAAAATAACTCAATCCTCACCACATGTCATTATTCTCCATGTTTTGCTACTATTGAATTAAAAATTCAAATTCAAATCCTCACCCACCCTTCGTGGTCCCCACTCACTTAAAATCCTCCACTTATGAATTAAAAATATAATTCAAATCCTCACCCATTCTTCATGGCCCCCACTCATCTAATCTTGACCACATTTTCAAACCACTCACCTAATCTTGCCCACATTTTCAAACCACTCACTTGATCTTGCCCACATTTTCAAACCATGATTACTTAAATTACTCTAAGTTAATCACTCCCCCAGGCTATAAATACAACCTTAACCCCCCTCTAAGGACATGGAGAATAAGCTTGAATGTCATATCTAAGTTATTGCATCCTTTGAGCGAAGAACATCCTTTTGCCTCATCCTAATACCCAAATAGCCTCATAATCCTTTTTCCCATCTGGTGTAAAGTAAGAGGATTGTTGTTGCAGGAAGGTCTTGCTCCGTCTTGAAGAAAATCACCCACATATCACAAAATCATGGCTCAATCCAAGTTTCCTAGCCCATTTCGAGGTTTGCTACGAAACGCGAAGGATGAGGTATGATTATTGGTATTTTACTTCCTTGTTAGTAGTGTATTTTTCCTAGCTTACATTTTGGCATCACCTCCTAATCCACCATCTAATTCCGCTGCCAATTCCTCTCCATAACCTACGCCATCATTTAATATTGTCAAACAATTAGCGAAGACTACCACACAAATTTCAATCATGGAACTACTTAATTCTTCTCCTGCACTACAATGCTTCCTTATGTAAACATTGAATAACACTCATGTCCCTGAGGACATCAATTCACAACAATTCCAGGCTTTAATTACACATCTTAAAGTCCCCAATCCTATTTTATCTTTTGGTCCCGCTGACCTGCTTAATCCCAACATCGCTAATAATCATTCTTTATATGTCGAGGGTTATGTAACTCATTGTAAAATTAAGCACGTCTTAATCGACAATTGATCAGCATTAAATATTTGTTCCATGAAACTTTTATGTTGCCTAGGTTACACTAAAAATGATTTACAAAGCAATATCATAACCATTCATGGGTATGATAATAATGAAAGAAAGTTTGAAGGCACAATCACGTTGCCTCTCCAAGTTGGACCCATCACCTTAGACACAGTCTGTCATGTGGTAGATGTAGAAGTTACACATAACATTCTCGTCGACCAACCATGGATTCATGCCATGAAAGCCGTCCCATCAACATGCCACCAATACATTAAGTTTCCTCATTTGGAAAAGGAATTTACATTACGTGCAGATCCCCAACCTTTTTTGTATTGTAGATTCCTTGAAGGACGGTATCGACATGATCACTATTGTCCATCAACAGATAAATATGCTCCACCTCGCATAATCCCTAACAAAATATGCATTGATCCGAAACCATCATCTCATAACCAAAACACATTTTCCAATCTATTATCTTCCACTAGTCAACCATCTTCCACCAGTCCTCCTCCCACTATTCAATCATCTTCTTCCACTAATCAAGCTTCTTCTTCTAGCAACAGTTAGTCTTCCACCACACCATCTTCTTCTTCACCTAGCCAATCTTTTTCATCCAACCACACCTCTTCTATTAAGATACCTCCTCCTATGAATAATCAACCTTCATCCTTCAATCCACCCCCTTCTTCTTATAACCCATTCTCTTCATCTTTTAAGACTACCAAACTAACTTCCCCACCACATGAGGTACCTATTGGTCCCCCATCTCACACATTTAAAACCATTGACACGGGATGCAATGAATATCAATTTCAAAAGATGGCAGACTTTTTTATATCACCAAATCCCCACATAGCTATGACAAACCTAACACTTCACATATGAGAATCCATCTCACTTACTAAATGGGACAGTCAGTTTGGAAAAAGTTTAGTTATCTTGACAACAAACATATTCCAAGTTCTTCAGGATCTTGGTTATATAATGACGACTTTGCTCCATGTTATGAGTGCCCTCAATTTACCAAAGCTCACCGAATAATGAAAAACATGTGATGGAAGGGTAAAGGATTCAGTCCAAATGAGCAGGGTCGTTTAGACCCAATAAATTACACACAACATCAAGGTAAACATGGTTTAGGTTTCAAGATGTTTGATGTTTCTCCCATAATAATTTCAAGTGACAATGATGACACCAGTTCTAATAATGACATCAATATCCATGTAGTCTTTTTTAGGACCTCGCTGAAACACATCTTTACTTTGAAATTTTATCTGTTAATTTCATCATTTTTGAGCCTACACATCCGAGTCTCATAGACCATGGCCAACCACATCATGCAGCCATGGACATGTTCCAAAATGATGAAGCCATCAAATAATTCCTTGGAACTCACGTATAAATCCATACTTTTGACCATAGAAAAGGATTTGAAATCAATCTAAATGAATCAGCATATTTTGGCAAAGAGAAAATATTTAGATCCTTCACCCTCGGAAAATTTGGATCAAAATCGCAAACAAAGGATTTACCATAGTCAAAACCTCACCGCCACCCTATCCAACAAACATGTCAACAAAAAGTTCCAACAAACACCCGACACTGATGACCTACATCAACCATTAGCATCATTCTCTAAAAAGGATACATCTAAAATGCTTGTAGAAGAAATAAAAGACATAAACATTGGCACCACCGAACAACCAAAAATTTTACAACTTGGCATTAGTCTTTCTGACCAAGAATACATGGAATTCACAACACTCCTTATTGAATTCCAAGATATATTTGCATGGACATATAAGGACATGCCAGGCCTAGACCCATCTCTTGTAGTACACCATCTTGTGGTACATCTGGATGCAAAACCTGTAAAGCAAAAACTACACAAAATGCATCCCCAAGTTGTATTTCTTGTCAAAGCTGAACTCGAGAAACTCTTGGAAGATGACTTTATCAAACCTATTGATTATTCGGCATGGATATCTAACATAGTTCCCGTCACCAAGAAAACTCCCAACATCAGAATATGCACATACTTCCACAACATCAACAACGCTTGTCCCAAATATGACTTTCCCTTGCCAAATATAGATATGATTGTTGATTCTACGGCAGGCCATGAAATGCTCTCCTTAATGGATGGATTCTTTGGTTATAATCAAATATGTATTGCTAAAGGGGATCAAAATAAAATGGAATTTACTATACCATGGGGCACCTTCTGTTATAAGGTCATGCCTTTCAGCTTGAAAAATGTTGGTGCCACCTATCAACGAGCAATGACTGTCATCTTCCATGACATATTACATGATATCATGGAAGATTATGTTGATGATATATTAGCAAAATCCAAAACACGAATAGGGCATCCAAGTGTGTTGAGATGCATTTTTGATAGATTACACGATTATAAGGTTCGTCTTAACCCAAAGAAATGTGTGTTCAGAGTAACCTCTGGTAAATTATTAGGGTTAATTGTCTCACGAAGAGGCATAGAAGTGGATCCTGCCAAATTCAAAGCCATTATGGAAATGCCTCCTCCTCAAAACCTAAAATAATTATGCAGTCTTCAAGGAAAGATACAATCTATTCGGCGTTTCATATCATAGTTGTCTAACAAGTGCCATCACTTTAATCAGTTACTCAAGAAAGATGCACACTTTCACTGGAACCACGATTGCCAAGACTCTTTTGCTAAGTTAAAAGAATACCTCTCTAGTTCACATGTTCTTATGTCACCAGTTGCCGACAAACCCATGTTGCTTTATACATCTACCACTAAACATGCCATATGAGCTCTACTAGCACAACATAATGATCAAGCAAAAGAACAGGCTATATATTACCTTGGTCAAACACTTATTGAGGATGAAGTACATTATTCCCAAATCAAAAAAGTATGCTTAGCGGTCACCTTTACATTCCATAAGTTACGTCATTACTTGCTCAATCACACAACTAAGTTGATTGCCAAAATTGATCCTCTCAAGTATTTGTTGTCCAGACCCATTCTCATGAGAAGAATGTCTAGTTGGGTCATATTACTTAGTGAATTCGATGTCGAATTTGTTCCGTAGAAAGCAATCAAAGGACAAGCCCTTGCAGACCAACTTGCCAAGAAACCCCTTCCTGGCACAGAACCACTTTAGTTCTCTTTTCCTGATGAAGATATTCTACACATAGACATCGCGCCAGCTTGGACTCTATTTTTTTATGGATCTTGTAATCTCCATGGCTCAGGGGTTGGTATTTTTCTTATCATACCCAGTGGACATGTTATCCTCAAATCATTTCACTTAGCATTCCCATGTACCAACAATATCATAGACTATGAAGCTCGCATCGTAGGATTAAAACTGACTATATCTTGGAATCTTATAGAATTAGTTGTATTTGGTGATTCTTTACTTATCATCAAGCAAGTTACCGATGAATACCAGGTCAAGGATGAAAAAATTATCCCATATAAATGCATGGTGGATAGTCTTCGAAGCTATTTTTTATTAATTAGCTTTGATCAAATTCTCAAAATTTGTAATAAATCTACCGACGCTATGACAACCATCAGATACCTATTAGAAATCACATCTAGTCAACCCCAGGCACATTTTCTTGTCAAACATCTCTTAATGCCTGCCTATGATCTCCTTAAAAACACTATGGTATGTGAGATTGTGGGTCCGAATAACCCTTGGTACCACGATATTTATACCTTCATTTGTGATAAAACATTTCCTACCGACATGAAACCATTGCATAAACATGATTTAGCACAACATGCTTCTTGTTACACCATTTTAGCATAAACTCTTTATAAACAAGGATATGATGGCACCCTGATCTGATGTCTTAATCATGAAGAATCCTCGAGTGTCTTAGCTGAAGTCCATTCTGGTATCTGTGGAGCACACACGAATAGTATCGCCTTAGCCAAGAAAATCCTGCGAGTTGGATATTATTGGCCCACCATGGAAAGTGACGCATGTCAAAAGAATGGAAATCTTATCCATGCACCTTCCTAGGAATTACAATCGATAACCACACCATGGCCCTTCTCTCAATGGGGACTTGACCTCATTGGTAAAATCATACCAACATCGTTCGATGGACATAAGTTCATCATTACTGCTACCGATTACTTCACTTATGTTACTGGTAGCCAAATATCAAAATTTATTTTTAATAATCTCATCTATCGATTTTGAATTCCATCTGCTCTAGTTGCAAATAATGGAAAATAATTTAAAAACTAGGATGTAAAATACCTAGCCAAACATTTTCACATCAAACTTAAATGGTCCACTCCATACTACCCTCAGGGAAACGGTCAAGCGGAAGCAACCAATAAGACCTTAAAATCCATCATGGAAAATATTGTCAACACCTATAGACGTAATTGGCATACTCAAATTTACCCCACTCTTTGAGCTTACCGTACATCTTATCGCACGCCTACCAGAGCCACCCCATTTTCCCTTGTTTATGGTTGTGAAGCCATTTTACCTATTGAGATAGAACTCCCATCCTTGAGGATCTCCCTTAAAGATGTAATTAATGAGGATGAATACCGACAGTCACGGCTTCAAGAGCTTGAGATTCTCGATGAAAAATGACTTAATGCTCTCAATCATCTTCAAGTCTATCAAAACCGACTGCAACACAGTTATCATAAAAAGGTAAGACCCAGAGAATTAAAAATTGGTGACCTCGTTTTAAAAGAAAATCAAAAGAATACCACTAAAGAACGAGAAAAACAAGGAAAATTTGAGCCTAGTTCGTTAGGGCCCTATGTAATCACAGCTAAATTTGGCTCTAGAGCCTATAAATTGGCCACTGAAGATGGTCAAGATCTTGATGAACCAATGAATGTAGTTCATTTAAAGAAATTTTATCCTTGAGATGTTCACTATTCCAGGAAACAACGTGTACATTGTTCCTTTTGTCTTGCTTATCTCTGAATAATTTAAATTTATTCATTTCCATTGGCAGATATTTTTTTTTATCAAAATCACATCTTCATATTTATCATCATGAGACAAGTGCTAATATAAATCCTATTAAGTTTGTGAGCTTCATACTTCTTCCATTTTCAGTCACTTTCATCTATGGTCATACCTAGAAGCTTACTGATGGTAATATATTCCCTTCAAAGACATTCTCTCTTTCATAACAAAGCTCTAAACTTTGTTACCTAGTTCGTTTGGTCATCCATCTCAATCTTCGGTGTTGAACCCTCGCATCCTACTAGTCGTGTGGGGCTGAGATTGGGGGCAGACATTCCTTCCCAAATACAATGCACTATTGTAAAAATCCGTCAATTCAATAACTTATGAATAATTCATCGTCGCATCTTTCGTCCTTCATAGTCTTTGGTGCTGAGCCCACACTTCTTCCTGGTAGTGTGAGACTAGGAATGGAGGAAGGTGCCCTTACTCGTCTACGTCTTTCCTTCGGTGATAAACCCTTGCCTCTTACAAGTGGCATGGGGAAAAGCGTAGAGGGTCATTCTCATAAAAGCATAAAAACATTGTAAAATATTAAAAAAAAACAAAACAAAACAAAAAAAAAAGACAAAAAGGGAATTCACTCGCTTATATTTTGCCTTTGGTGATGAGCCCTTGCTTCTCACTAGTAGCATGGGGCAAGGCATAGGGAGTCATTTCAAAATAAAAAATCTTACAGTGCTTGCAAATTATAGAATCCCCAAAAATTAATTTAGATGCCTAAGTGAAGAGAGAACTATCCCTTAACCTCATATCCTACCAATCAGTAGGCCACATAATTGTCTAATTCTAGCACGTGACTCATAAAGTGAAAGCCATTTTTGAAACTGGTTCAGTACTGTTATGAAGAATGAAGTCACAATTTCCCAAGGGATTTTTGTTAGCATTTGTCTCTATATTCATTATCTACCTCCTATGTCCTTGATTCTCAGTGATGAGCCCACGCATCTTACTAGTTGTGTGGAGTCAAGAATGGAGCTGGATTTCTTTTCATCATATCATCACCACTATATCCTACCAATGGAAAGAGAATTTGTGTTATTCTGAGCATAAGTTACCACACGGAACATGGTACATACAGATAATATCCTGGTTATCACCTCTCAAAAATAAGTCTGCACTCCGGTTCATAAATTGCTAATAACAGTGTAAAAATCCAAAAAATAATCCAAAATCTAAAAACAGTGTAAAAATCATCAAAAATCTAAAAACATTAGAAACATCGTCAAAAATCTAAAAACATTTGAAAATCATCAAAAATCTAAAAACATTAGCAAGAATCATCAAAAATCCAAAAACATTTGCAAATCGTTAAAAATCCAAAATAACGTAAAAATAAAAAAAATCCAAAAACATTAGAAACACTCGTCAAAAATCCAAAAAACATTTGAAAATCATCAAACATCCAAAAACATTAGCAAGAATCATCAAAAATCCAAAAATAGTGTAAAAATACAAAAATCCAAAAACATTAGAAAAAAATCGTCAAAAATCTAAAAAACATTAGAAAATATCTATATATATATATAATAAACAAAAATAAAAATATTGTAAACTCCACAAAATCGCAAAAACGCTAAATTAACCAACACAATTCAACCTTTGAACTATTATCCCCAACGAATGATCCAATCACCTTATGACTACCAAATTCAAACCACTTCTCCTCGCGTGAATCCTTGCTTGGGGAAAATCTGACTCTCATTGCTTCCTTGTTTAAGGACAATGACCCAATATTTTACTATGTCCTCGTACCCCTGCTTAGGGGCACATCTGATCAATCCTCACTGTAGAACACATTAAGGATATGTTTATTTGTTCTTGTGTTCCATTATTAGTTATAAATTATTAATTACTTTCTTGTATCTTGATATATTACAGGGGGCATCTTGATTTTATGTATCCTGGTGTTCTCTCTAATATTCTTATGTTATTTGATTGCATGTGGCACTGGGGCATCATACTTTCTTGATGGCCTTTATCTATGCTCTCTTCCATTTGTATATCGTATTGGGGCATTAAACCTTTTTAATGGCCCCTGTCTATGCTATCACGCATATTATAGTCTAGTCATCCTGATATTTTATATCACGATGCATCTTGTTATGTGCTATATTAAAATTAAGATGCTTTTCATCACGTGAGTATCTTTCTGCATGATCAACATCTTACTTTGCACCCCATCCATTCACCCATACTAATACATTCCCCAGTTTGGAAATCCTACTTGATCACCGTTGCAGTTTGCGAATCTTACTTGACGATCTTTTCCAAGTAGCATTCACTATCCAGCAGCTCCTCCCCCAACATGATCACAATGTATTTGATCCATTCATCCTCACTCCTCATTTTTACTCCTCCGCCACTTATACCCATATTACCCTTCTCACCATTCTTGACCCCTCTCACCCATTTGTATTCTTTCCTTTCCCCCTTCTACTTCCCGCTTGACAATCTTATTTAACAACCCCTTCTATATGGGATTCTCGGTGGAGGTTTACTCTCTCCCTAAGATCTTCCCGCTGTAGAAGCTTCTTCACCACCTCCCCTCTCATCAAACAACAATCACCACCAAACACATCTTCCCATTCCACTTCTTCTGCTTCTCATTCTTGCATCATTACTCTCACCACATAGGCATCGTAATTAAATATTCCCCTCACACTCTCTGCCCTCCACTACATATATTCCTTCATCCATTCATGTTACACTCCTTTGTTTCCTTTCTTTCTTGTTATCACCTCATCTCATATCATATACCACTCAGGCATACCTCACTCACTCTTTTCTCATCCTTCCCCAAATCCGTCTTATGCCTAGTCATCCTACTTACATGCTCTCGTAGTATGGCAATTTCACTTGAGGGTTCCCCTTCAGTCCATTTTGTCATACCCTATTCCCACCAACTCTATCATCATTTTTCTTCTTCTTCAGCTTGGCGATCTTACTTAACCATTCCGGCCACATGGAAATCTTACTTAAGACTTCCACTTAAGGTTGATCTACTCTATGGCCTTCCCCCATATTATTTCTCCCACCTCTCATCACGATCATCTTCTTCAACCTACCATTCCACCCATGTCCCATATATCATCTTGTCTTTCTCCTTGCATATCATCCTTGTCGGTTAGGTGATCTTACGAAACCTCTCCGGTAGCATGACGATCTTACTTAAGAGATTCTCTTAAGCATGACATGTCATCTTACACTCGCCCATCACTCTACAATCTCACCATCCATCTTTCCTCTTCATTCCCCATCATCACATCTTTTTACCACCACTATCACCCTCCTCTGCTTGGAAATCTTACTTAACCACTCACCTAGCATGGCAATCTCACTTAAGAGTCACTCTTAAGGATGATCTGTTTCCTTGACTTTTCCCATCACTACACACCATTCGCCCTTCACTTTTTCTCAGCATTCCCCATTATCACATCCTTTCACCTCCTTTTCAATTCTCACAAACACCACTTCTCACTTGACCAATTGTCATCTCCATTTTTCTCGCTTGGCAATCTTACTTAACCACTTCCATCACATGACAATCTATGTCAGGGTCCTCCCTACACTTAACTTGTCATCGTGAACTTCTTCCCTGCCTCATTCTTAGTTCACTTTGTTGATCACTTCTTCCACCTGGTATATCCTACTACCCACTTTTTCCTCCTACTATTATCCTTTCTCCACATATCCTCTTACAACATACATCTAATCTCTTCCACCTACAATCATGTTGTTTTCCCCCATTTTCTCCTTCTTGATCCATCATCCTTCATACTGTTTATTCCCATTATTTTCATGTCTTGGTTTTTCATCCTCACCTCATTCATCCTCATCACCCGCATCCTATCCTCACTTTCACATAGTCCTAATTCATCCCTCCCATTTTCCTTTACTCCATCTAGTTATGACTCGGCTTCTCGTTCCGTGAAGAGCCAGGCTGGTGAGGTAGTGATCAGGCTAGATGGAGCGTATTTTGATGATCTTCTAAAACTACCTAATTTCGAAGAGTATGGGGACCTGAACATCAAGTCGGCTCAGAAGGCCTGGGATAGTAATCAGGAAGACTGCATTAGGATGTCAACAAGAAGTTCCTGGTCAAGGCTAAACCAGCAGTATCTAGATTTCCAAGGACTATCCCCAGATGTGATTTCATACAAGAAATCAATGATATTATCACCCTGCTGAGCCGGGTTTTTGGCTTGCCTGAATCAAATGTATTTCATGGATGGATGTATCAGTTTATGGTCACCATCAAGAAGAATCAGCAAGGGATTGACTGGGGGACCCTTATCAGCAATGAAATTGATTCTCAGATGACGACGGTCTTTATCAACTGGAAAGTTTTATATGTTTTCATATGTGGCTTACGCAGCAGCCGGGATGAGGAACTATCCCGGGCTGATACTAAGGGAAGCAGAACGACAAACCCAGTTTATAAATATTTCCCTCAAATAACAAAGAAGGGGTCCAAAGAACATTTTAGAAGGGTAAATGATGCCTTCTTCTTCTACGAGAATATCTGCCGCTGAACCCAGGGCTAAGAAAGACAAGAGTCTCAGACGAGGCTTGGACTGAAGTATCCAAATGGGGGTGTATCTTCTTGCAATTCAAGAAGTTTACATATCTTCGAACAGTCATGTACTCGGGAGAGCCTTTTTCGTCTCTGCCTCGCTATCCAGGGGATAGATTGATATTGATAGAATTGGTCAGACAGCTGTTGGATTTTCACAAATTCCAACAAAGCAAGCATAAGCAGCTGTATCCTTCCCAATTTCTATCGGAGATATACTTGCTCGACAGTAGCAAAGGCCAAAAATGTTGAATGCGAACTTCAGGAAAAATTGAAAAAGCATATGAAGTCTCGGGATGGTTTTGACATCCGAGGAGTGCTTAGAGCCTATGGAGCCCAACATCTGCACAGGCCTGACATTGAGGATATATGGGTTGATCTGCGTAACGAAGTTGCGGTTCGCAGAAAAGATATAATAGTAGGTTGACTATTAATGAGATTCAGACGCTGAGCTTTCTGATTTGCCAGATGGCACGACTGACAATGAAAGTGTGTTGGATATTTCCTATGATGGGCTTAATGAGGATCAATACGTTTTTTCCACCTATTGATTGGTCAGCCAGCGAAAAAGCCTCTATTACAGATAGGTCGGCTCTCATTCTTGCTCGCACCAAAAAATGGCTCTCCTCTTGGGGAATGAATTTTAAAGATGACAAGTTTCCAAAGTTGGCTGCTTCGGAGGTGGGGCCCTCCAAAAAGAAAAAGGACAAAGAATCTTCTGGGGCGCCTATAAAAATCAGATTCCAAAAAGAGGAAAGAAAGACAAATCTCTTCAATTGTTCTCTGTAGAAGCTGAAACGGTGGTGTGCCAGAATCACCAACACCACCAGAAATAGGAGAAATTAATTTGGAAGAAGGAGGAAGCCAGCTTTGACTTCACCATTTGCTGATTGCTCAACTGAAGAGACCTTATCTCTTGCATCCAAGGCTTTGGAAACTGAATCTGTGCACCTCCCCCTCACACAACCACTTCTACCTCCTCATTCCCATCCACTTCTTCAACCATGGCCAGTATATTTTCTCTGGACTCACCCCTCTCTGCTGGAACCCAAGTGATCACCAGCACGCCCCAACCTGTACCTCTCTTTTTGCATCTACTACCACGTTGGCTACTGTTCCCCCTCCAATAGTAGAATCTTCTCCCCTTGAGAGTAGAATACCAGTTACTACAACATTGGCAATTTCCTCTGATACGCCACAATGGCTACTCGAGCAAACTCCGAGGAAGAGGAAAGTGATTGTACCCCTACCAGCCTTTGATTTCAGCTCACTCAAGGCTTCTACTGCGAAATCAGCCAAGAAACCCAAAACAGTTTCAAGGGTTTTGGGTAGATGCTTCAGGAGATAAGTTCGCAGAGATTGCCACTCCCTCGGCTGACAAAACTAGAGAGGATATAACAGCTTCTGATTATCAGATAACCAAGGTGGCTCTAGGGAAAGTGACAGCAGAAGGAGCGCAACAAGATGCACGGCTTCCATAGACGTGCTGTGCCAAAAGTTGAAAGAAAGAAAAAAGGACAGCAGAAATGAGCTTAAGGAAAAAGTGGAGCAGTTGACAGAGATTTTTGATTAAACTCTCAAAACCCCTTGAATCCATACCACCTTCTTCTGTTTCTGCCGGATTCGATTTCTCATCGGTGCCTACGATTGAGAAGATTGCTAAAAAAGGAAGGGTGGTTGATGAATGGATCCAAAAGTTGCTCCAACAGGGGAAGGAAGTAATTCAAGACGTGGTGAAGGTTCATGAGTCTTTGGGGGAGATTCAGAAAGAAGGAGAGAAGATGGATGAGGAATTCACTGAAGAAATTGGACAGCTGATTTGACTTGTGAAGCTCTCCAAGTGCTAAAGCAAATACCAGCACATCTCTTGGTGGAAGAAGGTATTCTCCCACATACAGATAAACATTTCCAGCTGACCAAGGCCATCAGGTTCAGAGTAAGATTCTCAAAGATTCTCAACGAAGCCTGCAGCAAGTTGAGAGAATCAAGGGATAAATTGATTGATGGGAAAAGTGATTTGGAAGAAGAAGAGTTGCTGAAGATTTGTCCAAAGGTGTCAGTTGGGAACTCAGGTATCCTATCAGCAGATGATCTCTTCAAACAAGTCCAAGAGTCTGTTCAGCATGAACCTGTACACGGATTTGACCTTGAAGTCATTGGTCAGTTTGTAAGGATTGAACATACTTTGGAGGCCTTAAGAAAACTCAGCAAAATTGAAAAAGCTTCCCGGCACTGCCAGCGATGTTCATGAAACCTGCGAAATTGGAATGATCATTCCACTGCACCTGATGAGAATGAAATGCAAGGCATATTCGAAAGTTCCAGGAATTTCAGAGCAAACAGTCTCAGCAGGAGGAAGAAAAAAAGGAAGGAGCAAAAGATGATGATTCAGATTAAGTCCCAACGTCCCATGTCATTTCAATTTTTAATTGACATGTCTTTTTTATTTCCGTTTTGTCATATTTTTGATCATACTTTTGACTTGATCTCTGCGTGAGAGTCATGCAAAACTGAACTCTAGTTAAAATGCTACTTTTTTTAGGATCTGTCCTATTTTATCTCTAGTTCCTTTTGTTATAAATAAGGGATGCCTGTGCATTCAAAAGGGTCGAGATTTTTTGGAATATTTAGGGGCTATTGGAAAGAAGAAAAACTTTGTGTTTTCATTCAATCATTTTGAAGAATAGGAATTGATATCGTTTTACAGACTTTGTGTTGTGGAATATATCTTATTAAGACAGTGTTCTTATGTTCATGATCTTAAGCTATTCTTTGCATAGATCTCAGTGTTTCTATTATTTCGGACATTATATTTGTGATCTAAAACTCGTATGATTATTTCGTGCTCTGTGTTTACTCGAAAGAAAATACGTTTCTCCCATTTCCTTTCTACCGTGTGCTTCTTTCATTGTAACAGTTTCTAACCTATTTCATTTACGAAAGAAATACCCTTGAATCTGTGAATGTGGATTTCGGGATTTCATTCCAACCCCCAATGGTTAGATTAGTGTGAATACTATATATTTTTACTGTGTTTTAGATTAGCAATAAAACAGGCAGCCTCACCTGTCTTTGAGGAGGGATTTAATCCCATGTACTGTGGTTGAACCTCATATTTTGGTTTGACAAAATATCCAACCAACAGTTTTTGGCGACTCCGCTGGGGAATACGGATCTATATAGTATAAAGCTTATCCTCTCGGTGTCTGGCGACTCCGTATTTGCCTTATTTTTCAAACAAGATCTCCTTCAGTTCAAGCTGGCCAGGAAGATCTTCACTCGGTCTCGCCGAGCTCAAGGTGAAATTGATCCACTCTTTGAGTTACTGCAACAGCACAATTTCAGTCTTTCTCCCAACAGCATTGTCTCTAATCGAACCAGAAGTTCTTCACCTGTTCGGAGAAACCGGATCCCTGTGGAAGGGGAAGCATCTGCAACTTGTCGTGCACTACTCTTGTCTGATACTCGGATCCCTGTACGCACTCTTTTCAGAAGGATGGCGGTTCAACCTGTGCCTTGGGGTGCAGTGCAGTTATTGGTCCTCTTTCCTTGACTCCTCCATTGAATGAGTTACCACGTGGATCTCGTAAAAATATTCCCAAGTTCAATGGAGATGGGAAGCAGCATCCTGACGAGCACATAGCATCTTTCTTTGTTGCATGCGGTGTTCTCGGAGTAGCCCACGAAGATGTCTCCGTCCGACTCTTCGTTGAAACGTTGCAGGGTGTAGCAGCCGAATGGTTTATATCACCTCCCAATGCATGCATCCCAAACTGGGCTACCATGCGGACTAAGTTCGAAGCACACGTTTCAAACCAGCTGAAGATTCTCATGCTTTGTTAGCTCAGCTCACTCATATGAAGAAGGAATCGCATGAACCTATGCGGGAATTCGTGGCAAAGTTCAACAAGCTGATCCGGAAGATTCCAGAAATAGCTGTACCTACTCTGGAAAACCAAAAATGCTTTTCATCAATGCTCAACCTCCTGATATAAGCTTTTTATTAAGAAGGTCGGTTATCCCAGATTTGGCTACTGCTCAGTCAACAGCTACTGAAATAGAGGATGATCTCATCTTGGCCGGAAGGATCAAGAAAGACATACCCAAACTCAAAAATCAAGGTTCTTCTCAAGGTAACACAGATCCTATGTTTCAAAAAATGGCTAATGATTTGATTGCTTTAAAGAAGCAAATGTCCCAGCAGGTGAACAATGTTCCGTATCGGGATATACCTAGGCGGAATTTCAATAAAATGGTGCACCTGTCAGAGATAGGCCACGGTTAACTCCTGCTCAACCGAGACTAGCAATTGAAGCTCCTCCCGTCAATGCAGTGGAAATACTTGATGAAGAAGATGAACCAGAAGAACAAGAATCCCATGAGGCTTTCGAAGCTTCAGGATATGCTGATGATGAGTCTTATGATGAGTCAGCTGGCGACTCCAGCATTGGGTATTTGGAATATGATGAAGATGAATGTGCGCCAGATGGTCAATCATTTGCTGTCTTCACTCGGTCCCAATCTCAGAATCCCAGAAAACCTCTTGAAAACACTAAGGAGAAGAATAAGGATCCTCCCATATCCATAGTTAAGAGGGGTACCCCTATTTCGGCACAAACTGAAAGAGAGGTTACCAAAAAGGCAGCTGCTCCTTATTCTCCTTCTCCTAAGATCAGTGCCCCAGCACAAGCTCATGTAATTAGAACTGAGCCTACCATCATTCCTTCTTATACTGCTTTTGATATTGTTGATCATGCAAAGAGAACCAAAATTCAAATGTCAGAGCAGAATACCTTCAGTCGAATCCTGAACAGTTTGAAAAGCTGGCCAAGTTCATCAGGAGTAAAGCGGCTTCCCATCACCTTCAAAAGGTCTCCTTCCAAATCCTACTCAACCCACACCTCAGAATAATCTGACCTCTGCTTCTTCCTCAGGAAAGATTGAACCATTTTATTTGTCTCTACTTATAAATGGGTTTAAACTCAGCAATCATCATTGACTCAGGGGGCCTCTGATAATGTTATGCCCGCAAAAAGTGGCCCATGCCCTTGGACTTACTTTGACTAAGTCATATGGACGGTGCTATTCCATGGAAACTAAACAAGTCCCTCTGATTGGTCAAATCAAGGATGCACAGTTTGCATTTGTTGCCTTCCCTGAGAAGAGAGTGAAAATGACTATTCTGGTTGCCGACATTCCTGCAGCTTACGGTATCCTCTTGGGTAGAGGATTTTGTAAAGACGTCGGAGGAGAGATTAGTATGGATTGGACCAAAGCCAAGATCCCAGTCAAAGGGGTTCAACAGGTTCTTCATCCTGAACCACAGGCAAAGTATTTGGTGACCAAATCAGATGATCCTAAGGCTCAGATTCTTTTCGAAGATGCTAGCTTTGGGAATTATTTCATGACTTCAGAGATACCATTTGTAGATGTTGAAGAGGAAGATCCCAATGCTATTTGGACGCTCGAATTTGATGGTAGCTGCTCAACCTCTGGATCAGGCGCTGGTGTTGTTCTCATATCTCCTAGCTCCGAGATTTTCCCATCAGCTTATAAGTTGCAATTTGATAATACTAACAACACGGCCGAATATGAAGCCCTGTTATTAGGATTAGAATTGGCCAGACAGAAGGGAATCAGAAATCTCAAGGTTCAGGGGGATGCGGAGCTGATTGTTATCAGGTCAGGGGTATATATCAGGTAAAAAATGATCGGTTGAGGCATTACAGGAACAAAGTTTGGGATAGTATAGAATGCTTTGATGCATTTTCTATTAAGGCAGTTTTTTTTAGATTATAATGACAAGGCTGATTCTTTGGCCGTATCTGCATCTCTTCTTCTTCCTCATCCTCAGTTCAAGCAAGATACATACTCTATTGAGATTGTATATCGTCCCAGTATCCCAGATAATGCAACTCATTGGCAAGTGTTCAATGATGATCAACAGGTGTTGGCTTTTCTAGAAAAGGCTGACAATTTCAGTGAGTTATATTTTGAAGGTTCAGAATCAGCCTTCCGTGAAAAACTATTTCAGATCCATATCAGGAGGTTGATGGTGAATTATATCCAGCTGAAAGGCAACAAGATACCAAAAGGTTTGGTTTCCCTGGAGGGCTTGTTTGACAAGCATGATCGCTTTATCCAAAAACAAAAGGCAAGTTGAAGGAGCTTCTTCCTCTGAAGTAGATCAAATCAATCTAGGTTCATCTGATCAACCTCGGATGGTGAATATTGGGAAATGTTGTTCTCCTGAAGAGAAGGTAAGATTCACTTTCGCTTTTGAAGAAATACATCGATGTGTTGGCCTGGTCTTATGCAGATTTGAAATCCTTCAAGCCCAAAGTGTACAGCACAGTATCCTTTGAAGCCTGATGTGAAGCCGTATAGACAAAAGCAAAGACATTACAATCCCAAGATTCAGGAACTATCCTGGCAGAAATTCAGAAGATGTTAGATGCTAGAGAATTATTTTCCCAATCCATCACTCCACTTGGATTGCTAAACATTGTTCCTGTCAGGAAGAAGAATGGCGAGATCCGATTTGTGTTGACTTCCGGAACTTGAATCAGTCCTCGCTGAAGGATAACTATCCCTTGCCTATCATGGATCAGGTATTACAAACTGTTACTGGATCAGAAATGTTATCCATGCTCGACGGATTTTCAGGATATAATCAAGTCGAGGTAACCACAGAAGATCAACACAAGACAGCTTTCACGACCCCATGGGGTACCTTTGCTTACAGGAGGATGCCATTCGGCTTGATCAACGCCGGAGCTACTTTTCAGAGAGCTATGGACCTTGGCATTCAGAGATCTGATGGGCAAGGTCATAGTTGTGTATTTGGATGACTTGACCGTTTTTCTAAAAAAACGGAGTGATCATTATGGTCATTTAGAACAAGTACTTTTGAGATGCAGACGTCACGGGATTTCATTGAATCCTAAGAAGTCCATGTTCGGGGTACCGAAGGAAAGCTGCTGCTGGGTCATATTGTGACTAAAGAAGGAACTAAAATTGACCCCCAGAGAGGGTAAAGGCTATTCAGAGCCTTACCTTGCCCACAAGTAAAACAGGAGTTCATTCTTTCTTCGGAAAGTTAATTTTTGAGAAGATTTGTACCTGATTTTGCTGACAAAACCAAGGATATCCTTGGAATGATGAAAGGCAAAGTTCCATTCAGATGGAGTGCAGAAGGGAAGCTTTCATTTGAAGAAATCAAAAGGGCAGTTGCTTGCGCTCCTATCTTAGTATGTCCAGACTTCAAGAAAGATTTCATCATGTATAGCTATGCTTCTGCTCACACAGTGTCAGCCATCCTGATGCAGGAAAATGGGAAGGCATTGAAGCTCCTATCGCATTCATGAGTTTCCCGTTGAAGGAGCATGAATTGAAGATGTCACAGATTGAAAAACATGCTTACGCAGTGGTACGAGCAGTAAAACATTTCAGGTACTATGTGCTGAATTCCCATACTCTCGTTCTCGTTCCGATACTGCTGTTAAATCCATTCTGACTCAACAAGAGCTGGGAAGCCAACGAGGTACTTGGATAGCTAAGGTTCAGGAGTACGATTTGGACATCAAACCTACCAAGTTGGTACGAGGAAGGGGCCTGTGTCAATTGATTGCAGAAAATCATGCTGAAACAGAGTGTGAAAAGACTCAAGATACTTCTTCAGAGCTGCCTATGGTGCTTTTTGTGAGTACGACCGATGAATGGTACACGGACATTGCTTTCTTCCTAACTTATGGTGAATGCCCTCCGCATTTAAATCAAAAAGAGAAGAGGACCGTCAAGCTGAGATCTGCAAAATACCTTTTGTGGAATAATGCAATATACAAGAAAGGTATTGATGGTGTTTTCTTGCGTTGTGTTGATAAATCACAACAGGAAAAGTTATTAGAATCCTTTCATAGCCTAGCATGCGGAGGACATTTTTCATCCTCTGTAACAGCGTATAAGATCCTACGGGCTAGGTATTATTGGCCTACTCTTTTCCGGGATTCAGCAGAATGGGTGTCTAAATGTGAAGCTTGTCAACATTTCGTTGGTCGTCCCAAGCTAGCAGCTCTTCCTCTGAAACCTGTAGTGATTGAAGAACCTTTTCGCCAATGGGGGATTGATTTTATCGGAACATTGAATCCTGCTTCTTCCAGTGCTGGACACAACTATGTGCTGACTGCTACAGATTATTTTACCAAGTGGGTAGAAGCTGTACCAATCAAGCAAGCAACTTCTGAAGCTGTTTGCAAGTTCCTGAAAGAAAATATAATCGTCAGATTCGGTGTGCCTCATAAGATTGTAGCTGATAATGCTTCTAATTTCTCATCACATGAGTTAAGAATTTTGCTATGGATTCGGCATCACTCTGGCTCACTCATCTGATTATTATCCCCAGGGTAATGGGCAAGCTGAATCCAGCAACAAGAATCTGGTTACCATAATCAGGAAACTAGTGGATGAAAATCAGAGGACATGGCACAAAGCATTGTATGATGCGTTGTGGGCTGATCGGATCACTCCAAAGCGAGCCATAGGGATGTCTCCTTTCCAATTGCTATACGGGATTGATGCTGAAATTCCTATCTCAGTAGAATTTGCCGGCCTTGCAGTTGGCAAAAGCGGTTGAAGAAGATGTAGCTTTTCAGAATTCTATCGAGAAAAGAGGGTTATGTACCTAACCAGGCTAGAAGAAGAGCGAATCAAGGTGGTTGATCGTATATCAGATCATCAGAGCAGGGTGAAGAAGATTTTCGATAAAAAAATCAAAGCAGCGCAACTTCCAGATTGGAGACCTGGTGTTGCTTTGGGATAAAAGGAGAGAACAGAAAGGAATGCATGGAAAGTTTGATTCTTTATGGAAAGGACCTTTCAAGATCCACGAGTTGAATGGTGAAAATAGTTTCCTTCTATCATATCTGGATGGAGGGTTACTCCCTTTGCCTTTCAGTGGACAACATCTAAAGCTGTTCCACCATTAATGCAAGATGCTCTCTTGCATTGTACATATTTTGCTTTTTGTTGTGTGTTTGCTTTTGGTTTTCTTTCTTTCTTTCTTTCGTTTTGTTTTTTGTTTTGGTTTTCTTCTTTTCTCCGTAGCCCAATGAATAAGACCAGAGATTCTGAGTTCTCTTCCTTTGGTTATTACAAAGAAAGTCCCCAACTGGAGCCAGCTGTTATCCCCGTTTTGAGTTCACGACAAAACGATCGGATAACCCCTACGAAATTTTCGAAGTTGATTTTGCATTATGGCCTCTTTTAAGAAAATCGGGTTTTCGGGTTTTACCAACAGCTCGACATGAGTTTTAAACATGCTTTATGTCGACTGTCTTCCGAAACCCGAAACCCGCCTTCATATTGTGAAAATCGGGTTTTCGGACCCCGGCGCATCGGAACATCCATAATCCAAAAACATGTTTTATGCCCCATGTTTTCCGATTCCCGAAGTCCGCTTAATCCTTTGTATCGGGTTTTCGGGGCTATGTAGCATCTAAGCACCCATGCTTTATGCATCATGTTTTCCGAAACCCGAAAAACCCGAATTGCACTAAGTCCCCTCGTGTCGGGTTTTCGGACCTCCCAAACATGCTGACATGGCATTCATGCCGAGTGGTCGGTGAGTTGGCACGTGCCGAGCTGAAAGTGTATTAATTACCAATTTTCTTATAAATACGCGGATTTCCACGTCATTCTTACCATTCGTATTTTTAATTCGTGGATTTTTGTGCGTGCTCTTCCGTTTTCAAAACCCGAAAACTCACCTTGCTCGATTGGATCGTCTGTTTTCGATCTTACATTTCTCGAATTGAAGGTATTTTTCTTTCCCTTCTTTATTCTTGGTTTTTATGGATCGATTGCGCGTATTTTATTCCCAATTTCTTGCCGGGTGTTGAAGGTTTTTTTCTTCTTCTTCTTTCTGTGTTGTTTTGGAAAGGGTTTTAGGTTTTTAGGGTTTTATCTTTTGAACTATCACTTGGTGCTTTTCTTCCAAGTTCTATTATATGCATGGAAATGAATAATAAAAAAAAGGAGATTGTGTTTTGGAATTCAAAAAAAAAACCCTGTTTTTCTTCTTCTTGGGTTTTGAAGATTGTTTTGCAGAGCCAAGACCCGAAGTGTATTGACGGATTGGCGCGCCGGGCTTTCTCAAAAGTTCCGAAGTATATTGAAGTGTCGGGGGGGTTTTCTCAAAGTTCCGACATCCACAGCACAGGTGTCGGGGTTTCTCAAAGTTCCGATCTCCACAGTGAGTGCCGGGGTTTCCCAAGTTCCGACGTCAAAAACAGTGAGTGCCGGGTTTCCCAAGTTTCCGTCATCAAAAGCAAGTGTCGGGTTTGCCAAAGTTCCGACATTATCAAACTTGGGTTTTTCAGGTTCTCAGGGTTTTTTCAGGATTTTCCGACATCCTCCTCAGCGTGTCGGACTCTTCTATTCTTCCGGCATATTCAGTCATCATCGGGATTTTCAGTGTGGATACATCTCCTGAGTTTCAAGCCTTTCTCCCTCACATTCTTCATGTCGGACCCTGGTCCATCTCAGGAGAAGGCCGAGAAGTCTAGCAGGATGAAGTACAAATTCAAGAAGCCAGAATCTCCATCATATATTGATTGCAATTATGATATCAGGGACACTGAACTTGGCAATATAGATATGGATGACTTCTGGAATAGGGTGAAGAGTTCCTCTCAAACCCCATGGATGACAGCTTTAGCTAACAGTGGCTTGCCCCTTGCAGCAGGCTTTCCCATGTCCGCCCAATGTCCAGAATTTGTTTTGGCCATGTCAAAAGAATGAAATCTTATCCATTGCCACCTTCCTAGGAATTACAATCGATAACCACACCATGGCCCTTCTCTCAATGGGGACTTGACCTCATTGGTAAAATCATACCAACATCGTTCGATGGACATAAGTTCATCATTACTGCTACCGATTACTTCACTTATGTTACTGGTAGCCAAATATCAAAATTTATTTTTAATAATCTCATCTATCGATTTTGAATTCCATCTGCTCTAGTTGCAAATAATGGAAAATAATTTAAAAACTAGGATGTAAAATACCTAGCCAAACATTTTTCACATCAAACTTAAATGGTCCACTCCATACTACCCTCAGGGAAACGGTCAAGCGGAAGAAGCAACCAATAAGACCTTAAAATCCATCATGGAAAATATTGTCAACCACCTATAGACGTAATTGGCATACTCAAATTTACCCCACTCTTTGAGCTTACCGTACATCTTATCGCACGCCCTACCAGAGCCACCCCATTTTCCCTTGTTTATGGTTGTGAAGCCATTTTACCTATTGAGATAGAACTCCCATCCTTGAGGATCTCCCTTAAAGATGTAATTAATGAGGATGAATACCGACAGTCACGGCTTCAAGAGCTTGAGATTCTCGATGAAAAATGACTTAATGCTCTCAATCATCTTCAAGTCTATCAAAACGACTGCAACACAGTTATCATAAAAGGTAAGACCCAGAGAATAATTAAATGGTGTGACCTCGTTTTAAAAGAAAATCAAAAGAATACCACTAAAGAACGAGAAAAACAAGGAAAATTGAGCCTAGTTCGTTAGGGCCCTATGTAATCACAGCTAAATTTGGCTCTAGAGCCTATAAATTGGCCACTGAAGATGGTCAAGATCTGATGAACCAATGAATGTAGTTCATTTAAAGAAATTTTATCCTTGAGATGTTCACTATTCCAGGGAAACAACGTGTACATTGTTCCTTTTGTCTTGCTTATCTCTGAATAATTTAAATTTATTCATTTCCATTGGCCAGATATTTTTTTTTTATCAAAATCACATCTTCATATTTATCATCATGAGACAAGTGCTATATAAATCCTATTAAGTTTGTGAGCTTCATACTTCTTTCCATTTTCAGTCACTTTCATCTATGGTCATACCTAGAAGCTTACTGATGGTAATATATTCCCTTCAAAGACATTCTCTCTTTCATAACAAAGCTCTAAACTTTGTTACCTAGTTCGTTGGTCATCCATCTCAATCTTCGGTGTTGAACCCTCGCATCCTACTAGTCGTGTGGGGCTGAGATTGGGGGCAGACATTCCTTCCCAATACAATGCACTATTGTAAAAATCCGTCAATTCAATAACTTATGAATAATTCATCGTCGCATCTTTCGTCCTTCATAGTCTTTGGTGCTGAGCCCACACTTCTTCCTGGTAGTGTGAGACTAGGAATGGAGGAAGGTGCCCTTACTCGTCTACGTCTTTCCTTCGGTGATAAACCCTTGCCTCTTACAAGTGGCATGGGGAAAAGCGTAGAGGGTCATTCTCATAAAAGCATAAAAACATTGTAAATATTAAAAAAAAAACAAACAAAACAAAAAAAAAAGACAAAAGGGATTCACTCGCTTATATTTTGCCTTTGGTGATGAGCCCTTGCTTCTCACTAGTAGCATGGGGCAAGGCATAGGGAGTCATTTCAAAAATAAAAAATCTTACAGTGCTTGCAAATTATAGAATCCCCAAAAAATTAATTTAGATGCCTAAGTGAAGAGAGAACTATCCCTTAACCTCATATCCTACCAATCAGTAGGCCACATAATTGTCTAATTCTAGCACGTGACTCATAAGTGAAAGCCATTTTTGAAACTGGTTCAGTACTGTTATGAAGAATGAAGTCACAATTTCCCAAAGGGATTTTTGTTAGCATTTGTCTCTATATTCATTATCTACCTCCTATGTCCTTGATTCTCAGTGATGAGCCCACGCATCTTACTAGTTGTGTGGAGTCAAGAATGGAGCTGGATTTCTTTTCATCATATCATCACCACCATATCCTACCAATGGAAAGAGAATTTGTGTTATTCTGAGCATAAGTTACCACAACGGAACACGGTACATACGGATAATATCCTAGTTTATCACCTCTCAAAAATAAGTCTGCACTCCGGTCCATAAATTGGTAATAAAAGTCTAAAAATCTAAAAACAACTCCAAAAATAATCAAAAATCCAAAAACAGTGTAAAAATCATCAAAAATCCAAAAACATTAGAAACACTCGTCAAAAATCTAAAAACATTTGAAAATCATCAAAAATCTAAAAACATTAGCAACAATCATCAAAAATCCAAAAACATTTGCAAATCGTCAAAAATCCAAAAACAGTGTCCAAAAACATTAGAAAAAAACCGTCAAAAATCCAAAAACATTTAAAAATCATCAAACATCCAAAAACATTAGCAAGAATCATCAAAAATCTAAAAATAGTGTAAAAATCAAAAAATCTAAAAACATTAGAAAAAAACCGTCAAAAATCTAAAAAACATTAGAAATTATATATTTATATATATATATATATATAATAAAAATAAATAAAAACATTGTAAACTCCACAAAATCACAAAAACTCTAAATTAACCAACACAATTCAACCTTTGAATTATTATCCCCAATGAATGATCCAATCACCTTATGACTACCAAATTCAAACCACTTCTCCTCGCGTGAATCCTTGCTTGGGAAAAATCTGTTTCTCATTGCTTCCTTATTTAAGGACAATGACCCAATATTTTACTATTTCCTCGTACCCCTGCTTAGGGGCACATCTGATCAATCCTCACTATAGAACACATTAGGGATATGTTTTATTTGTTATTGTGTTGCATTATTAGTTATAAATTATTAATTGCTTTCTTGTATCTTGATATATTATAGGGGGCATCTTGATTTTATGTATCCTGGTGTTCTCTCTAATATTCTTATGTTATTTGATTGCATGTCGTACTGGGGCATCATACTTTCTTGATGGCCTCTATCTATGTTCTCTTCCATTTGCATATCGTACTGGGGCATTAAACCTTTTTAATGGCCCCTGTCTATGCTATCACACATATTACAGTCTAGTCATCCTGATCTTTTATATCACGATGCATCTTGTTATGTGCTATATTAAAATTAATATACTTTTCATCACGTGAGTATCTTCCTGCATGATCAACATCTTACTTTGCACCCCATCCATTCACCCATACTAATACATTCCCCAGTTTGGGAATCCTACTTGATCACCGTTGTAGTTTGCAACTCCTACTTGACGATCTTTTCCAAGTAGCATTCACTATCCAGCAGCTCCTCCTCCCCCACCATGATCACAATGTATTTGATCCATTCATCCTCACTCCTCATTTTTACTCCTCCGCCACTTATACCCATATTACCCTTCTCACCATTCTTGACCCCTCTCACCCATTTGTATTCTTTCCTTTCCCCCTTCTACTTCCCGCTTGACAATCTTATTTAATAACCCCTTTTATATGGGATTCTCGGTGGAGGTTTACTCTCTCCCTAAGATCTTCCCACTGTAGAAGCTTCTTTCACCACCTCCCCTCTCATCAAACAACACTCACCACCAAACACATCTTCCCATTCCACTTCTTCTGCTTCTCATTCTTGCATCATTACTCTCACCACACAGGCATCGTAATTAAAGATTCCCCTCACACTCTCTGCCCTCCACTACATATATTCCTTCATCCATTCATGTTACACTCTTTTGTTTCCTTTCTTTCTTGTTATCACCTCATCTCATATCATATACCACTCAGGCATACCTCACTCACTCTTTTCTCATCCTTCCCCAAATCCATCATATGCCTGGTCATCTTACTTACACGCTCTCCTAGTATGGAAATTTCACTTGAGGGTTCCCCTTCAGTCCATTTTGTCATACCCTATTCCCACCAACTCTATCATCATTTTTCTTCTTCTTCAGCTTGGCGATCTTACTTAACCATTCTGGCCACATGGAAATCTTACTTAAGACTTCCACTTAAGGTTGATCTGCTCTATGGCCTTCCCCCATATTATTTCTCCCACCTCTCGTCACGATCATCTTCTTCAACCTACCATTCGACCCATGTCCCCAATATCATCTTGTCTTTCTCCTTGCATATCATCCTTGTTAGTTAGGTGATCTTACGAAACCTCTCCGCTAGCATGACGATCTTACTTAAGAGATTCTCTTAAGCATGACATGTCATCTTACACTCACCCATCACTCTACAATCTCACCATCCATCTTTCCTCTTCATTCCCCATCATCACATCTTTTTACCACCACTATCACCCTCCTCTACTTGGCAATCTTACTTAACCACTCACCTGGCATGGCAATCTCACTTAAGAGTCACTCTTAAGGATGATCTGTTTCCTTGCCTTTCCCCATCACTACACACCATTCACCCTTCACTTTTTCTCAGCATTCCCCATTATCACATCCTTTCACCTCCTTTTCGATTCTCGCAAACACCACTTCTCGCTTGACCACTTGTCATCTCCATTTTTCACTCGCTTGGCAATCTTACTTAACCACTTCCATCACATGACAATCTTATGTCAGGGTCCTCCCTACACTTAACTTGTCATCGTGAACTTCTCCCCTGCCTCATTCTTTGTTCACTTTGTTGATCGCTTCTTCCACCTGGTATATCCTACTACCCATTTTTTCCTCCTACTATTATCCTTTCTCCACATATCCTCTTACAACATACATCTAATCTCTTCCACCTACAATCATGTTGTTTTCCCCCCATTTTCTCCTTCTTGATCCATCATCCTTCATAATGTTTCTTCCCATTATTTTCATGTCTTGGTTTTTCATCCTCACCTCATTCATCCTCATCACCCGCATCCTCTCCCCACTTTCACATAGTCCTAATTCATCCCTCCCATTTTCTTTACTCTTTCCACTTCATCTTCTCAAATTCCCCCCACATTTCTACCCACACACTCATTCGCAATTATTGTTAAAATTCCTCTATCATTCTTTTATCATCATCTTCTATTCCCGTGCTAATAATTGTAAATGGAATTTCCCTAAAAATCATCAATCCTCATTCCACATGACCTCATTCACTCCCTTGGACCTTCTAGAGTTTCCGTTCATTCCTTCCCTCCTCTAAGCCCACCACTCATTGTAAAAGGGATTTCCCTAATGTCCCTTTGTTGGCGTTACCCTTTCCAATCCTCGTTACGTTTTCTCCTTTTCTTCATTTTTTCTCTCACCCTTCTTCACCACTCATTGTAAGGGGGATTTCCCCTAACGTCCCCCTCATTGGCATTGCCTCTTCTATCCCCCATTTTCTTTTCTCTCCTATTCATTTCCCTCAATCCCACCCTTTCTTGTCGCTTCTTACCCATCTCTCCATCTTCTCTTTGCCCTCTTCAATATCTTTACTGTCTTCATCATACATCTTTTTTCTATTTTCTCGTCATCCTAGTATCCTCATTTCATGCATCTCCGCATCTTTTCCAATCGATGTCATTCCTCCCCTCTTTCTTCTCTAAACATTCCTTATACCATTCCCTTTCCACTTATTACTCCCTTTTTGTATTTCCTTCTTTCTACATCATTTTCTTTGTTATCCTCTTCTCTCTCCCACTCCTCGTCTTATTTCCCTTCCCCTATATCATCTTCTTCCCCTTTTTCCATCACGTTTCCTCCTTACTTCCCCATCAATATCCTGGATCTTCAGCATTGTCCTGTCTTTATTATCATACCACCCTTCACATGCATCTCCATACGATCTATGTTCCATATTCTTTTCCTTGGTCTTCCTCGTAATGACACGATTCCTTCAATCTTCTCCCTGTATTCTTCTGACCACTTCTCCTTTGCTCTACCACCCCTACCTTTTTGTTCATTTTGTATATGTTTCTCTTCTTTTCTCTCCTCTTTTTCACACTTTCCTCGCCCCTCATAGTTTCTTTTTTTTCTCCGTTCTACTTCTTCTTTCATCCTCTTTCCATTTTCATCCATTTCACCCCTACTCCCACCTCGTTTTTTCCTTCTTATTTATCCTTTCCCATTTCCTACTTTTCTCAGCTCTATCATTTATTTCACTTTCACACATCCCTCTTTATTATCTCTATTGCTTCCTTCATTTTGCACATCTCTCTATTTCATCCTTTCACCCTCTCCTCTGTTATTTTCCTATTTTTGCCTTGTTTTTCCTTCATCATTCCCTTCTTCCCCTATCATCTCTCTCTCTCTCTCTCTCTCTCTCTCTCTCTTATTTCTACCTCTTTCATTCCTTTTTTTTTCCCACCCCTATCTCTCTTACTCTTCTCGTAATCAACCCCCAATCCTATCCATTCCCTTTTCTCTTTCCCACACACCCTCACACCTAGCATTCAAGGCCGATTGAATCCTTTCTCTATTTGCGTCGTGCGGTCATTCCAGTCTCTTCCACTCCATTATCATCCTCTTCTCCACATAATTCCTTTCTCTTCTTTTCAAGAGTTCTGTCATATATTCCATTCTCGTCAATCCTCTCGAGGGGGCATCATCACATCCATCCATAATCACATCTTCTCATGACATTTTTGTCTTGGAGGATATTATGACATCCGTAACTCACCACTTTCTATTCTCCCCAACAAACATTCGCTCTACCTTTTGCTTAAGAAAAGTAAATTGAATTCTTCCCCCAGCCCGTTTACTTTCTTTGAAAGGACCCTACTTTCATAGTACCCTTCCAAAGAGGAGAAAATGTAGACACACTAATTTCACATCTGTCCTAAATCAATTAATTCCCCTTTCTCATTTCCCACAAAAATACACTTCGAATTAATCAAATATAATTTGATTAATTATCCATTTCAAAATCCAAAAACTAACCCATTCCTCACCACATGTCATTATTCTCCATGTTTTTCTACTATTGAATTAAAAATTAAAATTCAAATCCTCACCCACCCTTTGTGGTCCCCACTCACCTAAAATCCTCCACTTATGAATTAAAAATATAATTCAAATCCTCACCCATTCTTCGTGGCCCCCACTCATCTAATCTTGCCTTAATTTTCAAACCACTCACTTAATCTTGCCTACATTTTCAAACCACTCACTTAATCTTGCCCACATTTTCAAACCATGATTACTTAAATTACTCTAAGTTAATCACTCCCTCAGGCTATAAATACAACCTTACCCCCCCCTCTAAGGACACGGAGAATAAGCTTGAATGCCATATCTAAGTTCTTGCATCCTTTGAGCAAAGAACATCATTTTGCCTCGTCCTAATGCCCAAATAGCCTCATAATCATTTTTCCCATCTGGTGAAAAGTAAGAGGATCATTGTTGTAGGAAGGTCTTGCTCTGTCTTGAAGAAAAGCACCTACATATCACACAATCAGGGCTCAATCCAAGTTTCCTAGCCCATTCTGAGGTTTGCTACAAAACATGAAGGAGGAGGTATGATTATTGGTATTTTACTTCCTTGTTAGTAGTGTATTTTTCCTAGCTTACAAGGGGGATCACCTTCACCCACACATGGGGCAACCACATCTTATTTTTGTTAGCGTCGCTTACCAATACAAGCTATGCATGTTCAAAAAGGGGAAAAATGTAGACACTAAAATTAGGTCACACTCCCCTTTGGTCCCTCGATAAATAAGTACCCTTCATCACATTCACCTAGCCATGACCCCTTTCACCCCACTAATATTAATTTAATTAATTTAATTAAATTAATGCATTATCCTCACTATATTTATTATTTAAGTATCTTATTTTAAATAATATCCACACAATGCAGTTCACTTAGACGCCTCACCAAGCCAACTCAACATAAGACTTGTTCTTAGTAAGTTGTCATAAATAACTAAGACTTACCCAAACCCTAAAAATCAATGCCTACATTCCCTCTAACCACATTCTTGCATGCTCACAAGAGGCTCCCAGTATAATCCGTGGGTTAACGACATGATATCTGAGGAAATAAAGAGGATCTCCCTAGTTTAGTAAACCTAGGAAATCCTACCTTCACTGATGTTGGTTACCCTTAATCGTCGCCAGTTAAGCAGGAACCACCGTCGGTTACCCTTTTAACCCCAAAACAACCTTATTCTCAAGGTTGGAAGTTGGAAGTTGGAAGCAAAGAGGTTGGTGAGCATTAACACATCTTCAGAGAGTGAATTCAAGCGAGTCCACGCATGCAAGGAAGGAGACGAAACATATTTTCCTTCATAGCCATCCTAGCCATGATCTAATCTAACCAAGCAAAGAGCAATGCACATGAAGCCCATGCAGAAGATTTCCTTTAGCTGGTGATCACTGGTAGCCTTCAAGCCCCTCATCAGCACATCCATCCTTCACACACATGTATCCAAGACCAAAATCCAAGTAAGTATATAACATCATACTGCTCTGGTTTATTTCATTTTATCATCTATTGCTTACCTAGCCACCTATTGACCTTCTCCAACATTTTCACCTCCATATACCCATTAAAGCCTTGCCGAAGCCTACCCCAGTCATTTAATACCTTGTCCCGACCAACCAAATCCCTTTGTGCAATCACAAAGGAGACCCAAAGCTTATTCTGTGACATTTCTAGATTTCACAGTGACCAGCACCAGTCACACCTGACTGCAGTCAGTTACCCCCTGGCTGATATCGGTCTTTGTATTTTCCCACACAGCCCCGAATAGAGCCCTACCCACTCAATTTCATCTCACCCTCATCCACCTGTGATCTACCCGAGACCTCTGTCAAACCTGCAGAACCCAGAACCAATCATTTGACCTTCAGATTCTATTCTAGCTTAGCATGTTAGATTAGATCTATTTCTTATTGCATTTTAAGTGAGATACCTAAATCATTTTAAATTACAATAGGATTTACTTTGTTTACAACATTAAATTGTTTAAAATAGTGGACTGACAGCCATCTAGGAAGTATCACACTTCCCGGATCTAGCATACGCTAGGTAGTTCACTGCCCATATTGTTTGATTCCTTCTTGTGGTCTTGCTTTGCATTGCAAGTAGTTCCTCCTAGCCAAAAGGAAGCTTTCACGATCAGTTGTGGATTCGGAAGTCATATGCGCACAACAACCCATCAACCAACATTTGAACAGTTATTCCTCCTATGCCCGTTACCCAATTTGTTTCGTCAACATTCCAAAGAAATTATCTAAGAAAAAGGTGAAACACAAGGAATCCAATCTCTACGATGCACCAAATCATGTATGGTATGAATTCCCTTGCGATAGATCCGAATGGCTTTAATTTCAAGGTTTTCTACTAACGGAAGAGTGTTTTCCACTAGGATGGGAGACCGCTAGATGTTCTGTGAATTAAAAGAGAGGCCAATGCGAAAACCATTGCTAACCCACCTTATAAGAGGCTTCACCTACTCAAAATATTTTCAAATACTCTTCGTGACAAAAGTGCTAGAAATCTTGACAAGAACATAAGTTCTTATAATAGAATGTAAACCAATTCTACTCCATCTTTTCTTACCATAAGGAGCTCCAGACTCAATGCAATGTCGTAAAATAATTTTCCAGACTTGCGGCCCTAAAAGGTAGTAAATGGTCAATTTAGCACATAGGGACACTCTCTGTCGATAAACATCGATGATGCCCATGCCACCCATATTCCGTGGAAGACAACAAACATCCCAAGAAACTCTATGAACGCTAGCTGAACCATAACTTTTACACCAAAGAAAGTCTTGAAGCATCTTGGCAAGCTGGGTTGAAAAAAGAACGAGAAGTACACTAACAAGTAGAATAATAAACATGAGTAGTAACAAGAATTTTAGTACAAACCTATAAGTTACTAGCTAGAGACTACATTTTGGAAGACCATTTGGTAACTTTTCATTCCACCTTGTTAAGAACATAATTCCACAAGGTAGAAGAGTCACTGTCAAATGCAAAAGGAATGCTAAAGAATTTGAATTGTTCACCGTGCACAATCCACTTCCAGGGGTAAGCTTGTAACCAGTCCAACAAAGGAAGAAAACTCTAAAGAAACCCTAAGTTTTTAGCCATTTGAATGTTGGAGCCAGAAACCAGACAAAAAGTGTCGAGACAATCAATTACTACTCCCACATTATGTTCAGCTTCGGTAACCGTCAGAAAGGAATCATCAACAATATGTCCATTGATTAACTGTGTTTGGTGATCCGGAAAAATAATCCCATGAATACGACCCTAAGAAGTTTGATGATCAATTAAGTATCCCAGGGCATCAACAACGAGGACAAACAACGTCAAACCAAGAGAACACCCCTATCTGATGGAGCGAAAGATGCCAATGGTTGATTTGTTCTAGATCACCTAATTTCATAATGAACTTGATTTTGCATTTATTGATGTAGCTTCCAAGAGAGTGAGAATGCAAAGCTTCATTATACACATGGAGCAAATCAGGTCCAACAAAGGACCAAGCTATTTTTATATGGGAATCCATCAAGGCCGAGAGATTTATCATCCGCCAAACAGAGCAGTGAAACATGAAGTTCCTCTAAAGTAAGGGGGGCTTCACAGCATGCATGATCTCTGGGCATGAGTTGCGAAGGCACAACATCAATGCATTTATGTAATGCACAAGCTCGCTCAATTGAATCTTCCTGAGCTTGAAAAACTAGATGATAGTGCTCTACAAAAATGTTAGAGATCTCTGGAAGCTCGATAAGCCGCTAGTGAGAATCATGGATAGCCTTAATCTATTGTCGAGCATGTTTGGCCCGAAGGGATTTGAAGAAAATTTTAGAGGCTTTATCTCCCATCCGAAGCCAGTGAAGTCTCAAATGGATTTGAGCACCGCAGGCTGAATGAGATTCCATGAGCTTGAGCTTATGGCAAATATCTGTAGCCTACATTTGAAGCTAATAATCAAAAGGATTTGCCTCCAAAAGTGGAGTAACTCTTCTTATTTTCCTTCAGGATTAGTTTTACACTTAATTTTATGATTTGCCTCTTCTGATTTGACTATATGGCATGAGACATATGCGACCACATTTCAACCTCAAGTGTGTGGAGTGAGGCCTCTTTTGAGAGGTTGGCTTTTCTCCACTAATATAGCTTATTGACTGATTAGAATGTAAGATGTGTTATTTATTTATTTCACAATGTATTATTAAATATCCTTTAATTATTAATTGTCAAATACTGTATGATTGAAATGCTCCTAAGAAATATTGTTTCAAAAAAAAGGCATGCAAAATATTTTGTTTCTTTGTTATTCATTCTCTAATCTAAAATAATCTCAATGATGTAATATTGTCAAATCTTATAACCTTATGAAGTGACTTTTTAAGTTATAATGAATGTATTTATAATCTCAACATATTTTTATCTAAGAATTTTATGTAAATATTCGAAATATGTTATTCATATATTTTTTTATGTCTTATAGCATAATAATTGCACAAATTATTCAATGGTTGTACGATTTGGATTAGTTTTAACAAGGAGTGTAATGACGTACGTTGATTGAAAAAAATAATTTATTTGCTGACTAATATTTAATGGTAAAATAATTTATTTTTCAATGCCCGACTCAATGTTTAATAAATAAAATAAATATGTATTTATATATGGAAATGTAAGTTATTTTAATAGTGTGAAAGATAACAAGTGTTAATGAGTAAATAATTGTGCGGGGTTATTATCCGAAGGATGTGAAAAATAACAAGTGTTAACCGGTAAATAATTGTGCGGGGTTATTACTCGAATGAAATTCAAGTAAGGTTAGTTACTGTGCTCCTGGAGGCAAATCCTTTAATAATAGTAAGTATATGTATTAAAGTGCAAATCAATATTAATGTTAATTTTATTTTATTTTACTTTTTTATTTTTAGATGTGCTTTATAAATAAAAAATATAAATAAATGTTTTATATTTGTAATTAAAATTTAACTGGTATAGATATCTTGAATACATCTATCTAAAAGACATTGGAGGTGCCTATTTAACTTATGTGAGAATTCCAACATAGCATTGATATTGAGTATCTTTTAGATAGATGTATTTAAGATATGTATGCTAATTATAACATTGCAACTATATTTTTACTTTACTCAAATAAATAGTTTATTGAAGGTTGACATTTTCAGCTTAATCTAGAAACTCCACGTTGTCTATTTTATTCTTTTTAGGACAATGTTTCACAACAAAAAAATCCAAGTGCATGTCTCTCATAATAAATAAAATACTAATTAAGACCCAATAGTAAGTATATGTATTAATGTACCTTTTTTAAGTAGAAAATATGTGCATTTACTTATCTATTACGTGCCAAATTTTTTGTTCATAACCGAGCAATAAAATACCCACTTTCATTTGTCTGCAAATATAGTAATTCAATGAATTTATTTTGTTGATAACAAACAATTGTGTGGTGTAAAAACAAGGCCTTAACATTTGTTGACAAAATATATGATTTTTGACCTGGTACACCTTTTGCAAACATTACACAAATATGCCGACAACAATAAAAAAGTATCAAAAAGATTAAATATATGAAAAACCAAAATAGCAATTGCCAACAACGAGACTGTTAAGTAGATATTTATCAACACGTCAGTCAAGAGATAAACGAAAATATCTCTGGCAATTGCATTAATGTATTCATTATGTGGTTGATGTCAATAGGGCAGACAACTGATATTTTCTTGTAACGTGGCCCCCATATTCCTTAGATATTTGTTTTATATATTCAGTAGCGAAGGCTTAGCAAACACAATATCTGCAGCGAATGGAGAGCGTTACCCAAAATTTCAGTGCAGCCTGCATTGAAATCAATGGAATCGATGCAAATAACTGGGAATTGATGTCCAGCAATAGGTGTGTTTGCTTGAGCAACAAACACTTCGAGATATGCCCTGCCACAAGCTCTCCTGCACTTGCTCGTTCCCTCCTGATAAAAATAAAGGGAATGGTTTTGAATGTGCTTCTCAACGAACCCATCAGCTGGGAACCCACATAAGACAGAACTAGTGTGAGGGCGGATTAAATAGCTGTATTTATTTGCTATGTGTTGGCTTTTGTATCATAGTAAGGCAAGTATAGTATTAGTAAGTCCATATAGGGATTTTGTTTTTGTTTTTGCTATATTTCTATGGCACCTACTAGTCATGTGGACAGTTATGAGCCACATAGAATGGCTACAATCTTATCTTTGCCGCTTTAATAATTTTATACAAAGTTTTTACAGTCAATAATCTCTATATAATTAGGGTTAATTAACTTAATTGGTGAGAATGATGGTTGCATAGATATCTTGAATGAAGGGGAATAGATTGGAACAAAATCTCTTTACCAATTGAGTATGATAAAATTATTCATATAGTTACCCATTTAAATCCATCTTTTGAAGCTTGATATATAGTTTATTTTAATAACCGGTTGCAAACTGGTTGTACTTCTCCATTAAAAAAACACAACTTTACAATCGCTATACATGAAAGAGACAATATAAAATATGAGTACAGGTGTTAATGATATTGCCTGGAAGTCCTCATTGTTTGTAGATTATACAGCAGTTACTGCACAAAACAGATTTGTGAATCAACATACCATGCACAAAAACTTGTAATCAGTCAGAGACTCAGAACCTCTTCAATAAGATAGCAGTGTTCCAATCCACTCAGTAGTTTATTAACAACATAAACAATAAGGATGAATGCTTAATGGCAAGTTGCTTAATGGTTTGGTAGACGTCGGTCCTTAATTTGTCAAATATCTAGCAAAGATTTTGAAATTGGAATAAAATCTTTGATGGAAAAGGTAATCCCAACAACTAGCAATTAAGTATGCCATGTGCAGCCCCTAAAATTTATTAATTCGCCGGAGGCAGTGCTGGATTTTGACGTTCAATGTTACATGTCACAATAATCTTATTTGACGGTCTAAAAAATTACATGGATGTTATTTGACGTTCAAAATATAATATGCACGTCAAATTTATTTTTATAATAACTATTACAAAAAATAAAAAATTGAGCAAACTTTTACATCTACAAGATTGAAAAAATAACTTTAAATAAATTTCTAAAATGAAATTGAAATAAATAATATAAAATTAAATGCATAATATTTCTAGATATTTCTAGGCTTTTTAGTTCTTTCAACTTCTGATTTCAATGTGTTAACTGTTACGTGACTCCTTAGCCTGCCAGTGTGCCACGGTCACTCCAGCTCTGGTGGACACCTCACGCCTCACAAGTCAGACTACAGTGCACAGACTATAGTCGGGCACCCAGCAGCTAATAAGAATGATTTCTAAATTCTCCCTCACTATGAGTTCCCTGCACTGTGCAGGACGAAGTATTGAAAAGGAATTGCAATTTGCAGGCACCCCAGCAGGCTTGGATTGTGAGTCTACAAACTGCGAATTTGCGGGCACCCCAGCAGGCTTGCGTTGTGAATCTACAGACTGTGAATCGCGATCTTCATGCGGGCAGCAGATGTCATTTCCAATATGCCACGCAAAATCCAACTACACCTTGCAAAATCCAAGCCTGGTCCGGGTCATATAAATTTGTAAACTAAATGAAGAGACGCATTTATAGAATAATGGATAGCCACTGCCAGTCTACCAGGATAGCAAGTTAGCAACTACAGAGCCGAATTAGAATAGAGTATTTTTTTATTTGTTTTGTTTCTAATTTTATTTACTGGTTTCTATTTCATACTAACTAAAAAGATAGCAAGTAGCAACAACAGACTTGTAAGATTTTTTCCTTTTTTTCCAAATATTTCTAAATTTTGATTTTGATTTAAATTAGATTTTTGATGAATTTCAAAATATATATAATACAATAAGTAATTTACTATATATATATATATTTGTTGACGGTTAAATTTATAATGTACATGTCATTTTGACGTTTAAATTATAATTCTACCTGTCAAGCATGACGGTCATATTTTAAAAGTGCCTGTATTTTGACATCTAAAATGACTAAAAACGTCTAAACACCTTGCAAAATCCAAGCCTGGCCGGAGGCGTTTACTTTGAAGAAGGCATTGCTGGTAAGTGTCAAATTCCGGTGGCTTAACTTTATAGGTTGCCGGATTTTAGATTTTTTTTAGATTTTTTGCTACAGTAAAATTACTTTCCACATAAAGTTTTAGATTTTTTGCTACAGTAAAATTACTTTCCACATAAAGTTTGACAAATCTTCTCCTTAAATTATAATTAAAAACTGGTAAATACAAATACCCATTTTTATGTTCCTAATTGATAAGTATGATTGTTCCTGGTATGATTTTGGGACCAATTCTTTTGCGAAGATGCCTGCTCTGGTTTTAACCAGCGTTCAAATATTCCAACCCACCTCCACATTCTTAAGGCACAGTACACAATGTATAAATCCTTTGAAAGTGGGTTTCATTCGCTGTTTTGGGCAGTTAAGAAGAAGAGCCACATGTGCTAAAGCCAACGCTTCAGCTTCCTGTGAGAGTGGAGGTGGCGGCGACACTGTAGATGAATGGATTGAGAGGCTTCCAGACAAAAAAGAGCCACTGTATTCTCACAGAATTTTCTGGTGTCTCCAGTCGTCTATTGTCAAATGTTTCTAGGAACTGGCAGACCGAGTTTCGAAGAAGGCAACTTCGGCACCACCTGATTTGAACAGCTTGAAGGATTGCTAACCCTTGGCTTTAACAAATTTTGTTTTGCTAACTCTTGTGGATGGTCTTTGTGCTAGAACATAATCTTGTTCGAGAGAAGACTTTGTGCCTCTGTGCCGCATTCGCCGCATTTTAAGCTTGGAATTCGAATTTCACCGGATCTAAACCCACATCACAAAAATTAGTTACAATTTGCGAACAAATTTGTACAATTTGAATTGTGAATCACAACCACAAATATCGTGAAAAAAATCATTCTATAATTTGTTAAACCCTGTTATTATTTTGTTTCTATGGTTTTTGCAAAAAAAAAACACCTTGTCACTTTATTAATTATTTTACTTACGAAACTTCTGTTTTATTGCATTTTATCCCCTGTGTGCCCCCATTTTAAGTTCGCCCTATTAAACCCTGCCGTGAATCCATGAATGTGGAATCTTCTAGGAAATTATGTGAAGCTGTGATTAAGAAAATATGTGAATTAGAAAACTGTTATGCGTAAAACCACCGTTAAGAAAATCGTAGTTCAGAACTGAGAAAAGAAGTCACGCAGCCGTGAAGAACTGTGACCTATCGATATATATTATAATGTTTTTAAATTATTTTATTTGATTATAATAAGTTCATACTTCTATTATTTAGAGTCTTATTTGTTTTTATGAGTTTATAATTTTATATTTTAATAAAAAAAATGTAATAGTTTTATTATTGAGTATTTGATTTTAGGATTTCATAATTTTTTATTTTAATAACATAAAGTTAATACTTTTATTACTAGCAATCGCATGTGTACAATGCAATGTGAACGCCGAATTGTATATGTTATTTGTTTTAGAGGGATAGTTATTACATATACATTTGCAAATCTTATATCATGAGTGGTAGCATTTTGTGGAGTAGTTTATTTGAATTAAACATGAATACATGAATACCTCCGTATAGTTGTAGGGTTTGTGTAAATTTTCATTGATAGATGGCATTCACTTGACATATCAGGCCACTCTTGCTTGACTATTGCATATTAGCTAAACATTGCAATCATTAATATGCAAATGCTTTATGTAGTCTGCAACTATAGTTGTAAATAATATCAGGTAACTCACCTTATCGACTTCTTGCCCATTCAATTGGGTTGCTCGCAAAACTATTGTCATTATTTTCCTAGATAAACAAAGTAAATACTGAAAGTAGTTTAATAACAATGATAATAACATATGACTCTCCTGCGAATGGATCTTAAGATAAGAAACAATATGTAATCTTTCAACAACTGATAATATTTATCCTTCTCTTCCTCGAGACATATGCAGAACAAACTTCCTTACCCAAATGGGCTTGTCAAGATGCCCGAAACAGACATCATTTTAGGACTTACAACATTGTATCAGTATTTAGCAACTAACCAATTCAACCGAAAGCATGTAAATACATCATATGTTAATCATAACATCATGCGGTCAAACTTCCTCCCTAACGGTGATGCATCTTGTAGAGTGTGCTCTATTTCTGACCTTCCATTAGGACTAATTCTACATCCCTGGCGATAGTATGCAATCATTATATGTACTTGCCTTCAGTATCTTCTTCTGAAGCCAGCTCTGCATTTTTGTCAAAGTTCATGATGCTTGCTTGCTTTGACGCATAGTCATCGAGAGACTTCAATATACGGACGAGGACTGAGGACCTTTCCCTGCCCGTACCTTGTTATATTTTATACTAAATTCTAAATTTGGAATTGCATATATTCATTATCAGGGTATTATTGACAGAGGTGTCGCTCATGTAGAAGAATCCCGAACTCCTCAGTCAGAGGAAGAGTGCAGGGCAATAATAGATGAATTGTGGCCTAACAGATTTCTGCAAGCCATTATGGAAACACTCTAGCAAAAGATATGACTTGAATCGACAAAAAACATTGCATTGATTTTGTGAAGGACCAAGAGAAATCTGATTCTCAAGCTTGACTACAGAAGACACAACTGCCAACTCTGTGTCGGTCAGTTTGTTGAAGACAGTCTCAAACTCTTTGAAAATCTCACCAATCAGGTCAATCCTTTTCTTGTCAATAAGAATGTAGAAAAAATTTAATGTATAATTCTCTACTGATAGCATCTAGGGACTTCACAGACTGGGCCAGTTCTGCTAAGGTTGTGGCATATGACCCCATAGCGCTGTCTTGCATAACAATACGATTTCTATTTTTTGCGAGCCACTTGAGAAACTTTGGAAGGGAAGGCACTATGTGTCTTGAAGAGCCTTGTCCCAAAAAAACCAGATTTTAAGGATATGTGGTAGTTTGATCCGTTAGCCCCTTTCAAAAGGGCTCTCACAGATGGTGCACACTAGACATTCAGGGCCACGGGAGACTGTTTCAATGATTCCATCTAACAAAAAACATAACCAAATCTTTGGAGATCATGTATCCACCTAGAAATTTTTGTCAGATCGTGTGAAGAAGCAATGTTAATTAAGAGCCAAAGAATTTTCTCTGGCATTCAATTACTTTCTGAAGAATCCGATGCAATTCTAAATGAGTTGCAATTTACGCCGGAGAGGATAACAATGTTTAGTTTATTGGAGTTGTAATTTTTCTATTTTAAGTTTGTGTGATGGGGAGAGGACAATATAGTAACTTCCAACAAAAAAAACATTGCCTACTATGCCTTGATGGATGTCCGTACGTTGCTATAAACCTCATACTTTGTTATGGGCCACAATGTCTCTTGACGATGACCATGTCTTCTATAAGATACAATTATGATATTCATTTAAAAGATAGCATGTTGTATCATTTAGTTGAACACTTGGCGTTTATTTACAAAAGTTCATATTTTGGCATTTAAATGTTCCCAAAGCGTAGACAACAATCCCATTTTGTCAGTATCCTTCAATCACTTCATTCCATGAGATGACATATCTCTAGGGAATTTTATGTCTGGTGGGTAGATGAGATTAAGAAACCTGCCAATAATACCCAAGATGTTGTAGCAGAAGAGCATTTCCACGCTTCTTATAAACGAGGCTTCCATCTTTGTGTTCTTATCCATCTGATTCTACTCCTGTTGTACATATTCGTCAGCTTTTGCAACCGCTTGCACCACTCAGGGACAGAGAGTGGTTTCCTGTTTACATTTGCCAACATACTCCTCGCCTTGTTTCACCATATGCAACAAACAGGGCTCCAACCCAATTAGTTTAAATTTTCCAAAGTACTCCCAACCTGTGCCAAAAGATAGAGGAATTTTGTTAGATATAGTTGCAAATGTTTTGATAGACATGTATGCAGAATGTGGAACCTTACATAAAGACATGTGAACTGTTTAGCAAAATATATTTTACATCCAAACCATATTATACACATAAAATTTATTAATCTAATTTGTATGATCCTAAGATATTTTGGCGCTCAAATTTTGAACTACATAATTAATGTTGATTGCTCTTTGGTGGCTGTGTTTTTTTTTTGGTGGAAGATAACAAATTAGGAGGGACAGCGTGTACAACCAAAATTTGAGTTTTCAGGGTAGCTTAAACTAAAAGTCAAACGGCGTATAGCTAAAACAAAAAGTGAGAACAACTATTCCAAAATATTTGTGGAAGCAAGAACAAAGGAAGCAAACTCTGTCGATAGTGAACCAACACTCTAGAGCAAGAAATATATTGGAGGAGAATAAAGAACTTAATAAGAAGGAGAAGATGAACTAGTTAAGCAGAATTAGAAAGAGAAAACGTAATAAGGAGAAGATGAACTAGTTAAGTAGAATTAGAAAGAGAAAAAATACAGCTCAATAGTTGTTAGCATGTAAATTTTGTACAAGTTTTTGTAATCTATTTTTTCTATCAATGAATATAAATATTTTGTGTATATTATTGTGCAAAGAGAGTTGTAGACACTCAATTTTGGCAATCTATCATTTGATACGAATGATCTTGACATTGCACACTTGCATGTATAAATACACTCTCCTCAGTACTCACTCTTGCCAAACACACCTTGATAGCTCTTTGGTTACTTGCTTATCTTTGCATACTTTTATGGCGTTAGTTTTTTAAGGTTTAGCAACATAAAACACATCTAGAAACATCTATCCTTCAACCCATAACGTCAAAATTATCTTTTCTCCCTTCGATCCAAAAACCTCAATTTCGATCGGGATGTAGATCTATATCCTGACCCTACCATGCAGTTTTGGACCGACACATTGTGCACTCAAACTTTCAATTCCTTCGTCTTCATATGGACTAATATTCCCCCTTGGTCATCCTTTCATGAAATTTTAACCTTTGGAAACATATATAAGCAAGTAAATCGTACCTCATTTAAGGACCGGACACTTTAAGAACTCCTCATGTAAAAGCAAGCACAAAAGACACTCAAAGCTCACAAAAATGTGAAATAACTCATGCGCATCCATTAGGGCCAACACTCTCTACATCTCTGAAGTCTCCTTCCAGGTTTAGGAGTCTCTATCTTCTCTCCATAAGTAAACAAAGTGATCGTTCCCAAGTATTTGAGCAAGTATGAAAACTCAAGTTGAAGGATTATCAAAGCATAATTGTCGACTTCTGATTGCACTATGGTAGATATCACATGCTAGGAGAACGATGTGCAGTTTGAGCCCTCTTAAGAGTAGTGGCAAAGTCGATGATGCATAGGGGTGCCTACAAACCACCTAAATTTGTTTCATATGAATCATTCTTGCACTAAAAGAGTTCTAGGGTTTAAGTAGAGATTATAGATCCATTCTTAGGGTGAGCGAAGAAGATCGACAAACATTGACACTCATTTCTAGATATGCAAAGCACTCAGGAAGTTGCAAATCTAGATTCCAAGCATGTCCAAGACTATATAGAAGGGTTAGGACTGTACAGACGATTTGGACCTAATTGTATGGTTTTGACTAGTGCAATTTCAAATGACCAATTTATGCAACGAAATATTTTTAGTACCAGATCAGTCTGTTCCTGCATTCAGATCATCTAGATTCTCTTAGATCCACATAAAGTCAACTAAGTGCATTCTTATTTGTGTTTTTGATAGTCATTTGATCAATAGTCACTTTGAAACCACACTATTATGATTTGTGCAATTAATGTTGGAAGTTAATTAAATCAGAATATACACTTGTTGCATTATTTCAGCTTTTTTATATATGTTAATTAGAAACACGTTGACTTAAAACAGAATCAAATAGGAATTTCACAAAAAGTGAAATCACTTGGTGAACCCAAACTTTAATCGAATATCGTAGCTCTAACCCTAGTGGCCTTAGGGTTTCATATGACCTTTAAGTCTAATATGTTTGCATCAACATTGTTCTTCATCATGTCGACTCTCAAGGGTTATTATCAATATCTATCTAGCTTGCCTGCATCTTCTGATTCCCATCTGCTTTTTGCTTGCACTTGTGCCAAAGTTCATAACACTTAGATCGTGTAGTGTCACCACCACCCTCTTATGACTATCCACTTGATGCTATGATTGACACTATAACTCACATCTCATCTTCTACACCAATCATTTCTTTTGATGATTCTAATATAGATTGCTCACTTATCTCATACATCTCATGCATTCCAATTTCTATTAATCAAATTCCTATTCGGGGTGTCTTAGTTGCCCCACATTGCATAGAAAATGTATTTACATGGCCATTACTTCATTCTCTTGTAATTCCTTTAGAAATTTTTGCACTTGATTCTGATCCACATTTTCGATGCATTACTCTAGCCAATAACAGTTGGATCCATCACCCACACAAACCTCGTGTATGATGGATAGATCATACATATTGACACCCTTCCATAATTCACATAGCTCATCAATAAGAGACTCCATGCATGCGTCAATATCTTTCACCTAGTATTTTCTTATGAATAGTATGTGAATTGAAATTGAAATTTGTTTATGTAATTTTACATCATCATCAAGATAGCATAACATTAAGAAGTTCATGTACCTGGTATTATTAGAGTTAGCATTGCATGCTCTTTTTTCATTTCCATCCAAGGGGGAAGATTATTGTTAATACTTGGAAAACTGACCAAACAGAGTATATGTTGTTCTAAGATCTTTGAAAGGATTGACACTATCCATTTCCAATGAAATTCTTGCATTTCTTGACTTGTTTCTTAAATGTGGCCATTTTTCTTCAAGCTCCTTCCAATCTTTGCTATCAGCCACCATACGCATGACACCATCTTGGCTCCTTCTTAGTGGATAATAGTCCATGATTCTTGTCAAATCCTTACATTTGAACATTTTGTCAAACCTTGGTGTTATTAGAATGTGGCATAGAACCTTATAGGGAACTTTCTTAGTCACTTGATCTTCACGATATCTATTGGTGTGACATATTGGGCATTGTTGTAAATTATCATTTTCTCCATAGTATAATGTATGGTCATTTGGCCATGCATCATACATTATTTACTCTATCTCAATGTCTTTTATTACTGAATATACTTTCTTTTGTGAACGAGACATATTATTTTCCTTTGGAAGTATCTTATCTACCAAAATTCTACATGATGCAACAAAAGATATTTATATTATTCAATATACACAATGTTCAAAACTTGGATGACATGGAGAGATATAGTTTAGAGGAATTTAAAATATACCTTGAGATATCAGTAAAGCATGTATTTTCCATTCTATGCATAACCTTAAAGTTTGAAAATAACATAAGTGTTTCCAATATAGACAAATTTTCCTTTGGGTAAAGAGGTGTCGTAGTAAGTTGAGTTAGGGGTGAATAATCAACTTCTTTAACATATGTGTTGAAGTCTTGTATAAATTCATTTACTCCATACTTATTTATTTGACAAGTTGTGTCAACCATATATGTGTCTTCTTATTCATTATGAGAGTCAATATCATCAATGTCATACGCCCTTTCAACAACATTATTATGAACTTGGATTGGCTATACATTACAATATCATTTGAAATAGTTAATAATAATGCAATATAAAAATGTCATATTTGTTACTAATAAACATACTTGAATTTTCATTATAGTATACCTCTTCTATATAAACTCTACACTTCGATCTATGGATACTATACGTACCCAAAATCGTAGGGTACTGCACCACCGGAACAACGTAACACGTGCCCCAATAATAATACAGGTCTCTTCGCAAGGTGTTCGGGATCCGAAAAAACCCTCTAATTATGCGTTAACATCCCGCATGCCCCACTTAGGCCTCTGCGTGCTTTGTTTTTCTCTTTTCCCCTCTTTCCTTTGTTTTTTGCTCTTCAGTTACGAAACCGCCACCCTGACTGGGCGGCGGTCTCGTGACCGTCGCCCTAAGCAGGGCGGCGGTCCTGTAACCACCACCTTGCTCAGGGCAGCGGTCCTTCACGTGTTTTCCAGAATGCTCTTTTTAACGCGACTCACGTAATTTCAATGTTTACCAGGTTTTTTCACCACCTTTGGCTTGCATTAATGATTCTGGTTCCCTGGAATAGTGTTTTGCCATTGTTTATAGTTTAGGTGATCAATTTGGTTTTTACCTTTGGGTGAATGAATTGTTATAAATAGCTGGCTTGTGCTCAAGCAAATGGCCCCTCAAATTTGCCTCTGAATTTCTCATTGCAATAGATTAGTCTTTCATTTTGCTTAGAATTCTTAGCTTCATTCATTGCATGCTTAGTTAGTGTTGTCTTATTGTTTGGAAGCCACATATCCATCTTGTGCAATTGCTGTTATCACTTCATCCAAATCAATTGGAATGGGATAGTTTTTTTTTCAATAGGAAGCCATTAAAGTTGCAGGTTTTGTTCTTCAAACAGGATAGTTTCAGGTTCTGGACGTTTTATGTTGCATGACTCGCAATAAATCCTGCTAGGAATTCCATAAGCCAAGCTCCGTACTCTTGCACTATCTCTCTCCTACTCACATTATATTCAGTCTGTATCCTAAGCTGCCTTTGTCCCAATATCTACTTTTGTTGATGCTAGCACTAATCGATTTTTTGGATCCACGTGAGCACGAAGGAGCAAGGAGATCACACTGAGGGGACAAAATCACACACACCATCGGATTCGCCACTTTTCTGCAAAATCCAAGTTCTAGCTTTCAAAGATCTAATTAGGAGCATATCAAATAGAGTAGCCAATCACTTTATTTCAGTCAATTTTACTTTCGATATTGCCAGGGAAGATGTGGGGATTGATAGTTTCTGAGAGACTATGATTTATTCCTCACTTCTGAGGTAGGATCGAGAGTCTTTTAAATAGATTAGATCAGTTATTTCATTGTTTAGAATAGATTTACAACTGCACATGCAAGTAGATATACTCGGTTGCTTTGTTTGTTTTAAATTTGTCATTATATTAGTTTTCAATTTCTAGATATATTAAAATAGTTGCTCCTTCAATTTCATTCATATAAATTCATCAGAAAAACACAAAAATATAGAAGTTATATATGTTATAGATATACTTCATATAGTTAATTTTACTTTGTTACAATTGGATTTATATTGTTACCTTTGTATGACAACCACGGGACCTAGAGAGCCCTGAGAATACGTATTCGAGACAATCGTGCCACAACCCAATCTCATCATGGAAATAACTGATATTGATCAGAGTCTTAGGATCTAAGTCTTCTGAACAACAACAAACTTACAACAGATCAGCTCACAGTTGAGCGGGTTGAATATAGAGGACAACCAAGCGCATACGTTTTGGTCAAGTCAGCCAAACTACAGATTACCATAGATAACTATTCGCATGACTGTAGAAGGGTTTGAAAGAGAGCAAACATTTGGTTGTGATCCTTTGGTCCCACAAGCAGACGCAGGAGATACTCTCACAGACATAGTTACTAGTTTAACAATTCAGATTGCAAGAACGCCCGTGAGATACTATGAGAAGATCGCACAACTATTAATTCTGAATATAGAGGCCGAGAAGGCATATAACTATTGGGTACTAGGGATTAGAGACTGATTCTGCACATGACCATAGTAGGTCTACGACAACCACGAATCTACAGTTGTGACCCACAAATCCCACAACCCAACGAATCCACAGGTCAATCTGACGTTGATGCACTGGCATACGCACATTAATATTTAGATCTACTCCACTTCCACCTATCATCATCAAACAGTTATCCTTGTTAGACATAGCAGCTAACGAAGCTAAGGAGTTCTGGACTAGGCCAGAGAATCGCCCATAGAGTCAATTATATTTACCATCCACCCTATGACCTTATCTGGAGACATACACGAAACTATCCTAGGTCATTTTCCACGTATTCCACAACCCATAGACTGAATCACGCCAGAGCTCGATATTGATTGGAGCCTTCAAGCAGTCATCCTTGCTAATCGATCTATCACACCAGTTCAGGTTAGGAGGGCCTTCTTTGCCTTAGATTCGTAATTTCCACTAGTGCGCGTCGAAGACATCAGATTGCCTAACTAGTTTGTCTGCATCCCACGCATATTCAATTCCCACCGGTTGTCTCGGCACGACCTTTGGAGGTCGGGTGCGAGGAAAGGTTACTTGTAGATTCCCACGCTCGCTTGTCACTTTTCCATCATACAAAATTGGTGAACCCAACGTGAACAAACAACTGTTTCACCGTCTACACCTTCTCTTTTAGTGTTTCGTCTTCTTTCATCCACCTTTGCTCTTTCCCATTATTCTGTAGGTATTCATATACCCCCCAAATATGTCAGGATTCGATGCATATGGTAGACCTCTCCTAGGTATTGAAGCATACTACGCTCAATTGAATCGACAATCATCACCCTCACTCTCAGTATGGGGTGACAATTATTCAGCCAACCGGTTGTCAACACAAACTCCACCTCCAAGGATCAGATATAGCTCATCCTTCCAAACAGAGGAGTTGGATCAGCTCGCTCAAACACAACAAACAGATCCTTCAGGCTCAAACAATATGACGCTCACAGGAGAATCTGGTTCATCTCCTCAGATACTACTTAGACCACAAATTAGCAGACAATCAGACCCATACCTAGGTTTAGATGATGAACATTCAGTACGTTATGTCAGGAATGAACAACGCTCTCGGAGTATGTACCCACCTATAGGGAATTTACAAACACAACAGTGTGAGGTCTCTTTTCAAGAAAATACCTCCATGCCACTACATATAGGAAATGCCCTCGGGGAAACTTGGCAGGGCAACGACCAGTTAATAGCAGGATATCACATGCCTATACAACACCATGATATACAACAAACGCCGCTAAAGCAAAATACCGTGACTTCACCAAATGAAGTCATTTCAACGTTAGTAGAAAAAGTGAGGGGGTTAGAACTTACTCAGGAGCCAAATCACCATTCTCAACTCATGCAGGCAGGAAATTCTAATCCTAGCCAAATAGACCTCCTCACAGGAATAGGCACGTTAGGCATGACCACTCAGTATTCACAACAAACCCCAGCAAGAACCGCCATTTCTAACACCATTCTGACACCTCTTCAGTCTAGTACTAAAATAATCCATTCTTGGACAATACCCCTTCATATTTAAACATGTACTCCAAATCACCACAAGGGGATATATTCTCCTCTCATGGCATGGTTGCTCAAACACAGGGGTTTCCTTATGCTCCTGCCAATGCATACGCTACGCCATATCAACAACCCATTACATCTCCACACCCTCAGCAGGCACCATCAATGGTCGAAACCTATGCGATAGGGACATATTCAGAATACTTGAAAGAGCCTTTAGATTTCACCATACAAAGCTGATCATGCTTCCAAGACCTCTTCCCGATTTTCCCAAATACAAAGGTGAGGGAGATCCAAATGCACATATCAAGGCTTACGCCACAACCCTCAGGCGAGAACTACTCCCTTGGGATGGGGTTGTTGCTAAAATATTCCCCAAAACTTTGGAAGGCATCGCTCTCGATTGGTATTATAGAATACCTGAGGCTTCCATCCATTCATTTAAACAACTCGTTTCAGAGTTCATTAAGGCATTTGACATGAAAAAACTATTAAGAACAGGAATCAGGGAATTCTTGCACATTAAGTAGGAACACAATGAATCTGTCGCTCATTTCATCCAGAGATGGCGTACAGTTCTTTATTCTTCAGCCAATGCTCCGAATATGGACCAAATGGAACTATGTGATTTATTCCTTCATTCTCTCAGTAGAGAAGTGAAGGAAGAAGTCCAGAAGTTCCCGCTAAGGACTTACGATGAAGTACTTAAGAGCGCTCTCTGAATAGATCAAGCGGCAATAGATAGCGGTCGTAAGACGTATGGAACAAACGGGAGGTTAATCACCTCCAACCAGAATACTACGACTTATCCAACTACCACAAATATCAATCAAGGACCTAAAATCCTCAATAAAAATCACAGAGTGACAACAGATGGAGTAACTGATCAGGCTAAACAGGTAAATGTTGTGAATACGCCACCGCTAATAAACAACCAACGAAACAACAACTTTACCCCAACAATCAATGCAGTGGATTTTAATCATCCACAACAACAACAACAACAACGGCGAAACCTTACACAGGGTTCAAGCCAAAACTCAATTGGATATCAAAACCAGAATCAAAACCAAAAACAACAAATGCAAAACTTTAATCCTAATAGGCAACGGTTTGATCAGAGTTTTAGGCCACAATATACACCAAACCAACAAACTAGGAATTACAATCCTAATTCGTATTGTGGTTTTCACAAAATCCGAGGCCATGACACTAGAACGTGTCGTGACTACAATAAATTCATGCAACGCTTGCCAGAAGAACAAAGACAACTTTTCATAGATATGTTCTTGGCAGATCCTGCTGTCACCGACAACAAATACTTTTACAGGGGCAGTTTCCCCTCAAAATGCACCCCTTAAGATCTTCAATGATCCGCTCCCAAATCATAACAACAACAGGTTAAATCTGAATGGGACAAACAAGGGTGTAATGATAGGAAACAACGATCATGAAGCCTCAACTTCACTAAATCCATTAGTTGCGCCACAATTAGGAAGTCAGCCGCGACCCAAGATAGTTGGTTTAGTGGAGTTAGATGCCGAACTACCCATAGAAGTTGTAACCAGGACATGAGAGTATTCCTCTCAGCCAAGTCCAAGGTACCTATCAGAAACAGATAACATCCAACAAATAGTCGAAAAACCCGTGGGTGCCTATGATTTAATTAGTGATCTAACAAAAACCTTCTCACACATTTCGTTCCTGGACTTACTGAAGAACTCCCCTGCTCACAGGGCTGCTCTTTTAGAGGCATTAGGTTTGGGTCATTTAGTGAACATCACTCCACCCCCCCGAAACACAGGTAAACCATATAGACTTTGATATCCACCCTCCGGGGTAGCCGGACAGGGATACTGAGTTTATATTCGAAATAAGCAAAATTCCAACAGATGCTGAGATGGCACGCAGAGGCGACCCAGCCTTACATTTGCAAGTATGGGTTTATAATAATTATGTGAAACGAGCAATGGTTGACGATGGGGCAGCAGTCAATATAGTCCCTTTCTCTTTCCTCCAAAAGCTAGGGTATGGAGAAATGAATTGTTCCACGACTCGAAATACATTAAGAGGCTATGATAGCCTTAAAGCCATGTCAATTGGAACTATAATACTACCGGTCACCTTAGGACCAAAAACAATTCTGACTGAGTTTTATATTATAGATCGGGAAACCAACTATAATATGATCCTTGGCTGACCATGGATACACTGTATGAAGGCAATCCCTTCTACGTTATTTCAAGAAGTAAGATTCTTGCATTTAGGAAAGGTGTTCATAGCCAAAGGTGATCCAAAACCATTCGATGTACACCTGACCGACCTAAAGAAAAGACCAGGTGTTCACTCGGAATTTGAACTCCCAACAAACCAACTTAATAAACCCACCGACGCAAAGCCGGAAGAAAAGTTGGTACCTACAACAGATCTTGAAACTATGAGCCTAGTCAAGACGACCCCAGCCCTCAAGGATGAGGCTAACATTGTAGAAACATTATCATTAGGAACTACTGCAAAAATTGTTGAGTTGCTAGAACATGATCTACCAATGTTCTTACAATTTGATTCTGTAGGCATGGGATATACCCTAGGTGTTGGTTCTCTCCCAGCAGAGGATCTCTGCATGGTGGAAGTAGAAGATATTAACACAACAAATATCCCAACATCCATATTCGTAGCGAAATATTGGACTCTCCATTTCGATGGATCTAGATGTCGTTATGGAGTTGGGGCGGGTGTAATCTTTACTTCTCCCGAGGGAAAGGTCCTACCATTTGCCTTTAAACTAAACTTCGAATGTACAAACAACGGCGCTGAGTACGAAACCCTCCTCGGCCTCATCTTAGCTAAGAGGATCGGTGCTAATAATATCAGGGTGTTAGGAGACTCACAATTGGTAGCAAACCAAGTCGCTGAGGTATATGAAACCAAAGCCGAGCACTTACAGCTCTACAAAACAGCTGTATTGAATTTAAGCAAGGAGTTTGACTTCATATCAATTGAATCAATCCCACGAGAACAAAATCTTCTCGCCGATTCAATAGCAACCTCAGCATCACGCTTCACTCCAAACAGTCGAGTTGGAAAATACCTATTTTATGGTATCCCTTCGTACCGAACCATTAGTGAAACAAATGTCAAGCCCTCATTTAATGAACAGAGATGAGAACAAATCTACTATCCTAGACCACATTGATAGTGAGACAACCACTCTTGATTACTTAAACGCCTATGCAGCGTTACATCTCACCCATCACACAGTAGATTTATCCTTGATCCCGCATTCATCTTCCTACTACGAGAATCCCATGACAGAGCTTCCCCCACAAAAGGAACTCAGCATATACACAGTCGAGAATGGAGACGAGCTGGAACTACCTCCAGCCCCGCCTGAGTTTGAAGAAGGTAACGCTTCTCTAATGGAAGAAACAATTGATATTAACATCAGAACAGAAAGATGAACCAAGGATATTGAAGTTAGGATCCTCATTAACTCCATCAGAAGTAGAAATACACACTCGGATCCTCAAGGAACATCATAAGGCTTTTGCATTTAATTATAAAGAAATGACAGGGGGTTGCACCACACATTGCAGTGCACAACCTCGTCACTAAATCAGATGCAAAACCGATTAAACAAAAATCTGAGACCAATGAAGCCCAAGGTAGCTCTCATGGTGAAAGAGGAGGTAATGAAACTCCTCCAAGTAGGATTCATCAAACCAGTTGATTACTCTCAGTGGGTATCTAATATCGTTCCCATTCTCAAAAAGAATGGGAAGATACGCATCTGCATAGACTTCTGGGACATTAACAAAGCGTGTCCTAAGGATGACTTCCCGTTACCATCCATAGATGTCATTGTTGACGTAACAGCTGGATTTGAGCTTTTGTCTCTCATGGATGGATTCTCAGGATACAATCAAATTAGAATATCTGAACAAGATCAAGCTAAAACCATGTTTATAACTCCTTGGGGAACTTATTGCTATGATGTTATGCCATTCGGTCTCAAGAACGCTGGCGCTACATACCAGCGGGCTATGACATATATATTTCGTGATCTTATTCATAAAATTGTGGAATCCTACGTAGATGACTTGTTGGCCAAGGCCAAGAAGCGTTGTGACCATCGGAAGTGCTTCGCGTCATTCTTTCATGTCTGATAGAATACGGGGTCACGCTAAATCCAGAAAAATGTGTCTTTGGCGTAACAGGGGGGAAGCTCCTAGGTTACATTATATCGTCACGCGGGATCAATGTTGACCCAACCAAAATTAGGGCTGTTCTTGAAATGGTGCCACCTTTAGATGAATTTGGAAATAGGTATTTTCTCAGAAAGCTGGGTGCAATCTGGAGATTCATCCCAGACTTAAGCTTCGTCATTCATCCAATCAACAATCTACTCAAGAAAAATTATAGTATTGATTTGACCGAAAGACTATACTGAAGCTTTCGACACAGTTAAGCATTTCTTGTTATCACCACCTACGCTAATGCCACCTAAGCCAGACCGCCCATTAATTTTATATTTGTGAGCCACCAATGTCTCGCTAGCCTGTATGCTGGCTCAAGAAAATGATGACAAGAGAGAACGCGTGATCTATTTCATCAGCTGAACGTTGCTTGACTATGAAACACGTTATACACAGGCATAACGAGAATGCCTTGCCATAATTTTTGCAACCAAACGCTTAAGACATTATATACTAAATCAAGAAACAAGGGTCATTGTCAAAACAAACCATTTACGAACTTTCCTCACACAAGGGTCCTTGTCTAAGAAGGCCAGACATTTTATAACCTTAATGGGTGAATTTGAATTAACATTCGTAAATCAAAAATCCGTTAAAGGACAAATCATCGTGGATTGGTTAGCTGATAACCCACTAGACGGAGGCAATCTAGTAGATCTGGACTTTCCTGATGAATGCGTATACTACATCGAAACCAGACCTCCTATCTCTGAATGTCCTTGGTATACCAATATTATTAATTATATCATGGACCATACGTATCCAGAAGGTTCTACTCCGCAACAAAGAAGACGGTTACGCATTATTGTAGCCTAAATACATCATTATAGAGCAGGTGCTCTATCGTAAAGCGTTCGATGGAATGCTTCTAAGATGTGTTGACACAGAAGAATCCAAGAAGATTCTCCATGAATCTCACATTGTAATGTGTGGAGTCCACTTCGGTGGCCATGCCACTACTCGTAAAATACATAGGATGGGCTATTTCTGGCCTACTCTAGAACACGACGCAGTAGAGTTTGTACGAAGGTGTCATAAGTGCCAAGAATTATCCCACGAGATCCACATGCCAGCACAAGCTCTACAACCAATCGCTACTCCATGGCCCTTTTCTACGTGGGGCCTAGATTTAATAGGGAAATTCTCTCCCTCATCTACTGACGGCCATAATTTCATAATCACAGCCACCAAATATTTTACCAAGTGGGTAGAGGCCATGCCTCTTACTACTGTACCAGGTTCTGTAATCGCCAAGTTCATCTAAACCAAATCATTTGCAGATACGGTGTCCTACAAATCATTATCTCAGATAATGGGACTTCTTTTAAGAATGATGAAGTTCACGAATTGTGCAATAAATTCAAAATAAGCCATCATACGGCCTCCTTGTATTACCCCCAAGCCAATGGACAGGCTAAAGCAACAAATAAAACGTTAAAATCCATTCTCCTTAAAACGGTGAAAGAAAAACAAACGAGATTGGAATTTGAAGATATATCCGGCATTATGGGCCCACCGAACCTCAATAAGAACACCAATAGGAATGACTCCTTTCTCACTAGTATTCTGGGAAGAAGCAGTTCTCCCGCTTGAGGTTGAAATACCTAGTCTCCGTATCTCATTACAAGGGATCTTGGATGAAGATCGCTTATAGAGAAGCACGTCTTTCCCAACTAAAAAACCTAGATGAAGCTAGGTTAGATGCCGAACAATGGCACAGAATCTATGCTGACCGAATGTGCTGGCAATATAACAAGAAGGTCTATGACCGCGACATATATGAAGGTGATCTAGTTCTAAGACTAGACAGTTGGATCGATAAAAAGACCAACGAAGGAAGGAAATTCCGGCCCAATTGGTTGGGCCCATACCGAGTCACGAAAGACTATGGAAATGGTGCATATCTCCTATGTACGATGGAAGGTGAGAAATTTAGTGAAACAGTCAATTCCCTACACCTTAAAACGATTCTACGTGTAAGTAGCCGACATTATTTATATAATTATATCTACATTGCATCTTCATATAGTTATGATCATTTTGTCCACTTATTTTGTACAACTTTGTGAGCGAGGAATTTATTATTAAAAAAAATCAATTCATTACAAACTTCTGATGGTTTTGGCTTAAATACTCTAATCATACTTCTTCATTTCCATGATATCATCAAACTATTTCGGAATCATTTCATCAAACAAAGTTAGATACGACAAAGTCTTAACGGTAAACATACCAAGATCTGCATGCTTGTTCTCACTTTTGGTTTCTTCTAAGGATAGGTGTCTTGCCTATGGTCTGTTCTAGAAGCTTCATCGTGTCACATCTATCCCATATGAATATCTCTTTGGAAGTAAGAGCATGTTGACATTTTACTCAAAGAAGCAAGTCAAGTATACATCAAACAGAATATTTTCAATTTACACATTTCCTTGCCCCACCAACCTTTGGTGATGAGCTTGCGTCTCTTACTAGTGACATAGGGTCGGGAAAGGATGGAAATGCCCTTACTTGCCTATGCCTTGCCTAAGGTGATAAATCCACGCTTCTTACTAGTAGCATGGGGCAAGGTCGTGGGGGGGTCCTCTTAACAAACAAACGTAAAAGGTCATAAATAAACAATTCAAATCTTGAATTCTTGAGTCAAAAACAAATGAATCGGATGTCCAAAATTCCAAGAGAATTAAAAATCCTAAAACCCAGAGTTTGTCTACCATGTGGCCATCTACGGATCTAAGTCTAGATAAACTGCAAGGCAAGTTACATCCCAAACTATGGAGTCACTCGAGTGGAGTACGCTTGTAACATCCTAATTTGGTTCCACCAAAGGCTTTGTCTATCTTTCATCACTATCATTTCAAAATATTTCACAACTTGTGCCCTTTCTAGCTCTCGGTGACAAGCCCTCACATCTTACTAGTTACGTGGAGTTAGGATTGGGGCAAGTCTATCTGCTTATCATACCGGCTTGTCTTCACCGCTTTGCCAAAACAAATATGAGGGTATCAAAATTGCTTAAAGAAACTGATATTCAAAATCACATAGTGTCTATATTATCATATATGAGCATCATGAAATACAAAAAGAAAGTTAACATTTGTATCATTTGTTCTCCATTGCATACATTCTAAAAAGTATATAAGCATACATCATAGTTTACATGTGGAAACAGAAATGGAAGCAGGGTCATAGATGCCAAGAGTTTGATACAAAAAAAGTATATATATATCAATGGTCAAAATTCATGTACAATGCCATCATGAGCTAAGCATGGTCAAAACGCTCAAAGAGCACAGGAAATACAAATGAATCATACAAAATCTAAGAGAGCCAAGTGGCTTCTCAACCCCTATGAGATCCATCTGAGGGTTGCACGGCCACGGTCTAGGACTCTCAGCTACACCGGCACTCTGAGTGCACGGAGGGCTCACGATCCTGAGGGACAGCTGTGGTCTCTCCATGAGAATGACTCCTCATCAAGTGCTCTGATGTCCTATACCCCGCCAGCTTGGTACAGAGGGTAGATACCATCCTAGCCACATGCCAAACTGGGGGAAAAGACGTTAGTATGTCTACCAGCTGTTGAGGGCTCCCCTACATCCACAGATAGCTCTGCACGGGTCCCTCTCCATGGCGATCATCAGGGTATCGGTGGATACCCTACGAATCAGGTCTCACCACTCATCGGCGGTCTCTGCAAACAAAGGAGAAAACGAATTAGAAATAAAACAAGAGCTAAACACAAGTGTAAACAATAGGAGAGGTGGCAATTAAAGCAAGCAATCCGAACTCAAAGCAAAGGGAAGATAACTTACTCGGGTCACCTGGCCTACAGGATGGATCTCTAGGGTCAGCACCTACCACAGATGTCGCAACTGACTGAGGTGCTCCTCCCGTGGCTAGAGCGACGTAGCATCCCGTAACGGACTCATCCTCCCCACCATTGTAAAAATCCATCAAGGGCACTATTGTAAAAATCCATCAATTCAATAACTTATGAATAATTCATCATCACATCTTTCATGTTTCATAGTCTTTGGTGTTGAGCCCACACTTCTTCTTGGTAGTGTGAGACTAGGAATGGAGGAAGGTGCCCTTACTCGTCTACGTCTTTCCTTCGGTGATAAACCCTTGCCTCTTACAAGTGGCATGGGGCAAAGCATAGAGGGTCATTCTCCTAAAAGCATAAAAACATTGTAAAATATTTTTTTTTAAAAAAAAGAACAAAAAAAAAAGACAAAAATGGAATTCACTCGCTTATATTTTGCCTTTGGTGATGAGCCCTTGCTTCTCACTAGTAGCATGGGGCAAGCATATGGAGTCATTTCAAAAATACAAAATATTATAGTGCTTGCAAATTATAGAATCCCCAAATAAATAATTTAGATGCCTAAGTGAAGAGAGAACTATCCCTTAACCTCATATCCTACCAATCAGTAGGCTACATAACTATCTAAGTCTAGCACGTGACTCATAAAGTGAAAGCTATTTTTGAAACTAGTTCAGTACTGTTATGAAGAATGGAGTCACAATTTCCCAAAGGGATTTTTGTTAGCATTTGTCTCTATATTCATTATCTACCTCCTATGTCCTTCTTGATTCTCAGTGATGAGCCCACGCATCTTACTAGTTGTATGGAGTCAAGAATGGAGCTAGATTTCTTTTCATCATATCATCACCACCATATCCTACCAATGGAAAGAGAATTTGTGTTATTCTGAGCATAAGTTACCACACGGAACACGGTACATACGGATAATATCTTGGTTTATCACCTCTCAAAAATAAGTCTGCACTCCGGTCCATAAATTGCAAATAACAGTGTAAAAATCTAAAAACAACTCCAAAAATAATCAAAAATCCAAAAACAATGTAAAAATCATCAAAAATCCAAAAACATTAGAGACACTCGTCAAAAATCTAAAAACATTTGAAAATCATCAAAAATCTAAAAACATTAGCAAGAATCATCAAAAATCCAAAAACATTTGCAAATCGTCAAAAATCCAAAAACAGTGTAAAAATAAAAAAATCCAAAAACATTAGAAAAAAACCGTCAAAAATCCAAAAATATTAGAAGCACTCGTCAAAAATCCAAAAACATTTGAAAATCATCAAACATCCAAAAACATTAGCAAGTATCATCAAAAATCCAAAAATAGTGTAAAAATCCAAAAATCTAAAAACATTAGAAAAAAATCGTCAAAAATCTAAAAAACATTAGAAATTATATATATATAATAAAAATAAATAAAAATATTGTAAACTCCAAAAAATCGCAAAAACTCTAAATTAACCAACACAATTCAACCTTTGAATTATTATCCCCAACGAATGATCCAATCACCTTATGACTACCAAATTCAAACCACTTCTCCTCGCGTGAATCCTTGCTTGGGGAAAATCTGACTCTCATTGCTTCCTTGTTTAAAGACAATGACCCAATATTTTACTATGTCCTCGTACCCCTGCTTAGGGGCACATCTGATCAATCCTCACTCTAGAACACATTAGGGATATGTTTATTTGTTCTTGTGTTGCATTATTAGTTATAAATTATTAATTGCTTTCTTGTATCTTGATATATTACAGGGGGCATCTTGATTTTATGTATCCTGGTGTTCTCTCTAATATTCTTATGTTATTTGATTGCATGTCGTACTGGGGCATCATACTTTCTTGATGGCCTCTATCTATGTTATCTTCCATTTGCATATCGTACTGGGGCATTAAACCTTTTTAATGGCCCCTGTCTATGCTATCACGCATATTACAGTCTAGTCATCCTGATCTTTTATATCACGATACATCTTGTTATGTGCTATATTAAAATTAAGATGCTTTTCATCACGTGAGTATCTTCCTGCATGATCAACATCTTACTTTGCACCCCATCCATTCACCCATACTAATACATTCCCCAGTTTGGGAATCCTACTTGATCACCGTTACGGTTTGCGAATCCTACTTGATGATCTTTTCCAAGTAGCATTCACTATCCAGTAGCTCCTCCCCCACCATGATCACAATGTTTTTGAGTTCACGACAAAACGATCGGATAACCCCTACGAAATTTTCGAAGTTGATTTTGCATTATGGCCTCTTTTTAAGAAAATCGGGTTTTCGGGTTTTACCAACAGCTCGACATGAGTTTTAACATGCTTTATGTCGACTGTCTTCCGAAACCCGAAACCCGCCTTGTATTGAGAAAATCGGGTTTTCGGACCCCCGGCGCATCGGAACATCCATAATCCAAAACATGTTTTATGCCCCATGTTTTCCGATTCCCGAAGTCCGCTTAATCCTTTGTATCGGGTTTTCGGGGCTATGTAGCATCTAAGCACCTCATGCTTTATGCATCATGTTTTCCGAAACCCGAAACCCGAATTGCACTAAGTCCCCTCGTGTCGGGTTTTCGGACCTCCCAAACATGCTGACATGGCATTCATGCCGAGTGGTCGGTGAGTTGGCACGTGCCGAGCTGAAGTGTATTAATTACCAATTTTCTTATAAATACGCGGATTTCCACGTCATTCTTACCATTCGTATTTTTAATTCGTGGAATTTTTGTGCGTGCTCTTCCGTTTTCAAAACCCGAAAACTCACCTTGCTCGATTGGATCGTCTGTTTTCGATCTTACATTTCTCGAATTGAAGGTATTTTTCTTTCCCTTCTTTATTCTTGGTTTTTATGGATCGATTGAGCGTATTTTATTCCCAATTTCTTGCCGGGTGTTGAAGGTTTTCTTTCCTTCTTCTTTCTGTGTTGCTTTGGAAAGGGTTTTAGGTTTTTAGGGTTTATCTCTTTTGAGACTATCCCTTGGTGCTATTTCTTCCAAGTTCTATTATATGCATGGATGAATAATAAAAAAGAAGGAGATTACATGTTTTGGAATTCAACGAAAAACCCTGTTTTTCTTCTTGGGTTTTGAAGATTGTTTTGCAGAGCCGGAGACCCGAAGTGTATTGACGGATTGGCGCGCCGGGCTTTCTCAAAGTTCCGAAGTATATTGAAGTGTCGGGTTTTCTTCCAGTTTTGACATCCACAAACAGGTGTCGGGGTTTCTCAAAGTGAGTCCGACATCAAAAGCAAGTGCCGGGTATCTCCGAGTTCCCGTCATCAACGCAAGTGTCGGGCTTTGCCAAAGTTCCGACATATCAAACTTGTCGGGTTCTCAGGGTTTTCCGACATCCTCCTCAGCGTGTCGGACTCTTCTATTCTTCCGGCATATTCAGTCGATCGGGATTTTCAGTGTGGATAACATCTCCTGAGTTTCAAGCCTTTCTCCCTCCAACATTCTTCATGTCGGACCCTGGTCCATCTCAGGAGAAGGCCGAGAAATCTAGCAGGATGAAGTACAAATTCAAGAAGCCAGAATCTCCATCATATATTGATTGCAATTATGATATCAGGGACACTGAACTTGGCAATATAGATATGGATGACTTCTGGAATAGGGTGAAGAGTTCCTCTCAAACCCCATGGATGACAGCTTTAGCTAACAGTGGCTTGCCCCTTGCAGCAGGCTTTCCCATGTCCGCCCAATGTCCAGAATTTGTTTTGGCTTGTGCATCTAGTTATGACTCGGCTTCTCGTTCCGTGAAGAGCCAGGCTGGTGAGGTAGTGATCAGGCTAGATGGAGCATATTTTGATGATCTTCTAAAACTACCTAATTTCGAAGAGTATGGGGACCTGAACATCAAGTCGGCTCAGAAGGCCTGGGATAGTAATCAGGAAGACTGCATTAAGGATGTCAACAAGAAGTTCCTGGTCAAGGCTAAACCAGCAGTATCTAGATTTCCAAGGACTATCCCCAGATGTGATTTCATACAAGAAATCAATGATATTATCACCCTGCTGAGCCGGGTTTTTGGCTTGCCTGAATCAAATGTATTTCATGGATGGATGTATCAGTTTATGGTCACCATCAAGAAGAATCAGCAAGGGATTGACTGGGGGACCCTTATCAGCAATGAAATTGATTCTCAGATGACGACGGTCTTATCGACTGGAAAGTTTTATATGTTTTCATATGTGGCTTACGCAGCAGCCGGGATGAGGAACTATCCCGGGCTGGATACTAAGGGAAGCAGAACGACAAACCCAGTTTATAAATATTTCCCTCAAATAACAAAGAAGGGGTCCAAAGAACATTTTAGAAGGGTAAATGATGCCTTCTTCTATGAGAATATCTGCCGGCTGAACCCAGGGCTAAGAAAGACAAGAGTCTCAGACGAGGCTTGGACTGAAGTATCCAAATGGGGGTGTATCTTCTTGCAATTCAAGAAGTTTACATATCTTCGAACAGTCATGTACTCGGGAGAGCCTTTCCGTCTGCCTCGCTATCCAGGGGATAGATTGATATTGATAGAATTGGTCAGACAGCTGTTGGATTTTCACAAATTCCAACAAAGCAAGCATAAGGCAGCTGTATCCTTCCCAATTTCTATCGGGAGATATACTTGCTCGACAGTAGCAAAGGCCAAAAATGTTGAATGCGAACTTCAGGAAAAATTGAAAAAGCATATGAAGTCTCGGGATGGTTTTGACATCCGAGGAGTGCTTAGAGCCTATGGAGCCCAACATCTGCACAGGCCTGACATTGAGGATATATGGGTTGATCTGCGTAACGAAGTTGCGGTTCGCAGAAAAGATAATAGTAGGTTGACTATTAATGAGATTCAGACGCTGGAGCTTTCTGATTTGCCAGATGGCACGACTGACAATGAAAGTGTGTTGGATATGTCCTATGATGGGCTTAATGAGGATCAATACGTTTTCCCACCTATTGATTGGTCAGCCAGCGAAAAAGCCTCTATTACAGATAGGTCGGCTCTCATTCTTGCTCGCACCAAAAAATGGCTCTCCTCTTGGGGAATGAATTTTAAAGATGACAAGTTTCCAAAGTTGGCTGCTTCGGAGGTGGGGCCCTCCAAAAAGGAAAAGGACAGAAAGTCTTCTAAGGCGCCTATAAAGGTCAAGATTGTCAAAAAGAGGAAAGAAAGAGAAATCTCTTCAATTGTTTCTCCTGTAGAAACGGTGAATGTGCCAGAATCACCAACACCACCAGAAATAGGAGAAATTAATTTGGAAGAAGGAGGAAGCCAGCTCTTGACTTCATCATTTGTTGATTATCAAACTGAAGAAACTTTGTCTCTTGCATCCCAGGCTTTGGAAACTGAATCTGTGCCTCCCCCTCAACAACCACTCCAACCTCCTCATTCCCCATCCACTTCTTCAGGTATGGCCGGTATTTTCTCTGGACTCTCACCCCTCTCTGCTGGAACCCAAGTGATCACCAGCACGCCCCAACCTGTACCTCTCTTTGTTGCATCTACTACCACGTTGGCTACTGTTCCCCCTCCAATAGTAGAATCTTCTCCCCTTGAGAGTAGAATACCAGTTACTACAACATTGGCAATTTCCTCTGATACGCCACAATGGCTACTCGAGCAAACTCCGAGGAAGAGGAAAGTGATTGTACCCCTACCAGCCTTTGATTTCAGCTCACTCAAGGCTTCTACTGCGAAATCAGCCAAGAAACCCAAAACAGTTTCAAGGGTTTTGGTAGATGCTTCAGGAGATAAGTTCGCAGAGATTGCCACTCCCTCGGCTGACAAAACTAGAGAGGATATAACAGCTGCTGATTATCAGATAACCAAGGTGGCTCTAGGGAAAGTGACAGCAGAAGGAGCGCAACAAGATGCACGGGCTTCCATAGACGTGCTGTGCCAAAAGTTGAAAGAAACAAAGGACAGCAGAAATGAGCTTAAGGAAAAAGTGGAGCAGTTGACAGAGATTTTGATTAAACTCTCAAAACCCCTTGAATCCATACCACCTTCTTCTGTTTCTGCCGGATTCGATTTCTCATCGGTGCCTACGATTGAGAAGATTGCTAAAAAAGGAAGGGTGGTTGATGAATGGATCCAAAAGTTGCTCCAACAGGGGAAGGAAGTAATTCAAGACGTGGTGAAGGTTCATGAGTCTTTGGGGGAGATTCAGAAGGAAGGAGAGAAGATGGATGAGGAATTCACTGAAGAAATTGGACAGCTTGATTTGACTTGTGAAGCTCTCCAAGTGCTAAAGCAATTACCAGCACACCTCTTGGTGGAAGAAGGTATTCTCCCACATACAGATAAACATTTCCAGCTGACCAAGGCCATCAGGTTCAGAGTAAGGATTCTCAATGAAGCCTGCAGCAAGTTGAGAGAATCAAGGGATAAATTGATCGATGGGAAAAGTGATCTGGAAGAAGAATTGCTGAAGATTTGTCCAAAGGTGTCAGTTGGGAACTCAGGTATCCTATCACCAGATGATCTCTTCAAACAAATCCAAGAGTCTGTTCAGCATGAACCTGTACACGGATTTGACCTTGAAGTCATTGGTCAGTTTGTAAGGATTGAACATACGTTGGAGGCCTTAAGAAAACTCAGCAAAGGATTGAAAAACTTCCCGGCACTGCCAGCGATATTCATGAGACCTGCGAAATTTGGAATGATCATTCCACTGCACCTGATGAGAATGAAATGCAAGGCATAATTCGAAAGTTCCAGGAATTTCAGAGCAAACAGTCTCAGCAGGAGGAAGAAAAAGAGGAAAGAGCAAAAGATGATGATTCAGACTAAGTCCCAATGTGTCATGTCATTTCAATCTTGAAATTGACATGTCTTTTTCATTTCTGTTTCGTCATATTTTTAATCATGTTTTGACTTGATCTCCTGCGTGAGAGTCATGCAAAACTGAACTCCAGTTAAAATGCTACTTTTTAGGATCTGCCCTGTTTTATCTCTAGTTCCTTTTGTTATAAATAAGGGATGCCTGTGCATTCAAAAGGGTCGAGATTTTTTGGAATATTTAGGGGCTATTGGAAAGAAGAAAAACTTTGTGTTTTCATTCAATCATTTTGAAGAATAGGAATTGATATCGTTTTACAGACTTTGTGTTGTGGAATATATCTTACTTAAGACAGTGTTCTTATGTTCATGATCTTAAGCTATTCTTTGCATAGCATCTTAGTGTTTCTGATTATTTCGGACATTATATTTGTGATCTAAAACTCGTATGATTATTTCGTGCTCTGCGTTTACTCGAAAGAAAATACGTTTCTCCCATTTCCTTTCTATTGTGCTTCTTTCATTGTAACAGTTTCTAATCCAGTTCATTTAAGAAAGAAATACCCTTGAATCTGTGAATGTGGATTTCGGGATTTCATTCCAACCCCCAATGGTTAGATTAGTGTGAATACTGTATATATTGTTTACCGTGTTTTAGATTAGCAATAAACAGGCAGCCTCACCTGTCTTTGAGGAGGGATTTAATCCCATGTACTGTGGTTGAACCTCATATTTTGGTTTGACAAAATATCCAACCAACAGTTTTTGGCGACTCCGCTGGGGAATACGGATCTATAGTATAAAGCTTATCCTCTCGGTGTCTGGCGACTCCGTATTTGCCTTATTTTTCAACAAGATCTCCTTTCAGTTCAAGCTGGCCAGGAAGATCTTCACTCGGTCCCGCCGAGCTCAAGGTGAAATTGATCCACTCTTTGAGTTACTGCAACAGCACAATTTCAGTCTTTCTCCCAACAGCATTGTCTCTAATCGAACTAGAAGTTCTTCACCTGTTCGGAGAAACCGGATCCCTGTGGAAGGGGAAGCATCTGCAACTTGTCGTGCACTACTCTTATCTGATACTCGGATCCCTGTACGCACTCTTTTCAGAAGGATGGCGGTTCAACCTGTGCCTTGGGGTGCAGTTATTGGTCCTCTTTCCTTGACTCCTCCATTGAATGAGTTACCACGTGGATCTCGTAAAAATATTCCCAAGTTCAATGGAGATGGGAAGCAGCATCCTGACGAGCACATAGCATCTTTCTTTGTTGCATGCGGTGTTCTCGGAGTAGCCCACGAAGATGTCTCCGTCCGACTCTTCGTTGAAACGTTGCAGGGTGTAGCAGCCGAATGGTTTTATCACCTCCCGAATGCATGCATCCCAAACTGGGCTACCATGCGGACTAAGTTCGAAGCACGTTTCAAACCAGCTGAAGATTCTCATGCTTTGTTAGCTCAGCTCACTCATATGAAGAAGGAATCGCATGAACCTATGCGGGAATTCGTGGCAAAGTTCAACAAGCTGATCCGGAAGATTCCAGAAATAGCTGTACCTACTCTGGAAAACCAAAAATGCTTTTTCATCAATGCTCAACCTCCTGATATAAGCTTTTTATTAAGAAGGTCGGTTATCCCAGATTTGGCTACTGCTCAGTCAACAGCTACTGAAATAGAGGATGATCTCATCTTGGCCGGAAGGATCAAGAAAGACATACCCAAACTCAAAAATCAAGGTTCTTCTCAAGGTAACACAGATCCTATGTTTCAAAAAATGGCTAATGATTTGATTGCTTTAAAGAAGCAAATGTCCCAGCAGGTGAACAATGTTCCATATCGGGATATACCTAGGTGGAATTTCAATAATAACAATGGTGCACCTGTCAGAGATAGGCCACGGTTAACTCCTGCTCAACCGAGACTAGCAATTGAAGCTCCTCCCGTCAATGCAGCAGTGGAAATACTTGATGAAGAAGATGAACCAGAAGAACAAGAATCTCCCGTGAGGCTTTCGAAGCTTCAGGATATGCTGATGAGTCTTATGATGAGTCAGCTGGCGACTCCAGCATTGGGTATTTGGAATACGATGAAGATGAATGTGCGCCAGATGGTCAATCATTTGCTGTCTTCACTCGGTCCCAATCTCAGAATCCCAGAAAACCTCTTGAAAGCACTAAGGAGAAGAATAAGGATCCTCCCATATCTATAGTTAAGAGGGGTACCCCTATTTCGGTGCAAACTGAAAGAGAGGTTACCAAAAAGGCAGCTGCTCCTTATTCTCCTTCTCCTAAGATCAGTGCCCCAGCACAAGCTCATGTAATTAGAACTGAACCTACCATCATTCCTTCTTATACTGCTTTTGATATTGTTGATCATGCAAAGAGAACCAAAATTCAAATGTCAGAGGCAGAATACCTTCAGTCAAATCCTGAACAGTTTGAAAAGCTGGCCAAGTTTATCAGGAGTAAAGCGGCTATTCCATCACCTTCAAAAGGTCTCCTTCCAAATCCTACTCAACTCACACCTCAGAATAATCTGACCTCTGCTTCTTCCTCAGGAAAGATTGAACCATTTTATTTGTCTCTACTTATAAATGGGTTTAAACTCAGCAATTGCATCATTGACTCAGGGGCCTCTGATAATGTTATGCCCGCAAAAGTGGCCCATGCCCTTGGACTTACTTTGACTAAGTCATATGGACGGTGCTATTCCATGGAAACTAAACAAGTCCCTCTGATTGGTCAAATCAAGGACGCACAGTTTGCATTTGTTGCCTTCCCTGAGAAGAGAGTGAAAATGACTATTCTGGTTGCCGATATCCCTGCGGCTTATGGTATCCTCTTGGGTAGAGGATTTTGTAAAGATGTCGGAGGAGAGATTAGTATGGATTGGACCAAAGCCAAGATCCCAGTCAAAGGGGTTCAACAGGTTCTTCATCCTGAACCGCAGGCAAAGTATTTGGTGACCAAATCAGATGATCCTAAGGCTCAGATTCTTTTCGAAGATGCTAGCTTCGGGAATTATTTCATGACTTCCGAGATACCAATTGTGGATGTTGAAGAGGAAGATCCCAATGCTATTTGGACGCTCGAATTTGATGGTAGCTGCTCAACCTCTGGATCAGGCGCTGGTGTTGTTCTCATATCTCCTAGCTCCGAGATTTTCCCATCAGCTTATAAGTTGCAATTTGATAATACTAACAACACGGCCGAATATGAAGCCCTGTTATTAGGATTAGAATTGGCCAGACAGAAGGGAATTAGAAATCTCAAGGTTCAGGGGGATGCGGAGCTGATTGTTAATCAGGTCAGGGGTATATATCAGGTAAAAAATGATCGGTTGAGGCATTACAGGAACAAAGTTTGGGATAGTATAGAATGCTTTGATGCATTTTCTATTAAGGCAGTTTTAAGAGATTATAATGACAAGGCTGATTCTTTGGCCGTATCTGCATCTCTTCTTCTTCCTCATCCTCAGTTCAAGCAAGATACATACTCTATTGAGATTGTATATCGTCCCAGTATCCCAGATAATGCAACTCATTGGCAAGTGTTTAATGATGATCGACAGGTGTTGGCTTTTCTAGAAAAGGCTGACAATTTCAGTGAGTTATATTTTGAAGGTTCGGAATCAGCCTTTCGTGAAACTATTTCAGATCCATATCAAGAGGTTGATGGTGAATATATCCAGCTGAAAGGCAACAAGATACCAAAAGGTCTGGTTTCCCTGGAGGGTCTGTTTGACAAGCATGATCGCTTTATCCAAAACAAAAGGCAAGTTGAAGGAGCTTCTTCCTCTGAAGTAGATCAAATCAATCTAGGTTCATCTGATCAACCTCGGATGGTGAATATTGGTAAATGTTGTTCTCCTGAAGAGAAGGTAAGATTCACTTTGCTTTTGAAGAAATACATCGATGTGTTGGCCTGGTCTTATGCAGATTTGAAATCTTTCAAGCCCAAAGATGTACAGCACAGTATCCCTTTGAAGCCTGATGTGAAGCCGTATAGACAGAAGCAAAGACATTACAATCCCAAGATTTCAGGAACTATCCTGGCAGAAATTCAGAAGATGTTAGATGCTAGAATTATTTTCCCAATCCATCACTCCACCTGGATTGCTAACATTGTTCCTGTCAGGAAGAAGAATGGCGAGATCCGGATTTGTGTTGACTTCCGGAACTTGAATCAGTCCTCGCTGAAGGATAACTATCCCTTGCCTATCATGGATCAGGTATTGCAAACTGTTACTGGATCAGAAATGTTATCCATGCTCGACGGGTTTTCGGGATATAATCAAGTCGAGGTAACCACAGAAGATCAACACAAGACAGCTTTCACGACCCCATGGGGTACCTTTGCTTACAGGAGGATGCCATTCGGCTTGATCAACGCCGGAGCTACTTTTCAGAGAGCTATGGACCTGGCATTCAGAGATCTGATGGGCAAGGTCATAGTTGTGTATTTGGATGACTTGACCGTCTTTTCTAAAAAACGGAGTGATCATTATGGTCATTTAGAACAAGTACTTTTGAGATGCAGACGTCACGGGATTTCATTGAATCCTAAGAAGTCCATGTTCGGGGTAACCGAAGGAAAGCTGCTGGGTCATATTGTGACTAAAGAAGGAACTAAAATTGACCCAGAGAGGGTAAAGGCTATTCAGAGCCTTACCTTGCCCACAAGTAAAACAGGAGTTCATTCTTTCTTCGGAAAGGTTAATTTCTTGAGAAGATTTGTACCTGATTTCGCTGACAAAACCAAGGATATCCTTGGAATGATGAAAGGCAAAGTCCCATTCAGATGGAGTGCAGAAGGGAAGCTTTCATTTGAAGAAATCAAAAGGGCAGTTGCTTCCGCTCCTATCTTAGTATGTCCAGACTTCAAGAAAGATTTCATCATGTATAGCTATGCTTCTGCTCACACAGTGTCAGCCATCCTGATGCAGGAAAATGGGGAAGGCATCGAAGCTCCTATCGCATTCATGAGTTTCCCGTTGAAGGAACATGAGTTGAAGATGTCACAGATTGAAAAACATGCTTATGCGGTGGTGCGAGCAGTGAAGCATTTCAGGTACTATGTGCTGAATTCCCATACTCGCGTTCTCGTTCCTGATACTGCTGTTAAATCCATTCTGACTCAACAAGAGCTGGGAAGTCAACGAGGTACCTGGATAGCTAAGGTTCAGGAGTATGATTTAGACATCAAACCTACCAAGTTGGTACGAGGAAGGGGCCTGTGTCAATTGATTGCAGAAAATCATGCTGAAACAGAGTGTGAAAAGACTCAAGATACTTCTTCAGAGCTGCCTATGGTGCTTTTTGTGAGTACGACCGATGAATGGTACACGGACATTGCTTTCTTCCTAACTTATGGTGAATGCCCTCCGCATTTAAATCAAAAAGAGAAGAGGACCGTCAAGTTGAGATCTGCAAAATACCTTTTGTGGAATAATGCAATATACAAGAGAGGTATAGATGGTGTTTTCTTGCGTTGTGTTGATAAATCACAACAGGAAAAGTTATTAGAATCCTTTCATAGCCTAGCATGCGGAGGACATTTTTCATCCTCTGTAACAGCGTATAAGATCCTACGGGCTAGGTATTATTGGCCTACTCTTTTCCGGGATTCAGCAGAATGGGTGTCTAAATGTGAAGCTTGTCAACATTTCGTTGGTCGTCCCAAGCTAGCAGCTCTTCCTCTGAAACCTGTAGTGATTGAAGAACCTTTTCGCCAATGGGGGATTGATTTTATCGGAACATTGAATCCTGCTTCCAGTGCCGGACACAACTATGTGCTGACCGCTACAGATTATTTTACCAAGTGGGTAGAAGCTGTACCAATCAAGCAAGCAACTTCTGAAGCTGTTTGCAAGTTCCTGAAAGAAAATATAATCGTCAGATTCGGTGTGCCTCATAAGATTGTAGCTGATAATGCTTCTAATTTCTCATCACATGAGTTAACTGAGTTTTGCTATGGATTTGGCATCACTCTGGCTCACTCATCTGATTATTATCCCCAGGGTAATGGGCAAGCTGAATCCAGCAACAAGAACCTGGTTACCATAATCAGGAAACTAGTGGATGAAAATCAAAGGACATGGCACAAAGCATTGTATGATGCGTTGTGGGCTGATCGGATCACTCCAAAGCGAGCCATAGGGATGTCTCCTTTCCAATTGCTATACGGGATTGATGCTGAAATTCCTATCTCAGTAGAATTGCCGGCCTTGCAGTTGGCAAAAGCGGTTGAAGATGTAGCTTTTCAGAATTCTATCGAGAAGAGGGTTATGTACCTAACCAGGCTAGAAGAAGAGCGAATCAAGGTGGTTGATCGTATATCAGATCATCAGAGCAGGGTGAAGAAGATTTTCGATAAAAAATCAAAGCAGCGCAACTTCCAGATTGGAGACCTGGTGTTGCTTTGGGATAAAAGGAGAGAACAGAAAGGAATGCATGGAAAGTTTGATTCTTTATGGAAAGGACCTTTCAAGATCCACGAGTTGAATGGTGAAAATAGTTTCCTTCTATCATATCTGGATGGAGGGTTACTCCCTTTGCCTTTCAGTGGACAACATCTAAAGCTGTTCCACCATTAATGCAAGATGCTCTCTTGCATTGTACATATTTTGCTTTTTGTTGTGTGTTTGCTTTTGGTTTTCTTTCTTTCTTTCTTCGTTTTGTTTTGTTTTGGTTTTCTTCTTTTCTCCGTAGCCCAATGAATAAGACCAGAGATTCTGAGTTCTCTTCCTTTGGTATTACAAAGAAAGTCCCCAACTGGAGCCAGCTGTTATCCCCGTTTTGAGTTCACGACAAAACGATCGGATAACCCCTACGAAATTTTCGAAGTTGATTTTGCATTATGGCCTCTTTTTAAGAAAATCGGGTTTTCGGGTTTTACCAACAGCTCGACATGAGTTTTAACATGCTTTATGTCGACTGTCTTCCGAAACCCGAAACCCGCCTTGTATTGAGAAAATCGGGTTTTCGGACCCCCGGCGCATCGGAACATCCATAATCCAAAACATGTTTTATGCCCCATGTTTTCCGATTCCCGAAGTCCGCTTAATCCTTTGTATCGGGTTTTCGGGGCTATGTAGCATCTAAGCACCTCATGCTTTATGCATCATGTTTTCCGAAACCCGAAACCCGAATTGCACTAAGTCCCCTCGTGTCGGGTTTTCGGACCTCCCAAACATGCTGACATGGCATTCATGCCGAGTGGTCGGTGAGTTGGCACGTGCCGAGCTGAAGTGTATTAATTACCAATTTTCTTATAAATACGCGGATTTCCACGTCATTCTTACCATTCGTATTTTTAATTCGTGGAATTTTTGTGCGTGCTCTTCCGTTTTCAAAACCCGAAAACTCACCTTGCTCGATTGGATCGTCTGTTTTCGATCTTACATTTCTCGAATTGAAGGTATTTTTCTTTCCCTTCTTTATTCTTGGTTTTTATGGATCGATTGAGCGTATTTTATTCCCAATTTCTTGCCGGGTGTTGAAGGTTTTCTTTCCTTCTTCTTTCTGTGTTGCTTTGGAAAGGGTTTTAGGTTTTTAGGGTTTATCTCTTTTGAGACTATCCCTTGGTTCTGTTTCTTCCAAGTTCTATTATATGCATGGATGAATAATAAAAAGAAGGAGATTACATGTTTTGGAATTCAACGAAAAACCCTGTTTTTCTTCTTGGGTTTTGAAGATTGTTTTGCAGAGCCGGAGACCCGAAGTGTATTGACGGATTGGCGCGCCGGGCTTTCTCAAAGTTCCGAAGTATATTGAAGTGTCGGGTTTTCTTCCAGTTCTGACATCCACAACAGGTGTCGGGGTTTCTTCCGTGTCCGACATCAAAAGTGAGTGCCGGGTTTCTCCGAGTTCCCGTCATCAACGCAAGTGTCGGGCTTTGCCAAAGTTCCGACATATCAAACTTGTCGGGTTCTCAGGGTTTTCCGACATCCTCCTCAGCGTGTCGGACTCTTCTATTCTTCCGGCATATTCAGTCGATCGGGATTTTCAGTGTGGATAACATCTCCTGAGTTTCAAGCCTTTCTCCCTCCAACATTCTTCATGTCGGACCCTGGTCCATCTCAGGAGAAGGCCGAGAAATCTAGCAGGATGAAGTACAAATTCAAGAAGCCAGAATCTCCATCATATATTGATTGCAATTATGATATCAGGGACACTGAACTTGGCAATATAGATATGGATGACTTCTGGAATAGGGTGAAGAGTTCCTCTCAAACCCCATGGATGACAGCTTTAGCTAACAGTGGCTTGCCCCTTGCAGCAGGCTTTCCCATGTCCGCCCAATGTCCAGAATTTGTTTTGGCTTGTGCATCTAGTTATGACTCGGCTTCTCGTTCCGTGAAGAGCCAGGCTGGTGAGGTAGTGATCAGGCTAGATGGAGCGTATTTTGATGATCTTCTAAAACTACCTAATTTCGAAGAGTATGGGGACCTGAACATCAAGTCGGCTCAGAAGGCCTGGGATAGTAATCAGGAAGACTGCATTAAGGATGTCAACAAGAAGTTCCTGGTCAAGGCTAAACCAGCAGTATCTAGATTTCCAAGGACTATCCCCAGATGTGATTTCATACAAGAAATCAATGATATTATCACCCTGCTGAGCCGGGTTTTTGGCTTGCCTGAATCAAATGTATTTCATGGATGGATGTATCAGTTTATGGTCACCATCAAGAAGAATCAGCAAGGGATTGACTGGGGGACCCTTATCAGCAATGAAATTGATTCTCAGATGACGACGGTCTTATCGACTGGAAAGTTTTATATGTTTTCATATGTGGCTTACGCAGCAGCCGGGATGAGGAACTATCCCGGGCTGGATACTAAGGGAAGCAGAACGACAAACCCAGTTTATAAATATTTCCCTCAAATAACAAAGAAGGGGTCCAAAGAACATTTTAGAAGGGTAAATGATGCCTTCTTCTACGAGAATATCTGCCGGCTGAACCCAGGGCTAAGAAAGACAAGAGTCTCAGACGAGGCTTGGACTGAAGTATCCAAATGGGGGTGTATCTTCTTGCAATTCAAGAAGTTTACATATCTTCGAACAGTCATGTACTCGGGAGAGCCTTTCCGTCTGCCTCGCTATCCAGGGGATAGATTGATATTGATAGAATTGGTCAGACAGCTGTTGGATTTTCACAAATTCCAACAAAGCAAGCATAAGGCAGCTGTATCCTTCCCAATTTCTATCGGGAGATATACTTGCTCGACAGTAGCAAAGGCCAAAAATGTTGAATGTGAACTTCAGGAAAAATTGAAAAAGCATATGAAGTCTCGGGATGGTTTTGACATCCGAGGAGTGCTTAGAGCCTATGGAGCCCAACATCTGCACAGGCCTGACATTGAGGATATATGGGTTGATCTGCGTAACGAAGTTGCGGTTCGCAGAAAAGATAATAGTAGGTTGACTATTAATGAGATTCAGACGCTGGAGCTTTCTGATTTGCCAGATGGCACGACTGACAATGAAAGTGTGTTGGATATGTCCTATGATGGGCTTAATGAGGATCAATACGTTTTCCCACCTATTGATTGGTCAGCCAGCGAAAAAGCCTCTATTACAGATAGGTCGGCTCTCATTCTTGCTCGCACCAAAAAATGGCTCTCCTCTTGGGGAATGAATTTTAAAGATGACAAGTTTCCAAAGTTGGCTGCTTCGGAGGTGGGGCCCTCCAAAAAGAAAAAGGACAAAGAATCTTCTGGGGGGCCTATAAAAATCAGGATTCCCAAGAAGAGGAAAGAAAGACAAATCTCTTCAATTATTTCTCCAGCTGAAACGGTGGTTGTGCCAGAATCACCAACACCACCAGAAATAGGAGAAATTAATTTGGAAGAAGGAGGAAGCCAGCTCTTGACTTCATCATTTGTTGATTATCAAACTGAAGAAACTTTGTCTCTTGCATCCAAGGCTTTGGAAACTGAATCTGTGCCTCCCCCTCAACAACCACTCCAACCTCCTCATTCCCCATCCACTTCTTCAGGTATGGCCGGTATTTTCTCTGGACTCTCACCCCTCTCTGCTGGAACCCAAGTGATCACCAGCACGCCCCAACCTGTACCTCTCTTTGTTGCATCTACTACCACGTTGGCTACTGTTCCCCTCCAATAGTAGAATCTTCTCCCCTTGAGAGTAGAATACCAGTTACTACAACATTGGCAATTTCCTCTGATACGCCACAATGGCTACTCGAGCAAACTCCGAGGAAGAGGAAAGTGATTGTACCCCTACCAGCCTTTGATTTCAGCTCACTCAAGGCTTCTACTGCGAAATCAGCCAAGAAACCCAAAACAGTTTCAAGGGTTTTGGTAGATGCTTCAGGAGATAAGTTCGCAGAGATTGCCACTCCCTCGGCTGACAAAACTAGAGAGGATATAACAGCTGCTGATTATCAGATAACCAAGGTGGCTCTAGGGAAAGTGACAGCAGAAGGAGCGCAACAAGATGCACGGGCTTCCATAGACGTGCTGTGCCAAAAGTTGAAAGAAACAAAGGACAACAGAAATGAGCTTAAGGAAAAAGTGGAGCAGTTGACAGAGATTTTGATTAAACTCTCAAAACCCCTTGAATCCATACCACCTTCTTCTGTTTCTGCCGGATTCGATTTCTCATCGGTGCCTACGATTGAGAAGATTGCTAAAAAAGGAAGGGTGGTTGATGAATGGATCCAAAAGTTGCTCCAACAGGGGAAGGAAGTAATTCAAGACGTGGTGAAGGTTCATGAGTCTTTGGGGGAGATTCAGAAGGAAGGAGAGAAGATGGATGAGGAATTCACTGAAGAAATTGGACAGCTTGATTTGACTTGTGAAGCTCTCCAAGTGCTAAAGCAATTACCAGCACACCTCTTGGTGGAAGAAGGTATTCTCCCACATACAGATAAACATTTCCAGCTGACCAAGGCCATCAGGTTCAGAGTAAGGATTCTCAATGAAGCCTGCAGCAAGTTGAGAGAATCAAGGGATAAATTGATCGATGGGAAAAGTGATCTGGAAGAAGAATTGCTGAAGATTTGTCCAAAGGTGTCAGTTGGGAACTCAGGTATCCTATCACCAGATGATCTCTTCAAACAAATCCAAGAGTCTGTTCAGCATGAACCTGTACACGGATTTGACCTTGAAGTCATTGGTCAGTTTGTAAGGATTGAACATACGTTGGAGGCCTTAAGAAAACTCAGCAAAGGATTGAAGAAACTTCCCGGCACTGCCAGCGATATTCATGAGACCTGCGAAATTTGGAATGATCATTCCACTGCACCTGATGAGAACGAAATGCAAGGCATAATTCGAAAGTTCCAGGAATTTCAGAGCAAACAGTCTCAGCAGGAGGAAGAAAAAGAGGAAAGAGCAAAAGATGATGATTCAGACTAAGTCCCAATGTGTCATGTCATTTCAATCTTGAAATTGACATGTCTTTTTCATTTCTGTTTCGTCATATTTTTAATCATGTTTTGACTTGATCTCCTGCGTGAGAGTCATGCAAAACTGAACTCCAGTTAAAATGCTACTTTTTAGGATCTGCCCTAGTTTATCTCTAGTTCCTTTTGTTATAAATAAGGGATGCCTGTGCATTCAAAAGGGTCGAGATTTTTTGGAATATTTAGGGGCTATTGGAAAGAAGAAAAACTTTGTGTTTTCATTCAATCATTTTGAAGAATAGGAATTGATATCGTTTTACAGACTTTGTGTTGTGGAATATATCTTACTTAAGACAGTGTTCTTATGTTCATGATCTTAAGCTATTCTTTGCATAGCATCTTAGTGTTTCTGATTATTTCGGACATTATATTTGTGATCTAAAACTCGTATGATTATTTCGTGCTCTGCGTTTACTCGAAAGAAAATACGTTTCTCCCATTTCCTTTCTATTGTGCTTCTTTCATTGTAACAGTTTCTAATCCAGTTCATTTAAGAAAGAAATACCCTTGAATCTGTGAATGTGGATTTCGGGATTTCATTCCAACCCCCAATGGTTAGATTAGTGTGAATACTGTATATATTGTTTACCGTGTTTTAGATTAGCAATAAACAGGCAGCCTCACCTGTCTTTGAGGAGGGATTTAATCCCATGTACTGTGGTTGAACCTCATATTTTGGTTTGACAAAATATCATGGAAATCTTACTTAAGACTTCCACTTAAGGTTGATCTACTCTATGGCCTTCCCCCATATTATTTCTCCCACCTCTCGTCATAATCATCTTCTTCAACCTACCATTCCACCCATGTCCCCAATATCATCTTTTCTTTCTCCTTGCATATCATCCTTGTCGGTTAGGTGATCTTACGAAACCTCTCCGCTAGCATGATGATCTTACTTAAGAGATTCTCTTAAGCATGACATGTCATCTTACACTCGCCCATCACTCTACAATCTCACCATCCATCTTTCCTCTTCATTCCCCATCATCACATCTTTTTACCACCACTATCACCCTCCTCTGCTTGGCAATCTTACTTAACCACTCACTTGGCATGGAAATCTCACTTAAGAGTCACTCTTAAGGATGATCTGTTTCCTTTCCTTTCCCCATCACTACACACCATTCGCCCTTCACTTTTTCTCAGCATTCCCCATTATCACATCCTTTCACCTCCTTTTCGATTCTCGCAAACACCACTTCTTGCTTGACCACTTGTCATCTCCATTTTTGCTCGCTTGGCAATCTTACTTAACCACTTCCATCACATGGCAATCTTATGTCAGGGTCCTCCCTACACTTAACTTGTCATCGTGAACTTCTCCCCTACCTCATTCTTTGTTCACTTTGTTGATCGCTTCTTCCACCTGGTATATCCTACTACCCACTTTTTCCTCCTACTATTATTCTTTCTCCACATATCCTCTTACAACATACATCTAATCTCTTCCACCTACAATCATGTTGTTTTCCCCCATTTTCTCCTTCTTGATCCATCATCTTTCATACTGTTTATTCCCATTATTTTCATGTCTTGGTTTTTCATCCTCACCTCATTCATCCTCATCACCCGCATCCTCTCCTCACTTTCACATATTCCTAATTCATCCCTCCCATTTTCTTTACTCTTTCCACTTCATCTTCTCAAATTCCCCCCACATTTCTACCCACACACTCATTCGCAATTATTGTTAAAATTCCTCTATCATTCTTTTATCATCATCTTCTATTCCTGTGCTAATAATTGTAAATGGGATTTCCCTAAAAATCATCAATCCTCATTCCGCACGACCTCATTCACTCCCTTGGACCTTCTAGAGTTTCCGTTCATTCCTTCCATCCTCTAAGCCCACCACTCATTGTAAAAGGGCTTCCCCTAATGTCCCTTTGTTGGCGTTACCCTTTCCAATTCTCGTTAGCTCTCCTTTTCTTCATTTTTTCTCTCACCCTTCTGCACCACTCATTGTAAGGGGGATTTCCCTAACGTCCCCTCATTGGCATTGCCTCTTCTATCCCCCATTTTCTTTTCTCTCCTATTCATTTCCCTCAATCCCACCCTTTCTTGTCGCTTCTTACCCATCTCTCCATCTTCTCTTTGCCCTCTTCAATATCTTTATTGTCTTCATCATACATCTTTTTTCTATTTTCTCGTCATCCTAGTATTCTCATTTCATGCATCTCCACATCTTTTCCAATCGATGTCATTCCTCCCCTCTTTCTTCTCTGAACATTCCTTATACCGTTCCCTTTCACTTATTACTCCCTTTATGTATTTCCTTCTTTCTACATCATTTTCTTTGTTATCCTCTTCTCTCTCCCACTCCTTGTCTTATTTCCCTTCCCCTATATCGTCTTCTTCCCCTTTTTCTATCACGTTTCCTCCTTACTTCCCCATCGATATCCTGGATCTTCAGCGTTGTCCTGTCTTTTTATCATACCAGCCTTCACATGTATCTCCATACGATCTGTTCCATATTCTTTTCCTTGGTCTTCCTCGTAATGACATGATTCCTTCATTCTTCTCCCTGTATTCTTTTGACCACTTCTCCTTTGCTCTGCCACTTCCCCCCTACCTTTTTGTTCATTTTGTATATGTTTCTCTTCTTTTCTCTCCTCTTTTTCACACTTTCCTCGCCCCTCATAGTTTCTTTTTTTTCTCCGTTCTATTTCTTCTTTCATCCTCTTTCCATTTTCATCCATTTCACCCCCTACCCCCACCTCGTTTTTTCCTTCTTATTTATCCTTTCCCATTTCCTACTTTTCTCAGCTCTATCATTTATTTCACTTTCACACATTCCTCTTTACTATCTCTGTTGCTTCCTTCATTTTACACATCTCTCTATTTCAGCGTTTCACCCTCTCCTCTGTTATTTTCCTGTTTTTGCCTTGTTTTTCCTTCATCATTCCCTTCTTCCCCTATCATCTCTCTCTCTCTCTCTCTTATTTCTACCTCTTTCATTCCTTTTTTTCCCACCCCTATCTCTCTTACTCTTCTCGTAATCAACCCCCAATCCTATCCATTCCCTTTTCTCTTTCCCACACACCCTCACACCTAACATTCAAGGCCGATTGAATCCTTTCTCTATTTGCGTCGTGCGGTCATTCCAGTCTCTTTCACTCCATTATCATCCTCTTCTCCACATAATTCCTTTCTCTTCTTTTCAAGAGTTCTGTCATATATTCCATTCTCGTCATTCCTCTCGAGGGGGCATCATCACATCTATCCATAATCACATCTTCTCATGACATTTTTGTCTTGGAGGATATTATGACATCCGTAACTCACCACTTTCTATTCTCCCCAACAAACATTCGCTCTACCTTTTGCTTAAGAAAAGTAAATTGAATTCTTCTGCCAGCCCGTTTACTTTCTTTGAGAGGACCCTACTTTCATAGTACCCTTTCAAACAGGGGCAAACGTAGACACACTAATTTCACATCTGTCCTAAATCAATTAATTCCCATTTCTCATTTCCCACAAAAATACACTTCGAATTAATCAAATATAATTTGATTAATTATCCATTTCAAAATCCAAAAACTAACCCATTCCTCACCACATGTCATTATTCTCCATGTTTTTCTACTATTGAATTAAAAATTCAAATTCAAATCCTCACCCACCCTTTGTGGTCCCCACTCACGTAAAATCCTCCACTTATGAATTAAAAATATAATTCAAATCCTCACCCATTCTTCGTGGCCCCTACTCATCTAATCTTGCCTACATTTTCAAACCACTCACCTAATCTTGCCTACAGTTTCAAACCACTCACTTAATCTTGCCCACATTTTCAAACCATGATTACTTAAATTACTCTAAGTTAATCACTCCATCAGGCTATAAATACAACCTTACGCCCCCCCTCTAAGGACATGGAGAATAAGCTTGAACTCCATATCTAAGTTCTTGCATCCTTTGAGCAAAGAACATCCTTTTGCCTCATCCTAATGCCCAAATATCCTCATAATCCTTTTTCCCATCTGGTGCAAAGTAAGAGGATCATTTTTGTAGGAAGGTCTTGCTCCGTCTTGAAGAAAAGCACCTATATATCACACAATCAGGGCTCAATCAAAGTTTACTAGCCCATTCTGAGGTTTGCTACGAAACACGAAGGAGGAGGTATGATTATTGGTATTTTACTTCCTTGTTAATAGTGTATTTCCTAGCTTACAAGGGGGATCACCTTCACCCACACATGGGTCAGCCACATCTTATTTTTGTTAGCGTCGATTACCAATACAAACTATGCATGTTCAAAAAGGGGAAAAATGTAGACACTAAAATTAGGTCACACTCCCCTTTGGTCCCTCGACAAATAAGTACCCTTCATCACATTCACCTAGCCATGACCCCTTTCACCCCACTAATATTAATTTAATTAATTAAATTAAATTAATGCATTATCCTCACTATATTTATTATTTAAGTATCTTATTTTAAATAATATCCACACATGCAGTTCACTTAGACGCCTCACCAAGCCAACTCAACGTAAGACTTGTTCTTATTAAGTTGTCATAAATAACTAAGACTTACCCAAACCCTAAAAATCAATGCCTACATTCCCTCTAACCACATTCTTGCATGCTCACAAGAGGCTCCCATTATAATCCGCGGGTTAACGACATGATATCTGAGGAAATCAAGAGGATCTCCCTAGTTTAGTAAACCTAGGAAATCCTACCTTCACTGATGCTGGTTACCCTTAATCGTCGCCAGTTAAGCAGGAACCACCGTCGGTTACCCTTTTAACCCCAAAACAACCTTATTCTCAAGGTTGGAAGTTGGAAGTTGGAAGTTGGAAGCAAAGAGGTTGGTGAGCATTAACACATCTTCAGAGAGTGAATTCAAGCCAGTCCATGCATGCAAGGAAGGAGACGAAACATCTTTTCCTACATAGCCATCCTAGCCATTATCTAATCTAACCAAGCAAAGAGTAATGCACATGAAGCCCATGCAGAAGCTTTCCTTCAGCTGGTGATCACTGGTAGCCTTCAAGCCCCTCATCAGCACATCCATCCTTCACACACAGGTATCCAAGACCAAAATCCAAGTAAGTATATAACATCATACTGCTCTGGTTTATTTCATTTTATCATCTACTGCTTACCTAGCCACCTATTGACCTTCTCCAACATTTTCACCTCCATATACCCATTAAAGCCTTGCCAAAGCCTACCCCAGTCATTCAATACCTTGTCTCGACCAACCAAATCCCTTTGTGCAATCACAAAGGAGACCCAAAGCTTATTCTGTGACATTTCTAGATTTCACAGTGACCAACATTGGTCACACCTGACTGCCGTCAGTTACCTTTGACCGACATCGATCTCTGTATTTTCCCACACAGACCCGAATAGAGCCCTACCCACTCAATTTCTTCTCACCCTCATCCACCTGTGATCTACCTGAGACCTCTGTCAAACCTGCAGAACCCAGAACCAATCATTTGACCTTCAGATTCTATTCTAGCTTAGCATGTTAGATTAGATCTATTTATTATTGCATTTTAAGTGAGATACCTAAATCATTTCAAATTACAATAGGATTTACTTTGTTTACAACATTAAATTGTTTAAAATAGTGGACTAACAGCCATCTAGGAAGTATCACACTTCCCGGATCTAGCATACGCTAGGTAGTTCACTGCCCATATTGTTTGATTCCTTCTTGTGATCTTGCTTTGCATTGCAAGTAGTTCCTCCTAGCCAAAAGGAAGCTCTCACGATCAGCTGTGGATTCGGAAGTCATATGTGCACAACAACCCATCAACCAACATTTTGAACGGTTATTCCTCCTATGCCCGTTACCCAATTTGTTTCGTCAACATTCCAAAGAAATGATCTAAGAAAAAGGTGAAACACAAGGAATCCAATCTCTACGATGCACCAAATCATGTATGGTATGAATTCCCTTGCGATAGATCCGAATGTCTTTAATTTCAAGGTTTTCTACTAACGGTAGAGTGTTTTCCACTAGGATGGGAGACCGCCAGATGTTCTGTGAATTAAAAGAGAGGCCAATGTGAAAACCATTGCTAACCCACCTTATAAGAGGCTTCACCTACTCAAAATATTTTCAGATACTCTTCGTGACAAAAGTGCTAGAAATCTTGACAAGAACATAAGTTCTTATAATAGAATGTAAACCAATTCTACTCCATCTTTGCTTACCATAAGGAGCTTCAGACTCAATGCAATGTCGTAAAATAATTTTCTAGACTTGCGGCCCTAAAAGGTAGTAAATGGTCAATTTAGCACATAGGGACACTCTCTGTCGATAAAAATCGATGATGCCCATGCCACCCATATTCCGTGGAAGACAACAAACATCCCAAGAAACTCTATGAACGCTAGCTGAACCATAACTTTTACACCAAAGAAAGTCCTTAAGCATCTTGGTAAGCTGGTTGAAAGAAGAACGAGAAGTACACTAGCAAGTAGAATAATAAACATGAGTAGTAACAAGAATTTTAGTACAAACCTATAAGTTACTAGCTAGAGACTACATTTTGGAAGACCATTTGGTAACTTTTCATTCCACCCTGTTAAGAACATAATTCCACAAGGTAGAAGAGTCACTGTCAAATGCAAAAGGAATGCTAAAGAATTTGAATTGTTCACCGTGCATAATCCACTTCCAGGGGTAAGCTTGTAACCAGTCCAACAAAGGAAGAAAACTCTAAAGAAACCCTAAGTTTTTAGCCATTTGAATGTTGGAGCCAGAAACCAGACAAAAAGTGTCGAGACAATCAATTACTACTCCCACATTATGTTCAGATTTGGTCACCGTCAGAAAGGAATCATCAACAATATGTCCATTGATTAACTGTGTTTGGTGATCCAAAAAAATAATCCCATGAATACGACCATAAGAAGTTTGATGATCAATTAAGTATCCCAGGGCATCAACAATGAGGACAAACAACGTCAAACCAAGAGAACACCCATATCTGATGGAGCGAAAGATGCCAATGGTTGAAGACTGGTGACCATTAATAATGAGAAAAGTAGATGCATTTGAAAAATGTTTGGACATAATAGAAAGAAAGAATTCTAAAAAAACCAAGGCTTTAAGCATAACAAGAATACAAGGCCATTCAATGTGATCATATGCCTTCTCAAAGTCAATATTAAGAAAAAGTGGCTTCTGAGAAGAAATATGGGCCCATTCCATGCGCCCTCCCAAACAACTAGAAGATTATCCAGAATGTAGCGACCTTTGACAAAACTTGTCTATTTGGGCTGAACAATCTTAGGTAGATAATCGACAATGCAGAGAGCTAACACCTTAACAAGGATTTTATAGAAAACATTTAGTAGAGTGATAGGCCGCCAATTGTTGATTTGTTCTAGATCACCTAATTTCATAATGAACTTGATTTTGCATTGATTGATGTAGCTTCCAAGAGAGTGAGAATGCAGAGCTTCATTATACACATGGAGCAAATCAGGTCCAACAAAGGACCAAGCTATTTTTACATGGGAATCCTTCAAGGCCGAGAGATTTATCATCCGCCAAACAGAGCAATGAAACATGAAGTTCCTCTAAAGTAAGGGGGGCTTCACAACATGCATGATCTCTGGGCATGAGTTGCGAAGGCACAACATCAATGCATTTATGTAATGCACAGGCTCGCTCAATTGAATCTTCCTGATCTTGAAAAACTAGATGTTAGTGCTCTATAAAATTGTTAGAGATCTCTGGAAGCTCGGTAAGCCACTAGTGAGAATCATGGATAGCCTTAATCTATTGTCGAGCATGTTTGGCCCGAAGGGATTTGAAGAAAATTTTAGAGGCTTTATCTCCCATCCAAAGCCAGTGAAGTCTCAAATGGATTTGAGCACCGCAGCCTGAATGAGATTCCATGAGCTTGAGCTTATGGCAAATATCTGTAGCCTACATTTGAAGCTAATAATCAAAAGGATTTGCCTCCAAAAGTGGAGTAACTCTTCTTATTTTCCTTCAGGATTAGTTTTACACTTAATTTTATGATTTGCCTCTTCTGATTTGACTATATGGCATGAGACATATGCGACCACATTTCAACCTCAAGTGTGTGGAGTGAGGCCTCTTTTGAGAGGTTGGCTTTTCTCCACTAATATAGCTTATTGACTAATTAGAATGTAATATGTGTTATTTATTTATTTCACAATGTATTATTAAATATCCTTTAATTATTAATTGTCAAATACTGTATGATTGAAATGCTCCTAAGAAATATAGTTTAAAAAAAAAAGCATGCAAAATATTTTGTTTCTTTGTTATTCATTCTCTAATCTAAAATAATCTCAATGATGTAATATTGTCAAATCTTATAACCTTATGAAGTGACTTTTTAAGTTATAATGAAGGTATTTATAATCTCAACATATTTTTTTTTTTTATCTAATAAAAAAAAAAATCTCAACATATTTTTATCTAAGAATTTTATGTAAATATTCGAAATATGTTATTCATATATTTTTTTATGTCTTATAGCATAATAATTGCACAAATTATTCAATGGTTGTACGATTTGGATTAGTTTTAACAAGGAATGTAATGACGTGTGTTGATTGAAAAAAATAATTTATTTGCTGACTAATATTTAATGGTTAAATAATTTATTTTTCAATGCCCGACTCAATGTTTAATAAATAAAATAAATATGTATTTATATATGGAAATGTAAGTTATTTTAATAGTGTGAAATATAACAAGTGTTAATGGGTAAATAATTGTGGGATGTGAAAAATAACAAGTGTTAATCGGTAAATAATTGTGTGGAGTTATTACCCGAATGAAATTCAGTAAGGTTAGTTACTTGCTCTGGAGGCAAATCCTTTAATAATAGTAAGTATATGTATTAAAGTGCAAATCAATAATAATGTTAATTTTATTTTATTTTACTTTTTAAAACCAAAATAGCAATTGCCACAAGTAACAATTGCCAAAAAGATTAAATATATGAAAAATTGCAATTGCCAAAACTAACAATTGCCAAAATAGCAATTGCCAAAAATATTAAATATATGAAAAATTGCAATTGCCAAAAATAGCAATTGCCAAAATAGCAATTACCAAAATAGCAATTGCCAAAAAGATTAAATATATGAAAAACCAAAATAGCAATTGGCAACAACAATTGTTGACAAAATATATGATTGTTGACCTGGTACACCTTTTGCAAACATTACACAAATATGCCGACAACAATAAAAAAGTATCAAAAAGATTAAATATATGAAAAACCAAAATAGCAATTGCCAACAACGAGACTGTTAAGTAGATATTTATCAACACGTCAGTCAAGAGATAAACGAAAATATCTCTGGCAATTGCATTAATGTATTCATTATGTGGTTGATGTCAATAGGGCAGACAACTGATATTTTCTTGTAACGTGGCCCCCATATTCCTTAGATATTTGTTTTATATATTCAGTAGCGAAGGCTTAGCAAACACAATATCTGCAGCGAATGGAGAGCGTTACCCAAAATTTCAGTCCAGCCTGCATTGAAATCAATGGAATCGATGCAAATAACTGGGAATTGATGTCCAGCAATAGGTGTGTTTGCTTGAGCAACAAACACTTCGAGATATGCCCTGCCACAGGCTCTCCTGCACTTGCTCGTTCCCTCCTGATAAAAATAAAGGGAATGGTTTTGAATGTGCCTCTCAACGAACCCATCCGCTGGGAACCCACATAAGACAGAACTAGTGTGAGGGCAGATTAAATAGCTGTATTTATTTGCTATGTGTTGGCTTTTGTATCATAGTAAGGCAAGTATAGTATTAGTAAGTCCATATAGGGATTTTGTTTTTGTTTTTTGCTATATTTCTATGGCACCTACTAGTCATGTGGACAGTTATGAGCCACATAGAATGGCTATAAGGAGAAGATGAACTAGTTAAGTAGAATTAGAAAGAGAAAAAATACAGCTCAATAGCTGTTAGCATGTAAATTTTATACAAAGTTTTTGTACAGTCAATAATCTCTATCAATGAATATAAAGGGTTAATGTATACTTAATTGGTGCAGAATGATGAGTTGCATAGATATCTTGAATGAAGGGGAATCTATCATTGGATACTAATGATCTTGACTTTACACAATTGCATGTATGATAATACACTCTATTCAGTACGTAGTATAGCTAAAACAAAAATTTAGAATCAACTATTCCAAATTATGTGTGGAAGCTTGAATATAGGAAGTTTATTTTAATCAACCGGTTGAACCAACACTCTAGAGCAAGTACTTCTCCATTGGAGGAGGAAAACACAACTTAATAAGAAGGAGAAGATCGAACTAGTTAAGCAGAATTAGAAAGAGACAACTATAATAAGGATGAAGATGACAGGTAGTTAAGTAGATATTAGCCTGAGAAAAAGTACAGCTCAATAGCTGTTAGCATGTAGATTTTATACAGCAGTTTTTGTAATCTATTTTGCTATCAATGAATATACAGATTTTGTGTATATCATTATGCATAGAGAGTTGTAGACACAAAAACTTGGTAATCTAGTCATTTGAGACTCATGAACCTCTTGACAATGCAGACTAGCATGTGTAAATCCAATCTCACTCAGTACGCGTTTAGCTAAAACAAACAGTGAGAACAACTATTCCAGGATGAATGCTGTGGAATGGCAAGTTGCTTAATGGTTTGGTAGACGTCGGTCCTTAACAGTGAACAAATACTCTAGAGCAAGAGATATATTGAAATTGGAGGATAAAGATCTTAATAAGATGGAAAAGGTGAACTAGTTAAGCAGAACTAGCAATTCAGTATGCTTAATAAGTGCAGCCCCTAAAATTTAGTTAAGTCTAATTTGAAAGAGAAAAAATACAGCTAAGATAGCTGTTGGCATGCTAAATTTTGAACTACATAATTAATGTTGTATTGCTCTTTGGTGGCTGTCAATGAATATAAATTTTTTGGTGGAAGATAACAAATTATGGAGGGACAGCGTGTACACACTCAAATTTGGCAATCTATCATTTGATACTAATGATCTTGACATTGCACACTTGTATGTATAAATACACTCTCCTCAGTACGGGTATAGCTAAAACAAAAAGTGAGAACAACTATTCCAAAATATGTGTGGAAGCAAGAACAAAGGAAGCAAACTCTGTCAACAGTGAACCAACACTCTAGAGCAAGAAATATATTGGAGGAGAATAAAGAACTTAATAAGAAGGAGAAGATGAACTAGTTAAGCAGAATTAGAAAGACAAAACGTAATAAGGAGAAGATGAACTAGTTAAGTAGAATTAGAAAGAGAAAAAATACAGCTCAATAGTTGTTAGCATGTAAATTTTGTACAAGTTTTTGTAATCTATTTTTCTATCAATGAATATAAATATTTTGTGTATATTATTGTGCAAAGAGAGTTGTAGACACTCAATTTTGGCAATCTATAATTTGATACTAATGATCTTGACATTGCACACTTGCATGTATAAATACACTCTCCTCAGTACTCACTCTTGCCAAACACACCTTGATAGCTCTTTGGTTACTTGCTTATCTTTGCATACTTTTATGTCATTAATTTTTAAGGTTTAGCAAACATAAAACACATCTAGAAACATCTATCCTTCGACCCATAATGTCAAAATTATCTTTTCTCCCTTTGATCCAAAAACCTCAATTTCGATTGGGATGTAGATCTATCTCCTGACCCTACCATGCAGTTTTGGACCGACACATTGTGCACTCAAACTTTCAATTCCTTCGTCTTCATATGGACTAATATTCCCCCTTGGTCATCCTTTCATGAAATTTTAACCTTTGGAAACATATATAAGCAAGTAAATCGTACCTCATTTTAAGGACCGGACACTTTAAGAACTCCTCATGTAAAAGTAAGCACAAAAGACACTCAAAGCTCACAAAAATGTGAAATAACTCATGCGCATCCATTAGGGCAACACTCTCTACATCTCTGAAGTCTCCTTCCAGGTTTAGGAGTCTCTATCTTCTCTCCATAAGTAAACAAAGTGATCATTCCCAAGTATTTGAGCAAGTATGAAACTCAAGTTGAAGGATTATCAAAGCATAATTGTCGACTTCTGATTGCACTATGGTAGATATCACATGCTAGGAGAACAATGTGCAGTTTGAGCCCTCTTAAGAGTAGCGGCAAAGTCGATGGTGCGTAGGGGTGCCTACAAACCACCTAAATTTGTTTCGTATGAATCATTCTTGCACTAAAAGAGTTCTAGGGTTTAAGTAGAGATTATAGATCCATTCTTAGGGTGACCGAAGAAGATCGATAGACATTGACACTCATTTCTAGATATGTAAAGCACTCAGGAAGTTGCAAATCTAGATTCCAAGCATGTCCAAGACTATATAGAAGGGTTAGGACTACACAGACGATTTGGACCTAATTGTATGGTTTTGACTAGTGTAATTTCAAATGACCAATTTATGCAATGAAATATTTCTAGTACCAGATCAGTCTATTCCTGCATTCAGATCATCTAGATTCTCTTAGATCCACATAAAGTCAACTAAGTGCATTCTTATTTGTGTTTTTGATAGTCGTTTGATCAATAGTCACTTTGAACCACGTTATTATGATTTGTGCAATTAATGTTGGAAGTTAATTAAATCAGAATATACACTTGTTGCATTATTTCAGCTTTTTTATATATGTTAATTAGAAACATGTTGTCTTAAAACAGAATCAAATAGGAATTTCACAAAAAGTGAAATCACTTGGTGAACCAAAACTTTAATCGAATATCGTAGCTCTAACCCTAGTGGCCTTAGGGTTTCATATGACATTTAAGTCTAATATGTTTGCATCAACATTGTTCTTCATCATGTCGACTCTCAAGGGTTATTATCAATATCTATCTAGCTTGCCTGCATCTTCTGATTCCCATCTGCTTTTTGCTTGCACTTGTGCCAAAGTTCATAACACTTAGATCGTGTAGTGTCACCACCACCCTCTTATGACTATCCACTTGATGCTATGATTGACAATATAACTCACATCTCATCTTCTACACCAATCATTTCTTTTGATGATTCTAATATAGATTGCTCACTTATCTCATACATCTCATGCATTCCAATTTCTATTAATCAAATTCCTATTCGGGGTGTCTTAGTTGCCCCACATTGCATAGAAAATGTATTTACATGGCCATTGCTTCATTCTCTTGGCATTCCTTTAGAAATTTTTGCACTTGATTCTGATCCACATTTTCGATGCATTACTCTAGCCAATAACAGTTGGATCCATCACCACACAAACCTCGTGTATGATGGATAGATCATACATATTGACACCCTTCCATCATTCACATAGCTCATCAATAAGAGACTCTATGCATGTGTCAATATCTTTCACCTAGTGTTTTCTTATGAATAGTACGTGAATTGAAATTGAAATTTGTTTATGTAATTTTACATCATCATCAAGATAGCATAACATTAAGAAGTTCATGTACCTGGTATTATTAGAGTTAACATTGCATGCTCCTTTTTCATTTCCATCCAAGGGGGAAGATTATTGTTAATACTTGGAAAATTGACCAAACAGAGTATATGTTGTTCTAAGATCTTTGAAAGGATTGACACTATCCATTTCCAATGAAATTCTTGCATTTCTTGACTTGTTTCTTAAATGTGGCCATTTTTATTCAAGCTCCTTCTAATCTTCGCTATCAGCCACCATACGCATGACACCATCTTGGCTCCTTCTTAGTGGATAATAGTCCATGAATCTTGTCAAAATCCTTACATTTGAACATTCTGTCAAACCTTGATGTTATTAGAATGTGGCATAGAACCGTATAGGGAACTTTCTTAGTCACTTGATCTTCATGATATCTATTGGTGTGACATATTGGGCATTGTTGTAAATTATCATTTTCTCCATAGTATAATGTATGGTCATTTGGCCATGCATCATACGTTATTTACTCTATCTCAATGTCTTTTATTACTGAATATACTTTCTTTTGTGAACGAGACATATTATTTTCCTTTGGAAGTATCTTATCTACCAAAATTCTACATGATGCAACAAAAGATATTTATATTATTCAATAAACACAATATTCAAAACTTGGATGACATGGAGAGATATAGTTTAGAGGAATTTAAAATATACCTTGGGATATCAGTAAAGCATGTATTTTCCATTCTATGCATAACCTTAAAGTTTGAAAATAACATAAGTGTTTCCAATATAGACAAATTTTCCTTTGGGTAAAGAGGTGTCGTAGTAAGTTGAGTTAGGGGTGAATAATCAACTTCTTTAACATATGTGTTGAAGTCTTGTATGAATTCATTTACTCCATACTTATTTATTCGAGAAGTTGTGTCAACCATATATGTGTCTTCTTCTTCATTGTGAGAGTCAATATCATCAATGTCATACACCCTTTCAACAACATTATTATGAACTTGGATTGGCTATACATTACAATATCATTTGAAATAGTTAATAATAATGTAATATAAAAATTTCATATTTGTTAATAATAAACATACTTGAATTTTCATTATAGTATACCTCTTCTATATAAACTCTACACTTCGATCTATGGATACTATACGTACCCAAAATTGTAGGGTACTGCACCACCGGAACAACGTAACACGTGCCCCAATGATGATACAGGTCTCTTCGCAAGGTGTTCGGGATCCGGAAAAGCTCTCTAAATATGCGTTAACATCCCGCATGCCCCGTACTTAGCCTCTGCGTGCTTTTTTTTTCTCTTTTCCCCTCTTTTCTTTGTCTTTTTGCTCTTCAGTTATGAAACCGCCGCCCTGACTGGGTGGCGGTCTCGTGACCATCGCCCTAAGCAGGGCGGCGGTCCTGTAACCACCGCCCTGCTCAGGGCGGCGGTCCTTCACGCGTTTTCCAGAATGCTCTTTTTAACGTGACTCACGTAATTTCAATGTTTACCAGCTTTTTTCACCGCCTTTGGCTTGCATTAATGATTCTGGTTCCCTGGAATAGTGTTTTGCCATTGTTTATAGTTTAGGTGATCAATTTGGTTTTTACCTTTGGGTGAATGAATTGCTATAAATAGCTGGCTTGTGCTCAAGCAAATGGCCCCTCAAATTTGCCTCTGAATTTCTCATTGCAATAGATTAGTCTTTCATTTTGCTTAGAATTCTTAGCTTCATTCATTGCATGCTTAGTTAGTGTTGTCTTGTTGTTAGGAAGCCACATATCCATCTTGTGCAATTGCTGTTATCACTTCATCCAAATCAATTGGAATGGGATAGTTTGTTTTCAATAGGAAGCCATTAAAGTTGCAGGTTTTGTTCTTCAAACAGGATAGTTTCAGGTTCTAGATGTTTTATGTTGCATGACTCGCAATAAATCCTGCTAGGAATTACATAAGCCAAGCTCTGTACTCTTGCGCTATCTCTCTCCTACTCGCATTATATTCAGTCTATATCCTAAGCTGCCTTTGTCCCAATATCTACTTCTGTTGATGCTAGCACTACATGATTTTCTGGATCCACGTGAGCACGAAGGAGCGAGGAGATCACACTGAGGGGACAAAATCACACACACCATCAGATTCGCCACTGTTCTACACAATCCAGGTTCTAGCTTTCAAAGTTCTAATTAGGAGCATATCAAATAGAGTAGCCAATCACTTTATTTCAGTCAATTTTACTTTCGATATTGCCAGGGAAGCTGTGGGGATTGATAGTTTCTGAGAGACTATGATTCATTCCTCACTTCTGAGGTAGGATCGAGAGTCTTTCAAATAGATTAGATCAGTTATTTCATTGTTTAGAATAGATTTACAACTGCACAGGCAAGTAGCTATACTCGGTTTGCTTTGTTTGTTTTAAATTTGTCATTAGATTAGTTTTCAATTTCTAGATATATTAAAATAGTTGCTCCTTTAATTTCATTCATATAAATTCATCAGAAAAACACAAAAATATAGAAGTTATATATGTTATACATATACTTCATATAGTTAATTTTACTTTGTTGCAATTGGATTTATATTGTTACCTTTGTATGACAATCACGGGACCTAGAGAGCCCAAAGAATACGTATTCGAGCCAATCGTGCCCCAACCCAATCTCATCACAGCAATAACTGATATTGATCAGAGTCTTAGGATCTAAGTCTTCTGAACAACGACAAACTTACAACAGATCAGCTCACAGTTGAGCGGGTTGAATATAGAGGACAACCAAGCGCATACGTTTTGGTCAAGTCAGCCAAACTACAGATTACCATAGATAACTATTCGCATGACTGTAGAAGGGCTTGAAAGAGAGCAAACATTTGGTTGTGATCCTTTGGTCCCACAACCAGACGCAGGAGATACTCTCACAGACATAGATACTAGTTTAAGAATTCAGGTTGCAAGAACGCCCGTGAGATACTCTGAGAAGATCGCACAACTATTAATTCTGAATATAGAGGCCGAGAAGGCATATGACTATTGGGTACTAGGGATTAGAGACTGATTCCGCACATGACCATAGCAGGTCTACAACAACCACGAATCTATGGTTGTGACCCACAAATCCCACAACCCAACGAATCCACAGGTCAATCTGACGTTGACGCTGGCCTACGCACATTAATATTTAGATCTACTCCACTTCCACCTATCATCATCGAACAGTTATCCTTGTTAGACATAGCAGCTAACGAAGCTAAGGAGTTCTGGACTAGGCCAGAGAATCACCCATAGAGTCAATTATATTTACCATCCACCCTATGACCTTATCTGGAGACATACACAAAACTATCCCAGGTCATTTTCCACGTATTCCACAACCCATAGACCGAATCACACCAGAGCTCGATATTGATTGGAGCCTTCGAGCAGTCATCCTTGCTGATCGATCTATCACACCAGTTCAGGTTAGGAGGGCCTTCTTTGCCTTAGATTCGTAATTTCCACTAGTGCGCGTCGAAGACATCAGATTGCCTAACTAGTTTGTCTGCATCCCACGCATATTCAATCCCCACCGGCTGTCTCGGCACGACCTCAGGAGGTCGGGTGCGAGGAAAGGTTACTTGTAGATTCCCATGCTCGCTTGTCACTTTTCCATCGTACAAAATTGGTGAACCCAACGTGAACAAACAACTGTTTCACTGTCTACACCTTCTCTTTTAGTGTTTCGTCTTCTTTCATCCACCTTCGCTCTTTCCCATTATTCTGCGGGTATTCATATACCCCCCAAATATGTCAGGATTCGATGCATATGGTAGACCTCTCCTAGGTATTGAAGCATACTACGCTCAATTGAATCGACAATCATCACCCTCACTCTCAGTATGGGGTGACAATTATTCAGCCAACCGGTTGTCAACACAAACTCCACCTCCAAGGATCAGATATAGCTCATCCTTCCAAACAGAGGAGTTGGATCAGCTCGCTCAAACACAACAAACAGATCCTTCAGGCTCAAACAATATGACGCTCACAGGAGAATCTGGTTCATCTCCTCAGATACTACTTAGACCACAAATTAGCAGACAATCAGACCCATACCTAGGTTTAGATGATGAACATTCAGTACGTTATGTCAGGAATGAACAACGCTCTCGGAGTATGTACCCACCTATAGGGAATTTACAAACACAACCCGAGGTCTCTTTTCAAGAAAATACCTCCATGCCACTACATATAGGAAATGCCCTCAGGGAAACTTGGCAGGGCAACGACCAGTTCATAGCAGGATATCACATGCCTATACAACACCATGATATACAACAAACGCCGCTAAAGCAAAATACTGTGACTTCACCAAATGAAGTCATTTCAACGTTAGTAGAAAAAGTGAGGGGGTTAGAACTTGCTCAGGAAAATCACCATTCTCAACTCATGCAGGCAAGGAAATTCTAATCCTAGCCAAATAGACCTCCTCACAGGAATAGGCACGTTAGGCATGACCCCTCAGTATTCACAACAAACCCCAGCAAGAACCGCCATTTCTAACACCATTCTGACACCTCCCGGTCTAGTACAAAATAATCCATTCTTGGACAATACCCCTTCATATTTAAACATGTACTCCAAATCACCACAAGGGGATATATTCTCCTCTCCTGGCATGGTTGCTCAAACACAGGGGTTTCCTTATGCCCCTGCCAATGCATACGCTACGCCATATCAACAACCCATTCCATCTCCACACCCTCAGCAGGCACCATCAATGGTCGAAACCTATGCGATAGGGACATATTCAGAATACTTGAAAGAGCCTTTAGATTTCACCATACGAAGCATCATGCTTCCAAGACCTCTTCCCGATTTTCCCAAATACAAAGGTGAGGGAGATCCGAATGCACATATCAAGGCTTACGCCACAACCATCTGAGAACTACTCCCTTGGGATGGGGTTGTTGCTAAAATATTCCCCAAAACTTTGGAAGGCATCGCTCTCGATTGGTATTATAGAATACCTGAGGCTTCCATCCATTCATTTAAACAACTCGTTTCAGAGTTCATTAAGGCATTTGACATGAACAAACTATTAAGAATAGGAATCAGGGAATTCTTGCACATTAAGTAGGAACACAATGAATCTGTCGCTCATTTCATCCAGAGATGGCGTACAGTTCTTTATTCTTCAGCCAATGCTCCGAATATGGACCAAATGGAACTATGTGATTTATTCCTTCATTCTCTCAGTAGAGAAGTGAAGGAAGAAGTCCTAGAAGTTCCCGCTAAGGACTTATGATGAAGTACTTGAGAGCGCTCTCCGAATAGATCAAGCGGCAATAGATAGCGGTCGTAAGACGTATGGAACAAACGGGAGGTTAATCACCTCTAACTAGAATACTACGACTTATCCAACTACCACAAATATCAATCAAGGACCTAAAATCCTCAATAAAAATCACGGAGTGACAACAGATGGAGTAACTGATCAGGCTAAAAAGGTAAATGTTGTGAATACGCCACCGCTAATAAACAACCAACGAAACAACAACTTTACCCCAACAATCAATGCAGTGGATTTTAATCATCCACAACAACAACAACAACAATGGCGAAACCTTACACAGGGTTCAAGCCAAAACTCAACTGGATATCAAAACCAGAATCAAAACCAAAAACAACAAATGCAAAACTTTAATCCTAATAGGCAACGGTTTGATCAAAGTTTTAGGCCACAATATACACCAAACCAACAAACTAGGAATTACAATCCTAATTCGTATTGTGGTTTTCACAAAATCTGAGGCCATGACACTAGAACGTGCCGTGACTACAATAAATTCATGCAACGCTTGCCAGAAGAACAAAGACAACTTTTCATAGATATGTTCTTGGCAGATCCTGCGTCACCGACACCAAATACTTTTACAGGGGCAAGTTTCCCCTCAAAATGCACCCCTTAAGATCTTCAATGATCCGCTCCCAAATCACAACAACAACAGGTTAAATCTGAATGGGACAAACAAGGGTGTAATGACAGGAAACAACGATCATGAAGCCTCAACTTCACTAAATCCATTAGTTGCGCCACAATTAGGAAGTCATCCGTGACCCAAGATAGTTGGTTTAGTGGAGTTAGATGCCGAACTACCCATAGAAGCTGTAACCAGGACATGAGAGTATTCCTCTCAGCCAAGTCCAAGGTACCTGCCAGAAATAGATAACATCCAACAAATAGTCGAAAAACCCGTGGGTGCCTATGATTTAATTAGTGATCTAACAAAAACCTTCTCACACATTTCGTTCCTGGACTTACTGAAGAACTCTCCTGCCCACAGGACTGCTCTTTTAGAGGCATTAGGTTTGGGTCATTTAGTGAACATCACTCCACCCCCCGAAACACAGGTAAACCATATAGACTTTGATATCCACCCTCCGGGGCAGCCGGACAGGGATACCGAGTTTATATTCGAAATAAACAAAATGCCAATAGATGCTGAGATGGCACGCAGAGGTGACCCGGCCTTACATTTGCAAGTATGGGTTTATAATAATTATGTGAAATGAGCAATGGTTGACAATGGGGCAGCAGTCAATATAGTCCCTTTCTCTTTCCTCCAAAAGCTAGGGTATGGAGAAACAAATTGTTCCACGACTCGAAATACATTAAGAGGCTATGATAGCCTTAAAGCCACGTCAATCGGAACTATAATACTACCGGTCACCTTAGGACCCAAAACAATTCTGACTGAGTTTTATATTATAGATCGGGAAACCAACTATAATATGATCCTTGGCTGACCATGGATACACCGTATGAAGGCAATCCCTTCTACGTTATTTCAAGAAGTAAGATTCTTGCATTTAGGAAAGGTGTTCATAGCCAAAGGTGATCCAAAACCATTCGATGTACACCTGGCTGACCTAAAGAAAAGACCAGGTGTTCACTCGGAATTTGAACTCCCAACAAACCAACTTAATAAACCCACCGACGCAAAACCGGAAGAAAAGTTGGTACCTACAATAGATCTTGAAACTATGAGCCTAGTCAAGACGACCCCAGCCCTCAAGGATGAGGCTAACATTGTAGAAACAATATCATTAGGAACTACTGCAAAAATCGTTGAGTTGCTAGAACAGGATCTACCAATGTTCTTACCATTTGATTCTGTAGGCATGGGATATACCCTAGGTGTTGGTTCTCTCCCAGCAGAGGATCTCTGCATGGTGGAAGTAGAAGATATTAACACAACAAATATCCCAACATCCATATTCCCAGTGAAATATTGGACTCTCCATTTCGATGGAGCTAGATGTCGTTATGGAGCTGGGGTGGGTGTAATCTTTACTTCTCCCGAGGGAAAGGTCCTACCATTTGCCTTTAAACTAAACTTCGAATGTACAAACAATGGCGCTGAGTACGAAGCCCTCCTCCTTGGCCTCATCTTAGCTAAGAGGATCGGTGCTAATAATATCAGGGTGTTAGGAGACTCACAATTGGTAGCAAACCAAGTCGCTGAGGTATATGAAACCAAAGCCGAGCACTTACAGCTCTACAAAACAGCTGTATTGAATTTAAGCAAGGAGTTTGACTTCATATCAATTGAAGCAATCCCACGAGAACAAAATCTTCTCGCCGATTCAATAGCAACCTTAGCGTCACGCTTCACTCCAAACAGTGAGTTGGAAAATACCCATTTTATGGTATCCCTTCGTACCGAACCATTAGTGAAACAAATGTCAAGCCCTCGTTTAATGAACAGAGATGAGAACAAATCTACTATCCTAGACCACATTGATAGTGAGACAACCACTCTTGATTACTTAAATGCCTATGCAGCGTTACATCTCACCCATCACACAGTAGATTTATCCTTGATCCCGCATTCATCTTCCTACTTCGGGAATCCCATGACAGAGCTTCCCCCACAAAAGGAACTCAGCATATACACAGTCGAGAATGGAGACGAGCTGGAACTACCTCCAGCCCCGCCTGAGTTTGAAGAAGGTAACGCTTCTCTAATCGAAGAAACAATTGATATTAACATCGGAACAGAAGATGAACCAAGGATATTGAAGTTAGGATCCTCGTTAACTCCATCAGAAGTAGAAATACACACTCGGATCCTCAAGGAACATCAGAAGGCTTTTGCATTTAATTATAAAGAAATGACAGGGGTTGCACCACACATTGCAGTGCACAACCTCGTCACTAAATCAGATGCAAAACCGATTAAACAAAAATCAAGACCAATGAAGCCCAAGGTAGCTCTCATGGTGAAAGAGGAGGTAATGAAACTCCTCCAAGTAGGATTCATCAAACCAGTCGATTACTCTCAGTGGGTATCTAATATCGTTCCCGTTCTCAAAAAGAATGGGAAGATACGCATCTGCATAGACTTCTGGGACATTAACAAAGCGTGTCCTAAGGATGACTTCCCGTTACCATCCATAGACGTCATTGTTGACGCAACAGCTGGATTTGAGCTTTTGTCTCTCATGGATGGATTCTCAGGATACAATCAAATCAGAATATCTGAACAAGATCAAGCTAAAACCACGTTTATAACTCCTTGGGGAACTTATTGCTATGTTGTTATGCCATTCGGTCTCAAGAACGCTGGCGCTACATACCAGCGGGCTATGACATATATATTTCATGATCTTATTCATAAAATTGTGGAATCCTACGTAGATGACTTGTTGGCCAAGGCCAAGAAGCGTTGTGACCATCCGGAAGTACTTCGCATCATTCTTTCACGTCTAATAGAATACGGGGTCACGCTAAATCCAGAAAAATGTGTCTTTGGCGTAACAGGGGGGAAGCTCCTAGGTTACATTATATCGTCACGCGGGATCGATGTTGACCCAACCAAAATTAGGGTTGTTCTCGAAATGGTCCCACCTTCGGATGAATCTGGAATCAGGTCATTTCTCAGAAAGCTGGGTGCAATCCGGAGATTCATCCCGGACTTAAGCTTCGCCATTCATCCAATCAACAATCTACTCAAGAAAAATTATAGTATTGATTGGACCGAAGACTGCAATGAAGCTTTCGACACAGTTAAGCATTTCTTGTTATCACCACCTACGCTAATGCCACCTAAGCCAGACCGCCCATTAATTTTATATTCGTGAGCCACCAATGTCTCGCTAGCCTGTATGCTGGCTCAAGAAGACGATGACAAGAGAGAACACGCGATCTATTTCATCAGCTGAACACGTTGCTTGACTATGAAACACGTTATACACAGGCAGAACGAGAATGCCTTGCCATAATTTTTGCAACCAAATGCTTAAGACATTATATGCTAAATCAAGAAACAAGGGTCATTGTCAAAACAGACCATTTACGAACTTTCCTCACACAAGGGTCCTTGTCTAAGAAGGCCGGACGTTTTATAACCTTAATGGGTGAATTTGAATTAACATTCGTAAATCAAAAATATGTTAAAGGACAAATCATCGCGGATTGGTTAGCTGATAACCCACTAGACGGAGGCAATCTAGTAGATCTGGACTTTCCTGATGAATGCGTATACTACATCGAAACCAGACCTCCTATCTCTGAATGTCCTTGGTATACCGATATTATTAATTATATCATGGACCATACGTATCCAGAAGGTGCTACTCCGCAACAAAGAAGGCGGTTACGCATTATCGTAGCTAAATACGTCATTATAGAGCAGGTGCTCTATCGTAAAGCGTTCGATGGAATGCTTCTAAGATGTGTTGACACAGAAGAATCCAAGAAGATTCTCCATGAATCTCACAGTGGAATGTGTGGAGGCCACTTCGGTGGCCATGCCACTACTCGTAAAATACATCGGATGGGCTATTTCTGGCCTACTCTAGAACATGACGCAGTAGAGTTTGTACGAAGGTGTCATAAGTGCCAAGAATTCTCCCACGAGATCCACATGCCGGCACAAGCTCTACAACCAATCGCTACTCCATGGCCCTTTTCTATGTGGGGCCTAGATTTAATAGGGAAATTCTCTCCCTCATCTACTGACGGCCATAATTTCATAATCACAGCCACCAAATATTTTACCAAGTGGGTAGAGGCCATGCCTCTTACTACTGTACTGGGTTCTGTAATCGCCAAGTTCATCTTAAACCAAATCATTTGCAGATACGGTGTCCCGCAAATCATTATCTCAGATAATGGGACTTCTTTTAAGAATGATGAAGTTCACGAATTGTGCAATAAATTCAAAATAAGCCATCATACGGCCTCCTTGTATTACCCCCAAGCCAATGGACAAGCTGAAGCAACAAATAAAATGTTAAAATCCATTCTCCTTAAAATGGTGAAAGAAAACAAACGAGATTGGCATTTGAAGTTATATCCGGCCTTATGGGCCCACCGAACCTCAATAAGAACACCAACAGGAGCGAATCCTTTCTCGCTAGTATTCGGGGCAGAAGCAGTTCTCCCGCTTGAGGTTGAAATACCTAGTCTCCGTATCTCATTACAAGGGATCCTGGATGAAGATGCTTACAGAGAAGCACGTCTTTCCCAACTAGAAAGCCTAGATGAAGCTAGGTTAGATGCCGAACAACGGCACAGAATCTATGCTGACCGAATGTGCCAGCAATATAACAAGAAGGTCTATGAACGTGACATATATGAAGGTGATCTAGTTCTAAGACTAGACAGTCAGATCGATAAAAAGACCGGTGAAGGAAGGAAATTCCAGCCCAAATGGTTGGGCCCATACTGAGTCACGAAAGACTATGGAAATGGTGCATACCTCTTATGTACGCTGGAAGGTGAGGAATTTTGGTGAAACAGTCAATTCCCTACACCTTAAACGATTCTATGCGTAAGTAGCTGACATTATTTATATAATTATATCTACATTGCATCTTCATATAGTTAGGATCATTTTGTCCACTTGTTTTGTACAATTTTGTGATCAAGGAATTTATTCTTAAAAAAAAATTAATTCATTACAAACTTCTGATGGTTTTGGCGTAAATACTCTAATCATACTTCTTCATTTCCATGATATCATCAAACTATTTCAGAATCATTTCATCAAACAAAGTTAGATACGACAAAGTCTTAACGGTAACCATACCAAGATCTGCATGCTTGTTCTCACTTTTGGTTTCTTCTTAGGATAGGTGTCTTGCCTATGGTCTGTTCTAGAAGCTTCATCATGTCACATCTATCCCGTATGAATATCTCTTTGGAAGTAAGAGAATTTTGACATTTTACTCAAACAAGCAAGTCAAGTATACATCAAACAGAAAATTTTAAATTTACACATTTCCTTGCCCCACCAACCTTTGGTGATGAGCTTGCGTCTCTTACTAGTGACGTAGGGTTGGGAAAGGATGGAAATGCCCTTACTCACCTATGCCTTGCCTAAGGTGATAAACCCACGCTTCTTACTAGTAGCATGGGGCAAGGTGTGGGGGGTCCTCTTGACAAACAAACGTAAAAGGTCATAAACAAACAATTCAAATCTTGAAGTCTTGAGTCAAAAACAAATGAATCGGATGTCCAAAATTCCAAGAGAATTAAAAATCCTAAAACCCAGATTTTGTCTACCATGTGGCCATCTACGGATCTAAGTCTAGATAAACCACAAGGCAAGTTACATCCCAAACTATGGAGTCACTCGAGTGGAGTACGCTTGTAGCATCCTAATTTGGTTCCACCAAAGCTTTGTCTATCTTTCATCACTATCATTTCAACATATTTCACAACTTGTGCCCTTTCTAGCTCTCGGTGACAAGCCCTCGCATCTTACTAGTTGCGTGGAGTTAGGAGTGGGGCAAGTCTATCTGCTCATCATACCGGCTTGTCTTCACCACTTCGCCAAAACAAATATGAGGTATCAAAATTGCTTAAAGAAACTGAAATTAAAAATCACATCGTGTCTACATTATCATATATCAGCATCATGAAATACAAAAAGAAGGTTAACATTTGTATCATTTGTTCTCCATTGCATACATTCTAAAAAGTATATAAGCATACATCATAGTTTACATGTGGAAACGGAAATGGAAGCAGGGTCATAGATGCCAAGAGTCTGATACAAAAAGAGTATATATATATCAATGGTCAAAATTCCTGTACAATGCCATCATGCGCTAAGCATGGTCAAAACGCTCAAAGAGCCCGGGAAATACAAATGAATCATACAAAATCTAAGAGAGCCAAGTGGCTTCTCAACCCCTATGAGATCCCTCTGAGGGTGCACGCCCACGTCTAGGACTCGGCTACGCTGGCGCTCTGAGTGCACGGAGGGCTCACGATCCCGAGGGGTAGCTGTGGTCTCGCCATGAGAATGACTCCTCATCAAGCGCTCTGCTGTCCTATACCCCGCCAGCTCGGTACGGAGGGTAGATACCATCCTAGCCACATGCCAAATGGGGGAAAAGACGTCAGTATGTCTACCAGCTGCTGAGGGCTCCCCTGCATCCACAGACAGCTCTGCACGGGTCCTCTCCATGGGGATCATCAGGGTATTGGTGCATACCCTACGAATCAGGTCTCGCCACTCATCGGTGGTCTCTGCAAACAAAGGAGAAAATGAATTAGAAATAAAACAAGAGATAAACACAAGTGTAAACAATAGGAGAGGTGGCAATTAAAGCAAGCAATCCTAACTCAAAGCAAAGGGAAGATAACTTACTCGGGTCACCAGGCCTCCAGGATGGATCTCTAGGGTCAGCACCTGCCACAGATGCCGCTGCTGACTGAGGTGCTCCTCCCGTGGCTGGAGCGACGTAGCATCCCGCAACAGACTCATCCTCCCCACCATGGCCCTGGGAGAGTGGCTCCTCTGAAACCAGAGTCACCCTCTCTGCACTCTGCTTTGCCCTCTCTACCTGCATGATGTCCTGAGTATCATGCCACTCAGGATCACTGTCATCCTCTCCCCCTGACTCGCTGGCCTCGGCCTCAGTCTCCTCCTCTGTCTCTCCCCCTGTGAACTCCTCAGACTCAGAGTCTATGTCGATGGGGTCGTCACTGCTGTGGGCAGGACCCATGGTAATCTGAAGTAAGGGTGCCTGAGGAGCACCGGATCTCCCTCAGGCACGTACTACCCACCTCGCTGCAATAGGAATGCCTAGGGGTAACAACTGTCCAACCCCGGCCTCTAGGACCCCCTCTGGCCTCTCGAACTGACCTGTATACTGGCACTACCGGGGGAAGCATGCCCATGTAAGGTAGGCCAAACTGCTGAGGAACTCGGCCAAAGGGGTGTATCTCCACTCGCCCTACTCTGTCAATGAGCTGCCCTGTGGTGGAGCAGGAAATCAAGGTAAGAGCCTCCTCACCCCATAAACCTGCCATGGCCTGATATGGTGTGGCCTCCATGTCATCAGTGGTCAGCGAAGCAACTGGCTGGTGAGGTGCTCTGAGCACCGACATATCTGTCCATCTGGCTGCCCTCACAGCTCCGGGATCTGCCACCTCTACACCTCTGCCATAGGGAATGAAGCGCTCGTAAACCCATCTCATAACTAGGGTCGGGTGGCTCAAAGACTGCCCCTGTAAATGGACTACCCTATACAAGTCATGGTAGGTAGTCCCAAGTATATCTGCTCCCCAGGCATAAATCCGGCCATGTCCCTCGATCTGTGTAATGATGGGGGACCAACAATATAGTAGTGTGTCTCCTCCCTTGTCCCCTGATCAATCTCGAGGCAAGGATCCCCATAATAGCCTGGCGAATCAAGGGGATGGGAAAGCTAGGAATAGACCAAACTCTCACCCCCTTCTTCAAACCAGTGGAGATAACTGCATCTCCCATGTAAGAGGCCCACTGTGCTATCTGGGCCCGTGAACCTGCTGTCTCAAGGGTGAGTCGTCTCCTGATGATCGGGACCCCCAGGATACGGTAAACATCCTCCAAAGTGATGGTCCACTCACCTTGGACCCCTGGTAATCGGAAGGTGTTCCGATCAACATCCCAATAGGAAAATAAGTCACAAAGAATGTGACTGGATGGTGCAACATGTGGGACGCGTGATATACGTAGTATCCTGGCCCTCTGAAGAGTGTCCTCCTCATCCTGAGAAAGGGCATCTAGTACTGCTGGGAGCCAGTCACACTCTCTCTCTCGACTCCACCGAATGTACTCCTCCCTCGCTTGCATACACCCAAAAACACACAAAACAGAGCAAGTTAGCATCCAAGTGACATTAGAAAAGTCATGAAAACACATAGAAATGCTAAAAATGCAAAACCAATTTCAAACAAGTGTCCTTTTGACATTCTGTGAAGAACCACCGCCCTGAGCAGGGTGCGGTTTCGTAACCGCCGCCTTAAAGGTGCAGTGGTCTTGTAACTGCCACCCTGAACAAGGCGGCGGTCATGTAACCACCGCCCTGGGCAGGGTGGCGGTCGTGTCCCGAAAACCCACGTGGTTTTATATCCTAAAAAGGCCTAAAAACACCAAAAAAGGACCATTTTAACTAAAAACAAAGCCTACCCAGTAGGCACCCCCCTAGATGGACCTTTTGAACCTAACATTTTCAAAAATAACCCCCCCACGACAAAGATTTTAGCATTTTAAAATTGAGGGGGTGAAAATGATAAATTGAGGAAAACTAACCTGTGATCTCGCGGGACGATGTTCCGCTCGTGGAGGCATGATCGCTATCCTGTCACGAACATTTTGACTCTACTCTCGTAAGAAACCATCACTGTGGGTCCCAGAGCTCAAAATCAATCAAATCAACACGCACAAATGAATAGGAAAATGGGCCCACTTTCATATATATAGCAACCTGACTCATTTTTTTGAATCCCCTTTTCACAGGTTTGGAGCGCCGACGGAGGTAAGTTCTTACCCCCGCACAAATGGTACGTCCTCATTTCCCATTATTTTAGCATTTATTTTCCGATCTATTTTGTCTATCTGCACTTGATTCCTCTTTTCATTTTGCAGGTGGCGGAATTTTGGATGGCGTCATTTCGACACACGGACGTATCAGGTATAACTTCCAACCTCCCATTTCGGGACTGCCATACTCGGACCCACCTGTTTTACGCCTCTTTATGGCTAAAATGCTTCTCCGAGGGGGCAATATGTACGTACCCAAAATTGTAGGGTACTGCACCGCCGGAACAATGTAACACGTGCCCCAATGATGATATAGGTCTCTTCGCAAGGTGTTCGGGATCTGAGAAAATCCCTCTAAATATGCGTTAACATCCCGCATGCCCACTTAGCCTCTGCGTGCTTTGTTTTTCTCTTTTCCCCTCTTTTCTTTGCTTTTTCTCTTCAGTTACGAAACCGCCGCCCTGACTGGGCGGCGGTCTCGTGACCGCCGCCCTGAGCAGGGCGGCGGTCCTGTAACCGCCACCCTGCTCAGGGTGGCGGTCCTTCACGCATTTTCCAGAATGCTCTTTTTAACGCGACTCACGTAATTTCAACGTTTACCAGCTTTTTTCACCGCCTTTGGCTTGCATTAATGATTCTGGTTCCCTGGAATAGTGTTTTGCCATTGTTTATAGTTTAGGTGATCAATTTGGTTTTTACCTTTGGGTGAATGAATTGCTATAAATAGCTGGCTTGTGCTCAAGCAAATGGCCCCTCAAATTTACCTCTGAATTTCTCATTGCAATAGATTAGTCTTTCATTTTGCTTAGAATTCTTAGTTTTCATTCATTGCATGCCTAGTTAGTGTTGTTTTGTTGTTAGGAAGCCACATATCCATCTTGTGCAATTGTTGTTATCACTTCATCCAAATCAATTGGAATAGGATAGTTTGTTTTCAATAGGAAGCCATTAAAGTTGCAGGTTTTGTTCTTCAAACAGGATAGTTTCAGGTTCTGGATGTTTTATGTTGCATGACTCGCAATAAATCCCACTAGGAATTGCATAAGCCAAGCTCTGTACTCTTGCGCTATCTCTCTCCTACTCACATTGTATTCAGTCTGTATCCTAAGCTGCCTTTGTCCCAATATCTACTTCTGTTGATGCTAGCATTACACACTTTTCTGGATCCACGTGAGCACGAAGGAACGAGGAGATCACACTGAGGGGACAAAAGCCACACACACCATTGGATTCGCCACTATTCTGTAGAATCCAGGTTCTAGCTTTCAAAGTTCTAATTAGAAGCATATCAAATAGAGTAGCCAATCACTTTATTTCAGTTAATTTTACTTTCGATATTGCTAGGGAAGCTGTGGGGATTGATAGTTTCTAAGAAACTATGATTCATTCCTCACTTCTGAGGTAGGATCGAGAGTCTTTCAAATAGATTAGATCAGTTATTTCATTGTTTAGAATAGATTTACAACTACATAGGCAAGTAGCTATACTCGGTTGCTTTGTTTGTTTTAAATTCATTCATTAGATTAGTTGTCAATTTCTAGATATATTAAAATAGTTGCTCTTTCAATTTCATTCATATAAATTCATTTATAAAAACACAAAAATATAGAAGTTATATATGTTATAGATATACTTCATATAGTTAATTTTACTTTGTTGCAATTGGATTTATATTGTTGCCTTTGTATGACAATCACGGGACCTAGAGAGCCCAGAGAATACGTATTCAAGCCAATCATGCCCCAACCCAATCTCGTCACAGCAATAACTTAATATTGATCAGAGTCTTAGGATCCAAGTCTTCTGAACAATGACAAACTTACAACAGATCAGCTCACAGTTGAGCGGGTTGAATATAGAGGATGACCAAGCGCATACATTTTGGTCAAGTCAGCCAAACTACAGATTACCATAGATAACTATTCACATGACTGTAGAAGGGCTTGAAAGAGAGAAAACATTTGGTTGTGATCCTTTGGTCCCACAACTAGATGCAGGAGATACTCTCACAGACATAGATACTAGTTTAAGAATTCAGGTTGCAAGAATGCCCGTGAGATACTCTGAGAAGATCGCACAACTATTAATTTTGAATATAGAGGCCGAGAAGGCATACGACTATTGGGTACTAGGGATTAGGGACTGATTCCGCACATGACCATAGCAGGTCTACAACAACCATGAATCTACGGTTGTGACCCACAAATCCCACAACCCAACGAAGTCCACAAGTCAATCTGACGTTGACGCTGGCCTACGCACATTAATATTCAGATCTACTCCACTTCCACCTATCATCATCGAACAGTTATCCTTGTTAGACATAGCAGCTAACAAAGCTAAGGAGTTCTGGACTAGGCCAAAGAATCACCCATAGAGTCAATTATATTTACCATCCACCCTATGACCTTATCTGGAGACATACACGAAACTATCCCAGGTCATTTTCCACGTATTCCACAACCCATAGACCGAATCATGCCAGAGCTCGATATTGATTGGAGCCTTCGAGCAGTCATCCTTGCTGATCGATCTATCACACCAGTTCAGGTTAGGAGGGCCTTCTTTACCTTAGATTCGCAATTTCCACTAGTGTGCGTCGAAGACATAACAGATTGCCTAACTAGTTTGTCTACATCCCACACATATTCAATCCCCACCGGCTGTCTCAGCACGACCTCGGGAGGTCGGGTGCGAGGAAAGGTTACTTGTAGATTCCCACTCTCGCTTGTCACTTTTCCATCGTACAGATACCAACAAGCGGATGCTTCTCTAATTTCCTATTTTTGCACTTTTCACAAGTGCATTATTCATCATTTCATTAAAGTATTCATCTATATTTGGAGTAGGTATTAGTACATGTTCATCTAGAATATTTAGATGAAGGTATACTATTTTCTTGCATGAATCATAAACGATAAACAATAAACATCTACCTTCTCAACTTGAAGAGTTTATATTTTTATAGTTTGGCTATGGGTAATTCCATACCAATGTTTCCATAAACTAAAACATCATTAGTCTGAAATCCGATATCATTTTGTGTCATTATATATTCCAGTCTACTCATGAAAAATATGTTCTTTGGCCCTTACTTATCCATATTATTTATAAGTTAAGAGAGGGTCCATTATGAGTATTATTTAAGATCAACTTCATAGGAATAAAAAATTTCATTCTAAAATCAACTTATAGAGCTATGTTCTTTCCACTATTAATCGTGATTAAATATTATTTTTACGTGTTATTTACTATCACCTAGGATGTTGTTTTCATAGAAAAGGAAATGATATGAAACCTTACTCTACCTATCCTGGCTTTATACAATTATAAAAAAAACATCATGACTATGATAATACTAATATCCATTAAGATTCGATTCATTAAAGAAATAATACATGTAGCAGCAAATAAAAGTACCCGACTTTCCATTTTGTCCAATTATAGTGGCTGAATTGGGTAATAGAGTCCTACAAAAAAGGTAACAATGTCATGATAGTAATACAAAAAAATATTTAAAATAAATGTATAATCACACACCCAAAACCCAATTGTTTGTGGTTGTATCTACACGTTGTAACTATTTACCAATATATCTAGGACTATAATGTCATCTTATCTTACCTTCTTGTACTGAAGCCACTCTACACCAAATGGAGCAAGAGAAGAAAGTGAGACCTGAAAAAAGGAACAAACAAATAAATTGGACAAGGAAAAGTAATATAATCTATTAAAAATGAAAACAAAATAACATGGGGTCCGCATATTCAAAACCATGTTGCAATAAGACGTACCATAAGTTACAAGGTTCAATTTTAGATCCATATGTTTCTTTCTTAGTCTGATAGAGACAACTACAATTCTTAAATAAAAATAGTGTAAGCTTATTAGATATGTCATACATATTAGGCACATATTATGAGTGAAATGGAGTTGGAAGAAAACTTCGAATCTTGTAACTTATCGTAGGTCTTAGTTTTCATTAGAGGTAAAGTACATTGATTTTAATTATCTAGTATCCAGTATCAATCTAATTATTTTTAGGAATCAATGTGGTATCATGGTGGCAATGATTACAAAGTATGCACATAAAGGGTTTGCTTAACATGGGAAAAACAAGTCAGACTCTACAAGATTTTCCAATTGACTTAAAAAATTACCCTACACCTTCTTATAAATTCTTTTAGTATTTGGATGACTCTATTACAAGATATTAGATGAATGAACCTTACGTTTCCATATGCCTTTTAGGTTTTATACACTTAGAAACATGCTCAACATTTCTATATCAGACCTCTTTACTTGAAAAGTTTTGTGTTTTCTCACTTATAGTCATATGAATGAGGTTTCCAAATGCATATAACCCTCATGTTCATATCAGAAACATACATGATGTGGACTCCTCCAAGTCTTAAACATAGAAGAAACACAATTATTTATTCAAATCATCAAACTATACTTACAACCTTGACAAACTTTCTACAATTAGACCTTCTTACCAACTTCTACAAGAATTTATTTTGCTAATTTGGATGAGGGTCTCAAAAAATAGGTCTCCTTCTTTCTCAACCATGTTATACTTTTAATTACACATATTTACGCTATATTATTTATAGTTATTCATTGAAAAAAATATTTCACACCAGATAAAGGAGAAACAATAACTTTTGAAATTGATGACATAGTATTAGGGGATTGATATGGTAAAGGGAAAATCCCACTAATATGAAACTATGGAATGGAGAAATAAAGAACATTGTGTGATGAATGAAGGATGTGAACATGTGTTTCATTTGAAATTGATGCAACAAACAATAAATTGTGATAATATTAGGTACATATGAAAAGAATAAATTGTTTGATGCTACCAAGATGTGCACAACATGATATTGGAACACAAATTTGTGATAATGAGAAACTAGAGAATGATCATAATTAAAGATAAAATATAAATTAATATTATGGAAAATACTTGTATTACATGTTAGCATAGTCTACGTAATATTTTATTGTTAGGCTAGATGTTATTATCTATTCCATTATTCACTCTTGTTGTTAGTAACAACTCCATCCATTTCGGGGAGTATTTTTTCGTACACGTCCCTATAAATATGTATCATGCTTCTGATAATCAGTGAATGAATAAGAGATATCTAATCTCTATTTTCTCTCCATCATTTCATCCTCACATTACCCACCATCGGTTGACAATGATAAGATTGGTGGATTTATTTAAATTACAACCAATACAGATAGTATAAGAGGCTAGTGAACATCAATTCACCGAGTCAAGTTGTTCAACAATATCCATTCCTATAAATTTAGAAGTTATAAAATTAGTCATGAGATTATCACTTTGAGAACAACATATTTAATTTGAAACTCACTTATTTCTAAAATAACTTTTCAAAAAATACATTTTGTGCATATCCTACTATCATCGCATACTAAAAGAACATATCTCTTTGAGGCTTTCTGTCAAACATTTGTGGAATTTGGCTGTAAATATAACAATTAAATTTTCTTGAATGTTTCTAAAGCCTTTGCAACGAATTCATCTTTTATATAGTTGCAATCAATGTTATCCATTCGAACACATCTCTTTGAGGCATTTTGTCAAATATTTCATTTTCCTTGTCCATGTTTCCACATTTTGCATTTATGTTTACCAAGGTTGTTACAACTTCGTATGACATGTTTCCTATATCCTTTATGGTTTTATGGAAGTCTATACCTTATTCTAAATCCTCCATCTTGGCAGGGAAAATTTTAGTAAGCAAATATTGGTTAATTCACAAATATTCTAGTTTTTTAAAATTTGAACTTGGTAAATTTTTAGGGTGGGAATTAGGACTGGGTCGCTAAAAAATTCTGGGTACAAATTAACATTAGGGATCAATTCATATTAGTGTGAAATTAAAATTCATGATATTCACCGTTATGTTGTTGACCGGTAGCATTTTTATGGTCGACAACATAATATATGTTGTCGGCCGGTAGCATAAAACATGCTACCAACTGATAGCATATTTATGCTACCAGCCGACAGTATAATATATGTTGTTGACTGACATCATAAAACATGCTACCAGCTGATAACATATTTTATGCTAGCGATTGAATGCTACCAGTGAATAGCATTTTTCAGTGATGTCGTTAGACAAAAAAAAAATGAGTATGTGATTTTTGTTTGCTTTCACTATATTTTGGGAGGACAGATTTCTCATTGAGACAATCATTTTAACTACTGACATAAAAAAAATCAAAAAACAAATCATACAAAATTAGCGAAATTTGTTTTTTTTCAAAAATTTAATCACTTTTTTCTAAAAAAAATTATTTGTGCCACATTTTGTGAGGATAGATTTCTCGTCAAGCCGGTCGTTTAAACTAATATTGTCAAAAATGGTTTTTCAAAAAATCACATATGTTTTTGGTTGACATCATATACTGTAGACACCTATAATTATGCCTAAGCAATTTAAATACTTAAATTGCGCTAATTATCCCCTTTCTCACAAATCGATGACTTATCGTCAAAAGTGCTCATATTCCCTCTTGTTGTTAATTAATTACAATACGCTAATTGATTAAGTTGCCTATCCAACTAACACCCTAATTAATGACCTTCTGTTAATAAGTCACCTCTTCTATCTAGATTAATTAATTATTATTAAGTAATTAGTCTTCCCCTTCATTTAACTAGTAAATCAATATTTGATTGATTTAATCCCCTTTCGAATAGCCTAAATTGTACTAATATTCCTCTAATTGGCTTCTATAAGCTTACACCTACCTATTAGTTAATCACCTTTGATTAATTAAAACACCCCCAACTCCCATGACTTGCTAAGCATAAATTAAACCCTTCTAAAGTAAGGTTACCCTTAATAAAGAAACCTTATCCATTCCTAATCATGTTTTACCCCTATCCCACATGCAAAGGGATGAAGTGTTTCCTTTATCCATTGGGCTATATAAGGAGCCCTCCTTCTACATTTATACCTACACCTAATTCCCTTGAGAAAGCAAAAGAAAGCACATAGTCTTGCACTAAAAGCCTTTTGCCATTCTCAATCCCTTCCATCATCCATCTTGAAGAGCTAAGCCTCACACCCAAGCATCCTTGAAGGATCAAAGCAAACAATATTGTTGATTTCCATTGGACTACATAGGTCCATTTGATTTAATTAGGCAATTTAGAAGAATAGAGTTCTTGATTTGCATTATGTTTGATTTCACTATTTCAAAGTTGTAAACCATCATTCTTCCTTCCAATAATAAATGAGAAAATTGTATTCAATATTATTGTGGCTATTCATGATAGTAGTTGTCATTCAAATACTAGGCCTTAAATTGTATGGATTTTCTTCCAATATGGGACTTTAAATTTTATGGAGCTAGTATTACAATATGGGACCTTAATTCATATGACATGATTTATTTAGACTAATACCATATACCTGTAATTTTGATAACAATAATGTTTTATGTGCTTCTTTGGTTATGCAAGAACTCAACATGATCTGGGACTCATCTTCAACCTCACATAATTTCCATGAATTTGATAAAGAAAGGAGTGGAAACTTATTACTCTATTTTCCATGTGCATGGAAATAAAATTTTCAACAAAAGGTTTGAGAATTTATGTATTATATTATCTTTTTAATGACACTTCACATGTGGCACAAGATGTGCACAACACAACTTGATTCAAATGAGATACAACTGGTAAAGCCAAAGGAGATGGTCAATGTAGCTCAAATCCCTCCTACACCATCTCTCAAAGATGGGTATGGTTGTAGGTGTGTGTGTTTGTCTGTAAGTGTGTGTGCACATGCATTTGTCTATATGTGGTTGTGTGTGGGTGTGTGTATGCATTTGTTCATGCGTGTGTGTGGGTGTGTGTATGCATTTGTTCATGCATGTGTGTGTGTGTGTGTGTGTGTGTGTGTGTGTGTGTGTGTGTGTGTGTGTGTGTGTGTGTGTGTGTGTGTGTAGGTAGTTAGTATTTCATTGGATCTTGTGAATGACATTTATTATGGATATGGGTATGTTGTGAATGATCCAAATTTAGATGAACCTCATGCTTAGGGTGCACTTCCCAAAGATAATCCTCCATATTCCCTAGCATGTACTTGATGTATCACACTCTGTATTCTAATTTGTAGTGATTGTGTTTAGATGTGTTCGCAAACAATTGTTTATTAATTGAACTTTGTTAACAATGTGAAAAAGAGAGATGGATGAATGCACAATATTTCATAAACTACATGAAGAAGTTGAAGTTGACAATCACTTGTGTCTATCAATCCATTTTAATGTGATTGTAATTTTCTAATATTTCCCTTCAAAAATGTAAAACAATGTTATTCAAATAATAAAATTGATAAGATAAATTTAGAGGGTTTTGAAAGGCTCCCAAAACCTGTTATAGATTTACTCATTAGATATGACAATAAAGTGTACACAGAACAAGATCCTATAACCTTTAAACACAAGGTTAACTACTTACATCCCACCAATAGCTCTTTCATCATATAGATAACACACTTGAAGCCTTAAGAGGAGCATTCAGTCCACAAATAATTAGAAGATTCTTCACCTATCTTCCTTCTTGTTTACCATTTTTTGAGAGTGTAGATTCATCGTAGATGATTCAGGTATCCTTTTTGTATGTCATGTTTTATTCTTACCCACTACTCAACAATCCTTAGCCTCATATACCAGGGTTATAGGACAACAATTTCCAACTTGATGTATGATTGGGATTCGTCCAGTGTCCTTAGGGTCTTTCTTGCAAGTTCCCCTATAGAAGGGGAATCTTTGATTCTTTATAGCCAATTGGTTCATTGGCTATGGACCCCTCCATATCTACCTTAGCCTCCATAGAGAGATCAGTAGCTCCAACTATACCAAGGTGTTAGGAGAGAAAATTCTTCTACCATGAATCCCTAGACAGAGACTTATGCTTCAAAATTTTGCATTCTAAGGCTATGTGTCCATTTTTAAGATACATTTTACACTTGAAGGGAAATCCTTCAAAATCCAACACTTAAGTCTAAGATTTTTCTAGAACCTTGAGCTCTATACTGGCTAGAAGGTCTAGAGTAGTGTCCATGTCCACTATAATCTCCACGTACATTGAGTGGGACATGATCTCGGTAGAATAATTAATCACCAATGGTCTACCTATCACTGAGCCTATGGAAATGAAACATGACTTAATCCATAAGTGAAAAGGGAGTTGTAGTATTCTAAAACACACGAGTTTGATGGAGAAATCCTTGGTGGTGGGATTGAAAGATGGAACCAAAGGTTTTATAAGTTTAATTAATGACCTTTGTAATCCCATAGTTGGTTGAGAATGGTTTCCCTATCCTGAATAAGATCAAAATCCACCACAAAAACCTCTTGCTCAAGGAAATATATCTATCTCACCAACAGTAATGGATCTCCAAACTCATAAATCCATGTGTGGAGAATCGAGAGGCATAGGCAGAACCGATTTAATATATAAATCAAGCCTATGTGCATGAATTTTTACTTTTTTTTAGAATCTCCTCCGAAGCCTTTTCCTAAAAGGAAACAAAGGGAGTGGATTTATTGCTAGTGAGTGGTTTGGATCTAATTTTATTTTCATACATAGCCACTTCAATGAAGGACCATCCACTCATAGGCATATCACACAAATTTCCTCACTTGGTCAAGCCAGATCTTGTTGGGGACAAGCTACCCCTCCTGTAGTCAGTATTTATTTGTGAAGAGTCACCATTCCCTATTGTAGACATTCAAATTTAGAAATTTAGTCTTTGACATTACTGGTTTTTGCAATGCACTTTGACTAAGATAAACACAATCTTTCCATCCCCACTCAATACATCCCAAGGTCTCTTGTCTACCTTATTTGTTCATACACACTACTATGTTGACAAATTATAAACATTAAATGCATAAAATCCATAGGAAAATCAAATTAACAAGATGTAACCTTCAATTATCATGTTTCTCATCCATGTGCAAAATTTTCCAATTTGGTCATCTTGTGGAATCCATTTCTGGATGGCTTGTATGGTTTTCAATTGACATATCCTCCTTATGATATTTTGATTTCATATTCTTCATTGGGTCATTTATTCCCACTTGGTCTCCCTTTCCATGATAGTTTACCTTCAAAACCCTATATAAGCAAGTTAAACTCATCTCATTTGAGAACCTGACACAACCTAGCATTATCAACACAACAAAGGAAAATTAGAAACACTAACATCTTGTTTAAATGTATTGAAAGCATATCCATCATAGGTTTGATCTTCAATAAACTCAACAAAGGAAAATTAGAAACACTAAAATCACGAAAAGAAGAGGTAAGATAACCATTCCTAGTTCAAACACGAGGCTAAGGATGAGAGGTGGCATTTGATTGGCTCACGGCTAACTGCAGGAAGAGATACTTTGTCAAACAGTGCACATGCCTTGTGAACGTCTCCACATTTCTATACATGTCAAAAATGGAATTTTCACCCCTCATGATCTCCTTCTACACATGTCAGTCAGATCCACATAGGTGGACCAATTCAACAATCAGGATTTAGATAAGAAAATAGTTGAAAATAGTCACAACTATGACAACAAGATCCCTTCTTCTGAACTTGATCTTTGGAATGTTGTAACTTATGTTCTTCTGCATTTTTTTAAAACCAAATACAACACTAGAAAATACAAAATCTGACAAAAAAAAACACCTAGTTTCCATATTTCATACCCTATACCAAAACTCTTGTTTTGCCACAACATAAGATTATGATCAGTAAGGTTCTGTGGTTTGCCTTTACACCTGCCACAAGCATTTGCTTTAAATGTTGCAAGGCCCTCACAAAAAACCGTTCTACCTATCCCTCACACACATTCGTGGGGGGATATATAATTAAAAATAGTCAAAATTTCAGCAAATGAATTTTGGGGCACAATGGTGGGCCTTCTAGTCGACATTTTGGAAGTCGCGAGTTCAAATCTTCCTACTGGATCCTTTGTAACCAAAATTTGATAAAATCCCTTCTCCATTTCACATTGCTGGCGTTCATACCCAATCAAGAGATTCTGTTTGACCCAGGCATGGAGGACGTAGCAAATATAGTGCAGTCTATTTAATTTGTTAACACCTGTCATAATTGGTAAAGAAGCAAAACCCTATTTGGAAGCTCTTATTGGCGCATGATGGGCGAACCAGCTGGAAAGGTTGTGGATTTTGGCTAAGCGCATACCAAAAACACCCTAATAGATGCCAAACCATGTTCCAAAGCTCCCAATTTGGACGCAGGTAGAGAAGGATGCCAAAAAAAACGTTGTGAAGATAAAGCTTTATACCTGTTAATTGCATTTACGTGAAAGTTTCTAAAGACTTTTCAAAAAATCCAATATTTGCATGCCTGCAATCATTTTTTTCCATTATGACTGGGCGTGTGGGGGCATTCTAGTTTGTGATCAGGAATATATCAGATCCTGCTGTGGACACTCACGTCAGAATAATAAAAGTTTGAAGGTTGAAATTAAGGGGAGTGTTGGAAATTGATAATTTCTCCCTCCATGTTTTTGGTATAATTAGGAAAAGTAAAAAGCAAGTTGTTTTTATGCAGAGTTTAGTTTTAAATAGGTGTCTCTATTTTTAAGAAAAGTAAATATAAATAAATAAATTGTATTCATGCATAAAAGCATGCGCTATTTTTAGCTAATAGTTTTATTATTAAGATGTTCTATTGTTAGATGAAAGACCTCAATATAAAAGAGGCAATTGTAAATTTTTTACACACAAAGAGATTTAATTGAGCCGTAGCACTGACATGGAAGAAGACACAGAGAGATTGTATTGACTCGAAGCTTTGACATGGAAGGATACACACACAAAGAGATTGTATTGAGCCATAGCTCTGACATGCAAGAAGATGTACATAGACTATATTGAGTCGTAGCTCTAATAGGGAAGAAGACACGCACACACACACATAGATTGTATTGAGCTGAAGCTCTGACATGGAAAAAGACATATATGCACAGAAGTGTTGATTTGGGTTTCAAATACTCTATTTCTTTGCAATATTCCTTATTTTTTATTTCTATTCAATATTTGTAGAAATTAAGCAAATAAAATATCAAACAACAAAAATAAAATAAATAATATTGCAAATAAACAAAGTATTATAAACTAAAATCAACACTTTTGTGCATATATGTTTTTTCCCATGTCAAAGCTTTAATTCAATACAATGTGTGTGTGTGTGTGTGTGTGTGTGTGCATCTTCTTACCTATCAGAGCTACGACTCAATATAGTTTGTGTACATCTTCTTGTGTGTCAGAGCTACGACTCAATACAATCTCTTTGTGTGTGTCTCCTTCCTTGTCAGAGCTTTGGCTTAATACAATATGTGTGTGTCTTCTTCCATGTCAGAGCTACGACTCAATAAAATTTCTTTGTGTGTAAAACACTTACAATTGTCTCCTTTATATTGAGGTATTTCATCTAACAATAGAACATCTTAATAATAGAACTATCAGCTAAAAAGAGTGCGTGCTTTTGTGCATGAATACAAAGCTTTTTGATTTATTTGCTTTTCTTAAAAATAGAGACACCTATTTAAAAATAAACTATGCATAGAAAAACAATTTACTTTTTACTTTTCCTAATTATAACAAAAGCATGGAGGGAGAAATTATCTATTTCCAACACTCCCCTTTAATTTCAACCTTCAAATTTTTATTATTCTAGAACTGAGTGTGCACTTCCAGATCTGATATATTCCTGATCACAAACTCTCAAACAACTTTTGAAATATTCAAAAACTTCATTTCCCAAAACCTTCATAAAAATATCAGCAAATCGATCTTAAGATCAAGCTCTAGGTGCTTGCTTGAAACCATAGAGCATTTTTCTCAACCTGTATACCTTTCCTTGATGACCTTCAATCTCATAAACTTCATTTTCAAGAAAACCATTCAAGAATGCTGATTTTATATCCATTTGATAAACACAACTTTGATACCAATTTGTAGAAACCAGGCACATAAAATATTGAACAACATAAATAAAAATAAGGAATATTTCAAATAAATAGAGCATTTGAAACCCAAATCAGCACTTTTGTGCATATATGTCTTTTCCCATGCCAGAGCTTCAACTTAATACAATCTATGTGTGTGTGTCTTCTTCTCTATCGGAGCTAACTCTCAATATAGTCTGTGTAAATATTCTTACATGTCAGAGTTATGGCTCAATACAATCTCTTTGTGTGTGTATCCTTCCATTTCAGAGCTTCGGCTCAATACAATCTACGGGTTTCTTCTTCCATGTTAGAGCTACAACTCAATAAAATATCTCTGTGTGTAAAACAATTACAATTTCCTCCTTTATATTGAGGTCTTTCATCTAACAATATAACATCTTAATAATAAAACTATCAGCCAAAAGTAGTGCATTCTTTTGTGCATGAATACAAAGCTTTTTGATTTATTTGTTTTTCCTACAAATAAAGACACCTATTTAAAACTAAACTATGCATAGAAAAGAAACTTGCTTTTTAATTTTCCTAATTATAGCACAAGCATGGAGGGAGAAACTATCTATTTCCAACAATTCTTTCAAATAGTCCACGCGCCTTGCATTTGCATCCACCTACATAAATGTCTACCAACGCATTTGCAACTACAAAATATGACAAAACCTCTCCACTTTTTGCTTTGATTGTTGTCCATGCTTTGGATTCGTATTTAGTAGAGTGTATCCAAATACAACATAATGTTTTAATGGGTGCCTATACCCTACCATCACCCAACATACTCCACCGCCCTTCCTACCTACCCTACATCAATTCTACCAACCTTCATAACTCCTTAACCCGCCACGCTTCACAAGTCCTATTTTATTTTATTTTATTTTAAATTATCTCATTTTCATTTGTTTCAAATAATAAAATCCATTTTATCATCTCAATCATATTATATGTATGTATGTATGTATGCATGTTAGTTATTATCATTATTTTCATTATGATTATTCTTACTTTATTTCATTGGTTGTTTCAATTATTAAATTTCAATGTTTGATTATTTTAATGACCTATTTAATGAAATCGGCCATTGTAGGGAACTAACTGGAGTTCTCGCAAGTGGATTCTACAATAAAGAAGCGCAAGAGGCATTACATTAGTAACCATTTTGCATATGATTAATTTCTCACCTTAATTGAAGATGAGGGTAATATTCATAAAGGTTTATAATGACTTGATGTGCATTGCCTCGTCTTGGGTTCATGCATTCAATGGTAGAAGAAACAATGTTATAGACAATCTATTTTTCCTTCACCCCCCATGGTTATCTGTTTTCCAATGGAAGTGGATTCAACATCGAGAAATCTTCCAATTTTGTCCTAGATCTAGAAATATGTGTATGTAAACAAGGAAAATCAATAGACAAATAGAAGATAGAAGAAATAAACATAGATAATACCTTCTTTGTAACTTTCTTACAAACCTCAAGTAAGATCACAAAATCTCTTGGACATGTTTGATCTTGTTGATATTTGTATTGTGGATGCTCTTGATATGACTCTCCAAAGGGATTTGCAAATGTTACGAGCATATTTCACTAGGATACGGGAAACACATTCAGGAAAAGTTGGCAATAATTTGCATAAAGCTTCGAGGGATGGGTTTGTAAAGGAAATGGCCTACAAAGTTTTAGAGCTTCACCCTTCACCAATTTAATTTTATCCTCTTTTTACCGTTTTAGCTTAATTCTTGCAATTAACCCTCTTTTTAGACAAATCTCAATGTTTTGGACAAACTATAAAATTTCAAGACAAGAGTTTCACCTTTTCAAATACCCATTTGGGCCTTGTAACTCCATGTAAAGCTTCATTTCTCAACTCAATACCCATTCTCTCCAGATATCTCTTTTCACTTTTCTTGCCTTTAATCAATTAGGCCTACTAGCTATGAAGTAATAAATTAGGGTTTTAAGGCTTCTCACTATTTTCCATCACTTGAATCACTTACTCTCATCCAAACTCATCTTGTTCATGCTATTCCACATTTCCTGATCCTCCTTATCCTCCAACTGTGCTCCTTCCTCATATTTTCCCTTCTTAAGCTTCCCTTGCTCTTAAGCTCTAGTAGCTCTCAATACACTATTTTCTCACTCTTTGTTATGACCTGTGACTTTGTTAAACTTCTTCCCAACACTTATTCTCTACCTTACATCTCCTTATCCTTCTTCTATACAAATTTCATCTTAGCCTCAACATACAACTTGTGTCTCTTTACTAGCTTTTTGTTCTTATTTGTTGGCTTAAGGTAGTAATAATCCTCTTTAACCCTGTTTCACTCATTCTTAATTGGCTCCTCATATAACTACTTTTACCACTACTTATTTACTTCATAGGACTCTCTTCATACCCCTTCTTTCTTCATTCATGACACTTCTTATCTCATGTTCCTTTGTGTCTACTTAGGAATTTTCTAGTTTTTTCCATCACTTAGTCCTGAAGTTTTGTTTGGCTCTTACTTTGACTTAACCACAGGTTTCCCAACTTCTCAATGTCCTTCATCCATATAGCCAACCACTCCCTCTCACTCTATTCCTTTGAATCAAACCATGACACTTATCTAAGGCATTCCTATTCTTCCTTGAATACTTAACCCTCCCAATTTCTTAGTTGACTATTATAGGTATGACAATGGTTTTAAGTTTTCTTGGATCTAGGGCTCTGAGTGATCCTTCAAGTATTCCTTATGTTATCAAGCCTTCACAATACCTGCTCCATAGATATTTAGGCGCAAAATGGTCAAACAACTATTTCCACTTGTGTGACTCCCAAAAATTGTGCATGCACGTTTAACCCTACAAGTTCAACTTTCACTTGACACTTCCTTCCCTCATGGGTTTCCATAAAAAATTTCACTCTTGGTACAAGGTTCGAAGCTTATCCTCAACACCATTTAATCCATGTTTGGGTCCTTAACCTCTTACCTTGGTTCAATACATCTTTATCTCCATAGGTTATAATTGTTACAGGAATGCCAAGTGATTGTGTTTACCTTTATTATTGAATATGGTGGATTAAAATTACCTCTAGATATTTAGCCTCTTTGAAACCTTCAGTTAATCCTTTCAATAGTCTCAAGTTACTATCAATAAAGATGAACCATGTATAAGAAGCAAGAAACTTGCAATCAAGTCTTCTAACCTGGTACATCATAGTCAAGTCTGGGTACTCACAATTTACTCACCAATCGGGAACCTTTAACTCCTCCAACTGCTTTGTTTCCTTGCAAGCATTAATAATTCCTAAACCTCTTATAAGATCAAAGTAAGGAATGTAGGACGATTTCAACCAATGATTAGTTTATGCACAAACCCTCAACATGGTGTTTAACTATGAAACACTGACAAAACTTATCCATATATTACAAAAATTTCCAAACAACCTCAACACATATATTTCAAAATCTTCCACCAGGTAATAGTAGATTTCAATTCACATATTTTATTAAATGATCTTTTCTCCTTCATTGCAAACCCTCACTCTATGACACAACCTGAGAGTACATAGTTTCCATTTAATATTTATTTTCCTCCTTGAATAGCTTAGTCAAGATTATTAGATCTTCAAAAGGACCTATTGCGAGCCAATTTACCTTCTTCAAGTGGCCATAAGGCTCTTAAGCCTATAAGCATGACTCTAAACCTCTCAAATGGCATTGTTTCTTGTTAAATTCCTTGAGTAGACTGTCTCACTGTAACAACCCTACACTATATCAACTTCTTCATCTCTGAGACACACACATTTCAAGAACCATTCATTCATATATTTAATCATTAATCAAATAAAAAACACAAAACCAATTCATAATCTAAAAATAATCAAGAAACATAAAATTCATGGATCCTTCATAAAGGAAATCTATCATCTTTTAATCATTCAATCCATTACTAACTCCTTGAGCCATCTAGGGATATTTCACACATGCCTCCAATCTAAATTCTTCTTCTATCATCCATAACTAACTCCTTCCATTTGAGTTTCAACCTATATGTACCTAACTCAAGGTAGTTATATTAAACCTCTCTTCACTCCTTATGGTTAGAAGATGAGTTTAACACATGAACCCTAACAAAAAGGGTGAGACTACCTTACTCAACTCACCTAAGGTCTCAAATGGCCTCTTAAAACATATAATGACATTATTGTCAACATTTCACCTTTCAAACTAAACCCTTTCAAATTCAAATTTCAAATCCTCTCATTTTGGAGGGAACTTCTAAATGACTCACTTCACACTTACGAGGGTTCTTAAAAATACCAACGAGAAGTTACCATCACCTAACAAGACCTCTAAAACCTTATTCACCCTTGATTACACAAAATTGTAAAAACGTTTTCTCTCACAGGGTAAGTGCACGAAGTTGGGGGGCCAAAAAGCGGACAAGAATCCGAAAAAAAAAAATACGCGTTTTGCTTAAAACGCACTCGTGTTTTAATTTTTTGGCTTGGGAATCACCGAAGCATAACGCATATGCATTACATAATGCGTACGCATTATGCCTACGATAAACTATTATAAAAAAAAAAGAGGCCAAGCCTCTATCATTTTACCTCCCTCAAACGCGAGTTTCAGAGCTTAACCGTGCCCTCGCGTTTTTTCATTCAGCTGGATCTCAAGCTCAAAGGATCATTTCTGGATTGCCGGGAAGATCTGAATCGATGATGGCGCCACGGAGAAGAGGTAAGCACAATTATTTTCTCAAAATTGCATTGAAATATGATAATTATAGATTAAAATTTGAATTGAATACATATTTTTTTATTGTTATAGTTAGAGGTCGAGGGAATCAACCACAACCAAACCCTGTTATTCCTGTCATCCCTCCCGACACTCCCACAATTGCTCAACATCCCTCGGGTAGTCAAGAAGATTTAGCAGCCCAAATAGTTGAAAACAAAATTGAAATTGAGGATTTAATCAAAACAATGAGGGATGCACAATCTACAAACCCCCACCACGCCTCTCTTGCAAACACATTGGAGGCATTACTTGTTCAAATTGACGTGGACAATGGGGAAAATTGATCATTGGACAACTTACAGAGAGGGTTGTAGGGTTTATTATTCCAAAAAATTGTCATATGTGGATGTAAAGAAAAAATAAATTTCAAAAGAACTCATATGCGCCTTATTCATGGACCCCCACACTAATTTTCCTATTTCGTTGACATGTAAACAATTTCCCATCCATTGGTGCAATAATAATTTGATTAAAAATAATTTTTGGGACCGATGGTGGATGGTGTTTGATTTTCCACCTTGTAATAACAACGAGGTGCCACTATACTTTCTGAGGAAACTCTATTGCGAGTTTATCCTCAACGAGATCCCAAATTATTTTGATTTTTGAGATTTCCAGGGCCTGAGGAAAAGGATCTGCATAGGATTGACCAGGTGCACAATGTGCACCTATTCAAGTAGGGTAGATTCCCCGCACAGAAGCCCCCTCACCCTGAGATTGTCCCTCAAGCAGTGAAGGAGACAGTAGAGATTGATACACTCCACGTGCTTCAGGGGCTATCTGTGACCCTTGTTTGACATACGAGGGAGATTTCTGAGCCAGATGCTCATGGAGGTACACAGAGTATTCCCTCAGGGAGTACTAGCATGAGGCCACATCTTTTCTCGTCATGTGGTAGCATATGTTTGGGGCCCGAGGAGGACGATACTTTCATGCGTACTGATTTTGGTGCACCTGGTGCTAGGGGTGAACATGATAATGTCACTATGTCAGATGTCCTTTTGAGTGAGACATTTGGATTACATTCATCGGCATCACCTTTGCAGGTAAATTTGTTATGTTTTGTTATGTGTGTTACAAAAAGTTTGGAGTACCTGATTTACTTATATATGTTAAATTTTTGAAATAATTGTATTTGTACATGTACATGCATTGATATTACAGTGTGTGGGAGGTGCATCTTCATCCCGACCACAGGCGGTGAGCACCATGCATACACATACATTCATAGAGGTAATTTAGAATGTTAATTATGTAAAATTTTCACATACATGTGTGTGTGTGTGTGTGTATATATATATGTGTATATATATATATATATATATATATATATATATATATATATATTAGTTTTGAAGTCAAATATATGTATGTTCTTGTATGTCCATCTAACTCACGTGATATACATGTTTGATAAAGATGTTGACTTCACTAGACACCCCACCATCTCTGCGACAAGTAGATAAAGGTGTTGCCGCTGTGATTTCATCTGCGCAGCAACTCACTGAAGGTATTCAAACAACACGTAAATTTTGTTAAATTTCTCGTGTAATTCATATTATGTTAAATTACATGTTAGTAATGTCTTTCATTGTAGAATTATTAAATTATGTTAATAATGTCCTTCATTGTGTATATGCAGGAGTTACCTGCGACAGGTAGCAGCCCTATTCATTTGATTCACAGGCATGGAGGGGTAAAAACAATAGTTCTATATTGATAAAATTAGTTAAAATATTGTCATTATGTAGATACATGTACTTAGCTCTATTTTCGCTAATTCTGATGTTAGATTTTCTGATCTTATGTGTATGTAGGGAACTTCAACCCCCTCCATTTTGACTTTGAGGGCACAGACTCCTCCATCTCATCGTCTTTGTACCCCCGTTCGTACTGCAGGAGCTCCCGATGACTCATCTGAGCGTGAGATGAAAATTCGGCGTGATTGAACAACTTGCGGTAAGTTTGTGTATTTATGTAAATACTTTCATTCTAGCATGGTCTTAAATACATGTTGAAAACATATATAAATTAAGTTTTGACAAAAAAACATTGTTTGCATTTACAGGCTCATCTACAGGCGAGTATTCAGTGGAAGAGGACTCAAAGCATGGGCTCAGATGATCCAAAGTCATCTCATGGATCTCCATCTTCGTCTAAGGGAGGGCCTTCTTCAAGCAAGGCCAAGAGAGGGATAGATTTTGATGAGTAGGAAATATATATGTCTTACATGACATTGTTTTTGTATGCCTATGTGCATGGCATTGTATGTACGCCTATATGGCATTTGAACTTGATGGTATATGACCTATTTGGGAATTTTTGTATTTATTATGCACATTAAAATACTATTTGGAACTTGATAATTTTGTATGAGACCTTACATTCTGAGATTATTTTCGCATGAATCTAATATGATGTGCACTTGACAATATTTAAGACATTATGGATTATTTTTTCATTTATTGGTGATGTACATGTACTAGCATTTTCAATGTATAATATGCATCAAACTTTGGAAATCAATATTTATATAATGTATGTATATAAAGAGTTACCTAATCTGAGTAATTATTCATTCAATTTATCAATGTGTATATGTGTATTTACCTTACTTGCGCTTCTTCTTGCTCATGGTCTCTTTGTACTGGTTCCTATCTTATCATGCACTTACTACATTCTTCTATGCTTCGTAGTCTTCTCCCCTGTTAAAACACCCGAAGAGTTGTCACAATTTGATGCCTTTCATCTGTTGATATTTTGAGAATGTCTCTCCATATACATTACTCCAATGCTTGAGAATGTCTCCAGATGCAATGACATTCTGATTCAGACACTCAATGATTCTTGATTGTCTAATCCTGTCCAATTCATGTTATTACCTTTAAATCTGTAGGCATTTCAAGTTATTTGGAAATCACATCACACCCTTCACTAGGCTTGATGACTACCCCTATCCTTTTTAAGGCACTTTTGAAAGCATCCATGGGTTTATCATAACATAAATTATCAATGAATGGAAGGTCACTAAGCCATAGGCCAGCTGACTCCCATCCAGAACTAAACAAGAAAGATTTACTAGGTGATTGATAACTCCCGTGTGTTCTTAGACATACCCCTATCAAATTCATTCTTAAGCCAATCTAGTCATTCAGGGCTCTTAAGCGACTACGCCCAGACGAGGTAGCCCGAAAGCACGGGGAGTAGGGAACCAAAAAGAATGCTCCACTAGCATTCACCTGGCCAAACATGTTGGCGTAGTTGGTTCGGTCCCACGAGCTTCTGTTTGCAAACTACAGTGTCTGGCAGCCCTACACTGACTCAGACTGCACTATTTGCATGTTTGCAAACAATAGCACATCGAGAGAACCGGATGGAGATGGAGAAAACTACATGAGAGGATTTCATAGAGGGCCCCAACATGGAGGTCTTGGATCTGATGAGACATCTCTAGGTGCCACAGAGTCCAAGAAATCACCCGTCAAAGATATGGCATGTTTGGGCCTCAGGGCTCTTAAGGGACTACGCCCAGACGAGGTAGCCCGAAAGCACGGGGAGCATAGGGAACCAAAATGAATCCTCCACTAGCATTCACCAGGCCACCCCGATGTGTTGGCGTAGTTGGTTTGGTCCCACGAGCTTCTGTTTGCAAACTACAAGCATCTGACAGCCCTACACTGACTCAAACTGCACTATTTCACATGTGCATTTGCAAACAATAGCACAATGAGAGAACCAGATGGAGACAGAGAAAACCATGAGAGATATTTTGTATAGGGCCCAACATGGAGGTCTCAGATCTAACGAGATGTCTCTAGGTGCCATGGAGTCTGAGAAATCACCCGTCAAAGATATGGCGTGATTGGGCCTCAGGGCTCTTAAGCGTGCCCGGAATGGGGTAGCCGAAAGCACATGGAGCATAGGGAAAGCCTCCACTAGCATTCACCTAGGCCACCCTGACATGTTGGATAGTTGGTTTGGTCCCACGAGCTTCCGTTTGCAAACTACAACCTCTGGCAGCCCTACACTGACTCAGACTGCACTATTTTGTTTACAAACAATAGCACAACGAGAGAACCAGATGGAGATGGCCCAGAGAAAACCATTTGTGAGAGGAATTTCGTATGGTTTCCCAAATGTGGAGGTCTCAATCTAAGAGATGTCTCTAGGTGCCATGGAGTCCAAGAAATCACCCGTCAAAGATATGGCATGATTGGGCCTCAGGGCTCTTAAGGACTACGCCCAGACGGGGTAGCCCGAAAGCACGGGGAGTGTAGGGAACCAAAAATGAATCCTCCACTAGCATTCACCAGGCCACAACTTGATTTTTGGCGTAGTTGGTTTGGTCCCACAAGCTTCTGTTTGCAAACTACAGCCTCTGACAACCCTACACTGACTCAGACTGCACTATTTCACGCGTTTGCAAACAATAGCACAACGAGAGAACCAGATGGAGATGGAGAAAACCATGAGAGGATTTCATAGAGGGCCCCAACATGGAGGTCTTGGATCTGAGGAGACATCTCTAGGTGCCATGGAGTCTGAGAAATCACCTGTCGAAGATATGGCGTGTTTGGGCCTCAGGGCTCTTAAGCGACTATGCCCGGACGAGGTAGCCCTACACTGAAAGCATGGGGAGCGTAGGGAACCAAAAAAAATCCTCCACTAGTGTTCAACCTCAGGCCACCCTGACATGTTGGCATAGTTGGTTCGGTCCCATGAGATTTTCGTTTGCAAACTACAGCCTCTAGCAGCCCTACACTGACTCAGACTGCACTATTTCGTGCGTTTGCAAACAATAGCACAACGAGAGAACCGGATGGAGATGGAGAAAACCATGAGATTATTTCATAGAGGTCCCCAACATGGAGGTCTCAGATCTAACGAGACATCTCTAGGTGCCATGGAGTCTGAGAAATCACCCGTCGAAGATATGGCGTGTTTGGGCCTCAGGGCTCTTAAGCGACTACGCCCAAATGAGGTAGCCTGAAAGCATGGGGAGCATAGGGAACCAAAACGAATCCTCCACTAGCATTCACCTTGCCACCCCGATGTGTTGGCATAGTTGGTTTGGTCCCACAAGAGCTTCCGTTTGCAAACTACATGTCTGGCAACCCTACACTGACTCAGACTACACTATTTTGTGCATTTGCAAACAATAACACAACGAGAGAACCAGATGGAGACGGAGAAAACTCGCGAGAGGGCTTTCGTAGAGGTCCCCACATGTGGAGGTCTCAGATCTGACGAGACATCTCTAGGTGCCATGGAGTCTGAGAAATCACCGTCGAAGATATGGCGTGATTGGGCCTCAGGGCTCTTAAGCGACTACGCCTGGACGAGGTAGCCCGAAAGCACGGGTGGAGGAAACCACCAATGTTCAATGATTTTTCCACAGGATGCAACTATGTAGACTATGAACTTAGTTTTGTTGGGGAGACCACCAATGTTCCAACTGTTCATTTTGAAAGAATGAATATCTTCAATCAAACAGAGAATGAAGAGCCTGATTTTTTTTGGACATTACAAAAGGTTGTTTGTGCCCAAAAAGAAGCTGAAGGCCATATAAATATTCAGTCTTCAACTTTAGATGACAATGAACATCGTGAAGAAAAACAATTAGGTGAAGATGTCACTATGATTCAAGAAGAAATGCCTCCTGAAAGTCATAAAGAGTCAATTTGATTACCCAAAAACATCTGGAAGAACTTAAAGAGAAGATATGAGTAGAAGAAAAGGAAAAATGGGAAGCGTGGAAGGATCACAACTTAACTGGAATGGAAGATCTATGTGATGTTGTCGATAGAATCATGGATAATCTTAAGGACAACATGCCAAGTTGATTATTTTTATTAATCCCAGCTGCTTCAACTTCACAAATCAAACCAGGTAGTTCCAAAAGCAGCATACTGGCAAGAAAAACTGCAATGAAGTATTGATAATTGAGCCTGAAACTCGTTTAGAATTGTAATTTATTTTTTGATTGAGCATTCACCCATAGTTTCTTTTTTGAAGGTAGAAATTCATTTTATATGTGAGAAATAGAATTCTGATTTAGTCTATTACTCTGACTATTTAGGTTAGATTTCTGTAGTCTACGAAATCCTCTCGTGGTTTTCTCCATCTCCATCCGGTTCTCTCGATGTGCTATTGTTTGCAAACGCGCGAAATAGTGCAGTTTGAGTCAGTGTAGGGCTGTCAGAGGCTGTAGTTTGCAAATGGAAGTTCATGGGACCTAAACCAACTACACCAACATGTCAGGGTGGCTTAGTGAAATGCTAGTGGAGGCTTCATTTTGGTTCCCTATGCTCCCCGTGCTTTTGGGCTACCTGCGTCTGGGCGTAGTCGCTTAAGAGCCCTGAGGCCCAAACACGCCATATCTTCGATGGGTTGATTTCTCAGACTCCATGGCACCTAGAGATGTCTCGTCAGATCTAAGACCTCCATGTTGGGGCCCTCTATGAAATCCTCTCGCGGTTTTCTCCGTCTCCATCCGGTTCTCTCATTGTGTTATTGTTTGCAAACGTGTGAAATAGTGCAGTTTGAGTCAGTGTAGGGCTGCCAGAGGCTGTAGTTTACAAATGGAAGCTCATGGGACCAAACCAACTATGCCAACACATTCGGGGTGGCCTGGTGAATGCTAGTGGAGGCTTCATTTTGGTTCCCTATGCTCCCCGTGCTTTCGGGCTACCCCGTCCGGGCGTAGTCGCTTAAGAGCCCTGAGGCCCAAACATGCCATATCTTCGACGAGTGATTTCTCAGACTCTGTGGCACCTAGAGATGTCTCATTAGATCTGAGACCTCCATGTTGGGGCCCTCTATGAAATCCTCTCATGGTTTTCTCCGTCTCCATCCGGTTCTCTCGATGTGCTATTGTTTGCAAATGCACGAAATAGTGCAGTTTGAGTCAGTGTAGGGTTGTCAGAGGCTGTAGTTTGCAAATGGAAGCTTGTGGGACCAAACCAACTACAACAACATGATTGGGGTGGCCTAGGTGAATGCTAGTGGAGGCTTTGTTTTGGTTCCCTACGCTCCCCATGCTTTCGGGCTACCACGTCCGGGCGTAGTCCCTTAAGAGCCCTTGAGGCCCAAACACGCCATATCTTCGATGGGTGATTTCTCGGACTCCATGGCACCTAGAGATGTCTCATTAGATCCAAGACCTCCATGATGGGGCCCTCTATGAAATCCTCTCATGGTTTTCTCCATCTCCATCCGGTTCTCTCGCTGTGCTATTGTTTGCAAACAGTGTGAAATATGTGCAGTTTGAGTCAGTGTAGGGCTACCAGAGGCTGTAGTTTGCAAACGGAAGTTCATGGGACCAAACCAATTACGCCAACACATTGGGGTGGCTTGGTGAATGCTAGTGGAGGATTTTTTTTGTTCCCTATGCTCCCTGTGCTTTCGGGCTACCGCGTTCGGGCAGTAGTCGCTTAAGAGCCCTGAGGCCCACGAAAGAATCATGTGGTTTTCGCCATATCTTCAACGGGTGATTTCTCAGAATCCGTGGAACCTAAATATGTCTTGTTAGATTTGAGACCTCCTCATTCGGGGTCCCTACCTATGGAAAGCCTCATGGTACCTCAGTTTTCTCCTCCTCCATCTGGTTCTCTCTTTGCTGTGCTATTGTTTGCAAACACGTGTGAAATAGTGCAGTTTGAGTCATTGTAGGGCTGCCAGAGGTTGTAGTTTGCAAATGGAAGCTCGTGGGACCAAACCAACTACACTCAACATGTCGGGGTGGCCTGGTGAATGCTATTAGATTCTTCATTTTGGTTCCCTATCACCGCTCCTTGTGCTTTCGGGCTACCCCATCCAGGTGTAGTCCCTTAAGAGCCTTGAGGCCCAAACACACCATATCTTTGATGGGTGATTTCTCAGAACTCCGTGGCACCTAGAGACATCTTGTTAGATATGAAACCTCCATGTTGGGGCCCTCTATGAAATCCTCTCATGGTTTTCTCCATCTCCATATGGTTCTCTCATTGTGCCATTGTTTGCTAAACGCACGAAATAGTGCAGTTTGAGTCAGTGTAGGGTTGCCAGAGGCTGTAGTTTGCAAACGAAAGCTCGTGGGATAAAACCAACTACTCCAACACATCGGGGTGGCTAGGTGAAAGATAGTGGAGGCTTCATTTTCATTCCCTACGTCCCTCGTGCTTTTAGGCTACCGCGTCCGGGCATAGTCGCTTAAGAGCCATGAGGCCCAAACGCGCCATATCTTCGACGGGTGATTTCTCATACTCTGTGGCACCTAGAGACGTCTCATATAGATCTGAGACCTCCATGTTGGGGCCCTATATGAAATCCTCTTGAGGTTTTTCTCTGTCTCCATCCAGTTCTCTCGTTGTGTTATTGTTTGCAAACACGCGTGAAATAGTGCAGTTTGAGTCAGTGTAGGGTTGCCAGAGGCTGTAGTTTGCAAATGGAAGCTCATGTGACCAAACCAACTATGCCAACACATCAAGGTGGCCTGGTGAACACTAGTGGAGGCTTCATTTTGGTTCCCTACACTCCCCGTGCTTTTGGGCTACCCCGTTCGGGCGTAGTCGCTTAAGAGCCCTGAGGCCCAATCACGCCATATCTTCGACGGGTGATTTCTAAGACTCCGTGGAACCTAGAGATGTCTCATTAGATATGAGACCTCCATGTTGGGAACCTCTAAGAAATCCTCTCACATTTTTCTCCGTCTCCATCCGGTTCTCTCGCTATGCTATTGTTTACAAACGTGCGAAATAGTGTAGTCTGAGTCAGTGTAAGGTTGCCAGGGTTTGTAGTTTGCAAACGGAAGCTTGTGGGACCAAACCAACTATGCCAACACATTGAGGTGGCTTGGTGAATGCTAGTGGAGGCATTTTTTTTGGTTCCCTACACTCCCTGTGCTTCCGGGCTACCTCGTCTGGGCATAGTCGCTTAAGAGTCCTGAGGCCCAAACACGCCATATCTTCAACAAGTGATTTCTCGGACTCCGTGGCACCTAGAGACATCTCGTTAGATTTGAGACCTCCATGTTCGAGGCCCTCTATGAAATATACTCATAATGGTTTTCTCTATCTCCATCTGGTTCTCTCACTATGCTATTGTTTGCAAACACGCGAAATAGTGCAGTCTAAGTCAGTGTAGGGCTGCCAGAGGGTGTAGTTTGCAAATGGAAGCTCATGTGAACGAACCAGCTACGCCAATACATTAGGGTGGCTTGGTGAATGCTATTGGAGGATTAGTTTTGGTTCCCTACACTCCCCATGCTTTCGAGCTACCCTGTCTAGGCGTAGTCGCTTAAGAGCCCTGAGGCCCAATCACGCCATATCTTCGACGGGTGATTTCTCGGACTCTGTGGCACCTAGAGACATCTCGTTAGATATGAGACCTCCATGTTGGGAACCTATATGAAATCATCTCACATGTTTTCTCTATCTCCATCCGGTTCTCTTGCTGTGCTATTGTTTGCAAAAGCACGAAATAGTGTAGTTTGAGTCAGTGTAGGGCTACCAGAGGCTGTAGTTTACAAACAGAAGTTCGTGGGACCAAACCAACTACACCAACTTGTTGGGGTGGCTTGGTGAATACTAGTGGAGGTTTCTTTTTTGTTCCATATGCTCTTCGTGCTTTCGAGCTACCGTGTTCGGGAGTAGTCGCTTAAGAGCCCTGAGGCCCAAACATGCCATATCTTCAACAAGTGATTTCTCAGACTCCGTGGAACCTAGAGATGTCTTATTAGATCTGGGACCCTCCAGTCTCATTGGGTCCCTCTACGAAATCCTCTTGCAGTTTTCTCCTATGTCTCCATCTGGTTCTCTCGTTGTGTTATTGTTTGCAAACACGTGAAATAGTACAGTTTGAGTCAGTGTAGGGCTGCTAGAGGCTGTAGTTTGCAAATGGAAGCTCGCGGGACCAAACCAACTACACTAACATGTCAAGGTATCCTAGTGAATGCTAGTGGATGCTTCATTTTGGTTCCCTATGCTGCCCGTGCTTTCGGGCTACCCCATCCGGGCGTAGTCCCTTAAGAGCCTTGAGGCCCAAACATGCCATATCTTCGACAGGTGATTTCTCAGACTCCGTGGCACCTAGAGACATCTTGTTTGATCTGAAACCTCCATGTTGGGGCCCTCTATGAAATCCTCTCATGGTTTTCTCAATCTCCATATGGTTCTCTTGTTGTGCTACTGTTTGCAAACGCACGAAATAGTGCAGTTTGAGTCAGTGTAGGGTTACCAAAGGCTATAGTTTGCAAACGGAAGCTCGTGGGACCAAACCAACTACGCCAACATGTCGGGGTGACCAGGTGAATGCTATTGGAGGCTTCATTTTGGTTCCCTACATTCCCCGTGCTTTCGGGCTACCGTGTCCGGGCGTAGTCACTTAAGAGCCCTGAGGCCTAATCACGCCATATCTTCGATGGGTGATTTCTCGGACTCCGTGGCACCTAGAGACGTCTCATATAATCTGAGACCTCCATGTTGGGGCCCTCTACGAAATACTCTCGACGTTTTATCCGTTCTCCATCTGGTTCTCTTGTTGTGCTATTGTTTGCAAACACGCGTAAAATAGTGCAGTCTGAGTCAGTGTAGGACTGCCAGAGGCTGTAGTTTGTAAATGGAAGCTCATGTGACCAAACCAACTACGTCAACACATCAAGGTGGCCTTGTGAACACTAGTGGAGGCTTCATTTTGGTTCCCTACACTCCCCGTGCTTTTGGGCTATCCCGTCCAGGCGTAGTCGCTTAAGAGCCATGAGGCCCAAACACGCCATATCTTCGACGGGTGATTTCTCAGACTCCGTGGCACCTAGAGACATCTCGTCAGATATGAGACCTCCATGTTGGGAATCCCTCTACAAAATACTCTCACATTTTTCTCTGTCTCCATTTGGTTCTCTCGCTATGCTATTGTTTGCAAAAGCACGAAATAGTGTAGTTTGAGTCAGTGTAGGGCTACCAGAGGCTGTAGTTTGCAAACAGAAGTTTGTGGACCAAACCAGTTACACCAACATGTTGGGGTGGCTTGATGAATGCTAGTGGAGGATTATTTTTTATTCCCTATGCTCCCTGTGCTTTCAGGCTACTGCATTCGGGAGTAGTCGCTTAAGAGCCCTGAGGCCCAAACATGCCATATCTTCAATAGGTGATTTCTCAGACTCCGTGGAACCTAGAGATGTCTTGTCAGATCTGGGACCTCCACATTGGGTCCCTATACGAAAGCTTCTTGCAGTTTTCTCCTCCTATATCTGGTTCTCTCGTTGTTCTATTATTTGCAAACACGTGAAATATTGCAGTTTGAGTCATTGTAGGGCTGCCAGAGGAAAATGGAAGCTCGTGGGACCAAACTAACTACACAAACATGTCAAGGTATCCTGGTGAATGCTATTGGATGCTTCCTTTTGGTTCCCTACGCTCCCCATGCTTTTGGGCTACCCCATCCGGCCGTAGTCCCTTAAGAGCCTTGAGGCCCAAACACGCCATATCTTTGACGGGTGATTTCTCAGACTCCTTGGCACCTGGAGAAATCTTGTTTGATCTGAAACCTCCATGTTGGGGCCCTCTGTGAAATCCTCTCATGGTTTTCTCCATCTCCATATGGTTCTCTCGTTGTGCTATTGTTTGCAAACGCACGAAATAGTGCAGTTTGTGTCAGTGTAGGGTTTCCAGAGGCTATAGTTTGTAAACGAAAGCTCGTGGCATAAAACCAAATACGCCAACACGTTGGGGTGACCAGGTGAAAGATAGTGGAGGCTTCATTTTTATTCCCTACATTCCCCGTGCTTTTAAGCTACCGTGTCTGGGCGTAGTCACTTAAGAGCCTTGAAGCCCAAACGCGCCATATCTTCGACGGGTGATTTCTCAGACTCCGTGGCACCTAGAGACATCTCATTTAATCTGAGACCTTAATGTTGGGGCCCTCTACGAAATCCTATCGAGGTTTTATCTGTCTCCATCTGGTTCTCTCGCTATGTTATTGTTTGTAAACACGCGTAATAGTGCAGTCTGAGTCAGTGTAGGATTGCCAGACGCTGTAGTTTGCAAATGGAAGCTCATGTGACCAAACCAACTACGTCAACACATCGAGGTGGCCTGGTGAACACTAGTGGAGGCTTCATTTTGGTTCCTTACGCTCCTCGTCCTTTTGGGCTACCCCGTCCGGGCGTAGTCGCTTAAGAGCCATGAGGCCCAAACACGCCATATCTTCGACGGGTGATTTCTCAGACTCCGTGGCACCTAGAGACATCTCATCAAATATGAGACCTCCATGTTAGGAACCTATACGAAATCCTCTCACATTTTTCTCCATCTCCATTTGGCTCTCTCGCTATGCTATTGTTTGCAAACGCGTGAAATAGTGCAGTCTGAGTCAGTGTAGGGCTGTCAGGCTTTGTAGTTTGCAAACGGAAGCTCGTGGGACCAAAACAACTACGCCAACACATCAGGGTGGCTTGGTGAATGCTAGTGGAGCATTTTTTTTGGTTCCCTACACTCCCCGTTCCTCCGGGCTACCTCGTCTGGGCATAGTCGCTTAAGAGTCCTGAGGCCCAAACACGCCATATCTTCGACAAGTGATTTCTCGGACTCCGTGGCACCTAGAGACATCTCGTTAGTTCTGAGACCTCTATGTCGAGGCCCTCTATGAAATCTACTCATAATTTTTTCTATCTCCGTCTGGTTCTCTCACTGTGCTATTGTTTGCAAACACGCGTAATAGTGCAGTCTAAGTCAGGGTAGGGCTGCCAGAGGGTGTAGTTTGTAAATGGAAGCTCATGGGACCGAACTAGCTACGCCAACAGGTCAGGGGTGGCCTGGTGAATGCTATTGGAGGCTTAGTTGTGGTTCCCTACACTCCCCGTGCTTTCAAGCTACCATGTCTGGGCGTAGTCGCTTAAGAGCCCCTGAGGCCCAAACACGTCATATCTTCGACGGGTGATTTCTTGGACTTTGTGGCACCTAGAGACATCTCGTCAGATCCAAGACCTCCACGTCGGGGCCCTCTATGAAATCCTCTCATGGTTTTCTCCATCTCCATTAATACTTAGTCAGCGTAAGGTTGTCCATTTCCAGTCACTTGAATAATACATGTGGTTCATATAATATAGGTGGTGAAATGAGAATTTTTGTTTGTTGTTCCTTTCTAATATTTAATTTCTCTTAGCTTCACTTGGCTTTGAGACTAATAAATTCTCTACTGACAATGCCAACCACGTGAAGGTTAAATCTTTTTTGGCACCACTAACCTACATAAATATGTTAGTAAGCAATTAAATAGAATTTTAAATCATACAAAATTTAAACAAAATCATTTAACTAAATATTCAAATTAAATTCATGAAGTACATAACTTTGTAAATTCAATCCAATGATCCGCAAGGATCAACTCTATTTTTGACAGTAGCAAGAATTGCTTCATGATCTGATTCACGAACCTTCCAAATATTTTTGTTCGATGGCTGACCTCGATATTTGATCAATTTAATATTTGTTGTAAGGACCAAATGTGAATAGTGAAGTATCTTCCGATGTACTTCATAGTCTTCAAACAACCAAATGTTTTATTTTTTGATAGGATATCGTCAAATCCAAGTTCCAGTGACTACCACTAATCCAATGGGATAGTCAAGGTCTTCACCATCAATAACTGTGGAATTTTTCCCCTTTACACAACGAGATAAGAAGTAGTATGTTCCCTCTTCGTTAAATTCCGTCGCAATAACTGCAAAAACGTGCCCTATGTATCATAAAGTAAAACTGTTCAATCAATTTATAAATACATTAAGAGTTGACTATTTAATAATTTATAAATCTAAAACATGGCATGTACATATATGTATGTACCTTGTTGCACTAAATCAGAGACTTGGTCAAAGTCAAGTGATGTTGTCATTTGATCTGAAGACCCTGTAAGTTGTAATGCTCTTGAAACTTTATGTGTGTCGAGTGGAATTAGAGGTCTACAAGTCCATTCATCCACCCATTGATGTGACTCACAGTCATTCCATGCAAAATCAATGCATGATATACAAAAACATGTCATGCACCTAGTGTAAATAGTCCAAGCATTTGCATCTGAACTACGGAATGAGTGCATATCACTTGATCCTGTAACTGTCATACAATCTTCAAAGTTTGCCAGATGTTGTTGGTCTATCAAACAAAAATATCTACAAACCATTGATCTCTCTTGAGATTCATGGCCCATATTCTTAACACACCAATCAACAATATTTTTTGCATCTGTAAATTTAGTACCATCTTTGAACTTTAACACTTCTCTTCTCTTGCAAGTACTCTTTTCACACATGCTCCTATGCCATCATGCTCTCCTTTTCCATGCCTTGCCTCAGTAAAACTTTAGATATGTTGTACATTTGTTTCTTTGTGCATCTTGCTTAGCCAATAAAACATCTGTGCATTCTTGAATTGTGATGTGCAGTTGTCTGACCAAATGTAATGTTGATCTAAACTAATGTTCCTCTCATTCAAGTTCACATAAAATAGCTGGAAACACCCTTGTACATATTCTTTAGAATGTTTCCGATCATCACTGATGTAGAAATGATACTCTCCTAATATTTTTTTGATCTTTCTCAGTGCTTTCAGGAGAGTTCATGAATGTTATATGCACGAAAATAGAAACTTGCACTGAGTTATAATATTGAGATTGAACCTCCATTTGTGGCTGCAATGTGTAATTCTCAGTGAAATCAACTACTGAAACAATAGTACCAAGTGGGAATGTGTCCTTGCTTAACTTGAATTGTTCATCCAACCATCGAGCTCTATGTGTGTGCCTTGCATACTCATAAAAAATTTCCTCTCTGAATTTGACCATATATTCTGATACAGGTAATTTTTTTATAACAAGCTCACACCCCTTAGATTCTTTTCCATCTTTTAATTGATATGCCACTGATTTATATTTGGTGAAATCAATCAATTCTTTTCCTATTGAATATGTATTCTCCTCATGGATACAACTTTTCAAATTTCGCAAGCCACTGCATACATTGCACGTTCCATCCAAACATGCTTTGTTATAAAAAATATTTCCTTGTTGATTTTTTTTAAAATATTGTCGGAATAATTCCCTTGAAGATTTTTGTGGGACATTTATTCCACACTCTTGCAACATGATGGTAGTATGCAAAACACTACGTATTTGACAAAAAACATCATAATGCATTGAAAATTCAACATGATGCCTGCAATAACAAGTGGTACATGAGTGATTGATTTTCACATAAAAGGGTTTGCTCATTTCAAAGAATATTTGACTAATGTTAATTTGTAGAATTTCATTTTTAAACTTAGAAAATAATTTTTTTTGAGTCATATCTAAGAAATGTTTTGCACACGATTCACGACTACGAGAACCTATTCTTCTTTTTACTGTATCTCTTCTATTTGGTGACACCCTTGTGTTCTCATTCTAAAATTTTACAATTAATTCTTTTAGAATATCAGATGTATTCTTGTCTTTTCATGGAAGTCTGCTAGAGAAAACCCATTAGTCAGTGTTATTGACTAACTCAAGACGTTTATGTCTCTCTATTAGTTTCATTAGTGTTTTTCTATTTAGCTTCAAAGCACTGCTTATTTTTCTAATCAAGCATTTATTAACTGTTTTATCACTTACTATAAAATTATTTAGTCCACATTGTGTAGCATTACTATCTTTGGTGCGTCTTTTTCCACCTAGAGTTTGGTATGCTTTATGTATGTTTTCAACAATTGACACATTTTGATCAACAACATTAGATGTTCTTAACCCCTGGGTCTTCATTATAGGTCTCATCTTAATTAATTTCATCAATGAAACAAATAATTGACATCTTTGTGTTTCATTTAAATTCTCAAAGTAATTATCCCAAATTCCACTAGCTTTTCTTCTCGCATTTCTTTCAAATATTTTGTTAGGCATTGGTTTTATAATGTTTTCATCAATTTCAATTAAGTGAATTGGTTTTCTTCGCGAAATGGAAGGATGTGTTCTTAGAGGTAAAGATTCGTTTACAAGGTTACTTTCTTCATTCAGTGTTTTCATACAAATTTTGGGGTTCACATTTGGATTCTCAAGTAAGGGTTCAATAATTGGATTCATATCAATTTCTTCATCCATACCAACATTATCATTCAATTCAATATCATTATTCATTGCAAAATCATTATTCTCTACATTTCCATTATGTATTTCATCTCAATTTTCTAATACATTAGCTACATTTGATATTGTGGATGTACCTTTCCCTACTCAAAGTTTTTGCATTCTCTTCAATTTCTTTATTCTCTTCTCTTTCAATTGCTCCGGTGTCTTATTCTTGACTTTCATCTTGTCCTTAGCTCGACGTTTATCGCCCATGATTAGGAAAAATCGACTAGTGGGGTAGGGAACAAAATGCAATACTAAAAAACTCATGTAAGAATGTAGAGAAAAATGCAGACAAAATAGAATGTTTACAGAATTACCATGAAAGAGATGAAAGGGACGTTTGGGGGCCACAATATATAAAACAAATAAAAATGCATATGCATTCTGTAATGCGTATGTATTACATAACGCGTACATTTTTTACGTTTTCTCTTTTCTCAAGCCATGCCGCAAGGCTTGGGATCCGGTTTGGATCCCCAAGCCTGAGGCATGGACCTACACAAACACAACAAATAATGAGTTTTTACAAGAAAATGTAAAAATGACACTTCCTCTATGATAAATCAAAATAAAACAATCGATCCATTTTTAAAAAAATTATACCACGACATAGAGTAGAGTCTTCTTTCTAAAAATATAATTTTTCAAATTTTCTGACTAATATAAGGTTTCCATATTATTTATTTTCTAACTATGCCTTTTTATAGCTATTTTTTGAAGTGTAAATATGTCTATCTTTCATGGTGTATCTTTTTTTTTGGGTGATTGAAATTAAATAAAAATTATACTAGCCCAAACTAGGCATAATTCTATATATATTCAAGAAAAAAAATCTAATTTTCGATATTTTTTTAGGTAGTTAGGGGGGCCATGGTCAGAGCTCCATTATTTTTCAAAATATAAAATGTTTGTACTAGAAAAATCATAAATAAAATAATGTTCTCTAAAAAAACTTTAAAAAATGGAGCCCCAAACTAGATGCTCCTAGATATCTTTCTACCAAAGGGTTTTCAAAAATACTGAATGGTGCTAAAAAAATGGTGGGGCACAAGAAAGTCACTCTATTATGTTTTTTAACAAAAACAGGAGCATTTGTTGGTATTTTAGTTGTTTAACCCACTTAAAACTTATCCGTTTTCAATAAAATTTAGTAGCTTAGAAACTAGATCTCAAAATTCTATGATTCATATTTCTACAACAGCTTCCAATTTTGAGTGTAACTATTTCAAAAAACTCGTACAAGTTGAAGATTTTTTATTTTAGAAAAATGGGTCTAGTTGAGACCCCCTTTTGGCCCCCCCAACTTGGTGCACTTACCCCACAGAGATGCTCCTGCATCAGGATGGTAGGTACGTTGGTCATAGGGCAGGGAAAGGGGTTAGCCTGACGAGATAGCTCATCGAGCTAGGGGTGTTTAGACAGTGCAAGGCTGGGGTAGAGAGTTGTGTATAGCAGGAGGGAGATTGTGAGGTAGGGATTTGGGGTAGAATATGATTGAGGTGGCAGGTTAGGGTGAGTGGGTATAATAGTTCATGGGTGAGTGGGGGAACCATCTCGGTGAGTTAGCACGTCATGATGTAGGGGAGTTAGGGGGTGTAAAGAGGGTTTAACATGGGGTGTGAGGGAGAGCTAGGGCTCATCTTGGGTGAGTTGGGGCTGAGCTGGGGAAGGGGTAGAGGGGTAGGGAGATAGGTAGTAAGGGGGTAGGGAATTTAGAAGGGTTTTTTTTTATCTGAATATTTTTTGTCAAAAACACCTGCTACCTACAAACATGTGCAAGTACCTGCAAATATTCAAAGATTTAGTGATGGAGATTTTTTTTTCTAACCAATATTGTCAAAATATATCACTAAAAACCATCACTAAATTTAATGATGAAACACCTTATGATTCTTGCTTGATTTTGAAACTGATTTTTTGTACTCAGTTGTTTTCTACCTGTAACAAAACACTTGTAAAACTTCCACAAAAAAGATTGATAATGAGAAAAATAGAGTTATTTTTGTGAATTTTTAAGTGAAGTTATGTTTAGCAAATCCTCCCAGAATGCATTCTGAAAACACAACAATACACAAACAACAAAAATACCACCAAAACAACAACATTGACTAATGAAAATCACATTCACAAGATGTTAGTATGGATTAAAAAATTGCATGAAAAGGTGAATAGCATATAAAAACGTGGGTAAGTCCCATCGGGCGTGCCAGAAAGTAAACAAGGAAAAATCAATAGAAAAATAAAAGATAAAAGAAATAAACACAAATCATACCGTCTTTGTAACTTTCTTGCAATCCCTCAAGTAAGATTGTAGAAAATTTTGGACTTGTTTGATCTTATTGATATTTGGATTGTGGATGCTCGTGATATGACTCTCCAAAGGTATTTGCAAATGCTACAAGAAAATTTCACAAGGATGGGCGGGAAACAAACTCAGCAGAATTTGGCTATAATTTGCATAAAGCTTCCAGGGATGGGTTTGTAAAGGAAATGGTCTTCTTTTATAGCTAAGGGTAAGGCCATGAAAGGTGGATTGAAGTTTGACTAAGTTCTAGGGTTAATAATTGAATCATCTGAGTTAGCAAGTATACTTGGTAATGGTAGCTACAGATTTACATGGGTAGTAGACATTTAGAATAACATAAGTTACATCCAACAATTGAATTGCACATACAACCCAATTGCCCCCCACCTTTCTAGGAATTTAGAAGTGGATTCCAAATGGAATAGGGAAGCGGAGTTCCAAGTGTGGAGGTCCAAGTTGAGTTGACCAGGGATGAGGAAGTGGCAGTAGTTGACTAGGAAGATAGGTGTATTTTCCTAATTAAGTAAACTAATTTAATTAGCTACAATGTGCAAGGTAATTAATTAACCATTTATTTAATAAATGATAATTAACTTAGCTAAGATGATGTTGTGGACTAATTTAATTAATCTAAGGGGTGTAATGTACATGGTTAATTAATTTGATTAATCAATCGTAAAGGGATGAATAATAGAATGTGAACTGGGAACATGTATGTAAATTTAGGGTGTCTACATTTTCCCCCTCTTTAAAGTGCTTCAACAAGATCAAACAAGTCCAAGAGCTTCTACGATCTTACTTGAGGTTTGCAAGAAAGTTACAGAGAAGGTATTATCTATGTTTATTTCTTTTATCTGTTGTTTGTTGATTTTCCTTGTTTACAGTCATGGATTGAGTTGAGAAGATGTTATCTTACTAGATCACAAATCCTCTCTCATTGGCTGGTAAATTTTAGATTCTTTCTAAAGTTCTTACGGCAATGCATGTTTACTATTATTCCTTTTGGGCACCCTCTCAAGCTTCTTATAATAAACTTGAGAAACTACTCAAATATTTTTCATGGACTAGCTCTGAGCAAGACAAGATTTTTCATGGACTAGCTCTGAGCAAGACAAGATTTTTCATTACGTTGGTTGGGAGTGTTATTGCTTTCCCAAATATTTAGGGGATCTAAGCTTGTTATATGTTAGTTTATAGGTAGCTTCCCTCTATGCTAAATGGATTGTTCATGCCACTAATGGCTCATAGACATGGACAATTATTTTGCGTAATTACATTTTTGAGGGTTCGCCTCAAGGTCACAAAACCTATATGGGTTTGAATTTCCCAAACTTACTTTTTTATAAAATCTATAGTAGAAGTGATCGGCTCATTTGTTATCAAAATTATTTGGAAAACTTAAGAGAAAATCAAACACTATGTGGTGTTGAATGGAGATGAGTTCAGAATTGGGCTATCTATCAATTTCCCATAAGGTGTGGTGGACATCAGCGATTACCTTCCACAATGTGCCTCTTATAGAGGTTATCTAGGTTCATACCCTCAAACTCATCATCTTAGGGATTCACACATTGCCTTCCATCTTTAGCCATTTGTGTCCGCAACTTCCAAGCTCGCCAGAAGCTAAGGTTTAAATTCTCATATCAGACCATTCTCTATTTCCCGATGATATGTCGCAATGGAAATTGGGTTTTAGTAATCTAGGCCTTGGTGGGGAGGAATGGAAATGGTTTCCAAGTACACCTTTTCTTAATTATTCACCAAGAAAAGATTTTGATTTGATGTCTCTCAAGATTCTAATAGTGGATAAACTCAACTTTTGTTAGTCCCTTTGCTCTTTTGCTCGGTGCTGGAAATAATTTTTTTTTTACTATATGGTCTACCATTTTTGAGCCCAAACTTGCTCATTTTGCATGGTGTATTATTTATCAAGTACTACCCATTGGCCGAGGGCTCAATCACTTAAGCATTCTCGATCCCCATTGCTTGTTCTGTGGGTGAATTGAGACCCTTATGCACCTTTTTTGGTTTTGTCAAAAATAGCAAACCATCTGGGCTTGGATTCAATACTTTTATTAACCATTTTGTCCAAGACCCTTCTTTTGGAAACACAACTTACTAGGATATTGGACGGGTTTTCCCACGACCTTCATTTAATGGTCATTCAGTTGTAGCTTGCAATATTTCGGTTTTTAACAAAACAACGATTGTGTCTAATGTTTTTTTACATATTCGAGTGCAAACTCTGAAGTTGGCATTGGAAGTGGCCCACCTAGATACTCTTCTGGATCATTGAGGCAATGCCCTGTGCATTGTTGTCATCATAGCTTGTTGTTGCATCCAAATACTAGCAAGATCTTTCTATTAGCATTGGCCATTTCATCACCCAAAGGGAGGAAAGTAAGAGTAATATTATTTTGTAGTTAGTTTTTTTTTCATGTGGACTGCTATTTTTTTGTTTTCCATATATTTAAGAGAGTTTGACATTGAGACGTTCATCTAAACCGTTTACTCATTTTTGTTAATAGTTATATACAAGCTATTTCATAATTAAACGAAATAAAACAATCAAAACTTTAAAAAGTGACAAATATCAGATGGATTCCAAACGAAAAATGATAACCTCTAGCCAATGAGAATGCTTGGAAGTTGGATTTTATTAAAGTGTCATGAGAGAAGGATTCCCAAAAAAAGTTAAAGGATAAAGATTCCTATACATGGCCATCACATTTTAAATCTTTATACAGTGTACGAAATACTGTGCATTCATTCATCTTTCCTTTTCTCATTATAACATCTCGGACCGCAACTCGATGCGTGATTCAGTGAAAATCTTTGAAAGTGAGAAATGGCATAAGTATTGGAGCTCTTTATTGGTTCACAATTAGGTATGACTATCTTTGTTGGGCAGATCGATTCCCAACAGAACAAAAGGAGATAAGCTCTAGCCAATGAGCGTGCTTGCAGGATTTCATTAAAGTATTATGAATAAGAATTCCTGAAAAAGAAAGACAAAAGGATGAGCTCTAGAGCATTCTTGAATTTCATTATGTGGCGCATAAGCTGCGAAGGAATGTCATGGCAGACAACTGACATATTCCTCTAACGTGGCCCCATCCGCCCCACCATATTCCTTCCTTCAATATTTCTATTATAAATTCAGCAGCGTAGCCTTTGTAGACTCCATCTCTGCAGCGAATGGAGAGTGAGAATCGAGAATTAGGCTCACCAGCTCCTCGCAGCTGCTGCATTGGAATCCATGGAATCCATGGCAATAGATTATGGGAATTGATGACAAGCAATAGTTTGTGGAAAATACAGAGGTGTGAGTGTTTGAGGAATAAGGAATCCGAGGGCACAAGCTCCTCTGCTCTTGCTCGTTGCCGTTATCAGTGCTGGAACTCGTTATCTTGGGATAAAAATGCCTCAGAGGGCATGGTTTTGTATGGGCTTCTCAAAGAACCCAGCGGCATAGGCATAGACTGGAAACCACAAAGAGAAAAATTAGTTTACGGGCAGTTAAAATAACTGTATTATTTGATATAGTGTTACATCTTGTATCACAGTAGGGCAATAATATAATGTTTGTTTTTGCTATTTCTTTATACTAGATCTTGTATTACAGTGGTTGTGTGACTCGTGAGCAGCATAGAATGTTAGTCCTCCATTTTCTCATACAAAGTTTGCACATCAATGTTGATAAAAAATAAAAGTTATTAGCGTGAGGAAGATACACCAGATGAAACTACAAATCCTCTGAGACTTGAAATATATTTCCTTTTAATAAGTCATTGCAAACTGACTTCCTTATTTTAAAATTAACTCTGCTATGAAAGAGAAAACAGTAAAGAGTGAATAAAGGCGTTGATCATGTTACTGGAAGTTTTTACTGATTATTTGTAGACTAAAGCGCACAAAATAGATACATGTGGGAAAACAAGTTCACATATAAACAAACTTGAAATATTCCTTACCAATGAGTCAATGGCCAATATTAATTTGCTATGTTCTTAATCCGCTTCATGGTTTGTAAATAAGTTAAATAATGAAGATCGACACTTGATGACAGGTTTCATGTTCAGTAGAGATTGCTTCTTGATTTATCAATTTCTCGACATTTTTACCCAGCATCTTATGAAATGTCTAGCATTGATTTTGATAAGGGATAAATTTCCTATTTATCCATCCGCTGAAATGCAAGATCTTCTACTCCCTGTATGAGACACGATTAAAGATGTGCAACAGCTGATCAATTGGTGAAAGCATTTGCCATGAAAGAGCGAGTTGGTATAGAAAAGTCAATCTATCATGTATATTTGTATTATTGGGGTTTCCTCTCTTAGCACTATTTTTTGTGTAATAAATAATAATTAATGCATTTTTACCCATAAAAAGTAACAAGACATTATGTTGTTACCGCACTTACGAATGTGTCTTATCATTTGTTTGTTATTAATTAAAAGAGAAGTGCACTATGTAAGTTAAAAAAAACAAGCTCTTGAATGCTACGTTGTGTGTAAAAAGTCGTAGGTCTCGGGTTCAAGTTTTTTTGATGAAAAGAGATCTTATATTATATTAATGCAATAAAATACAAGATAGCTTTTAGCAAAAAAACAGACAATATGACATCATGCCCCAAAACCATAAACAAACTAGGCCGAACCTAAGACAAAAACAAACGAACTAGGCAACGCCTAGGAAACCATCAGAACACAAAATTATGCAGCAACAACAAACATTCTTGAAGTAGGAGGATCATGATCGTCCGGCCAACCCGGCCCTAGGAGGTCCTTGCCGACATCTGGAATTTCCCAACCAGGGGGGTATTCTTCTTCTTTTTCTACCTCCTCCTGAGTGGGAATGGCAACAGAGATGCGGGGAAACTTATCAGAGGGTTGTGGTGGCGGCGGGGGCAAGTTCCACCCATCAGACGTGTGCGGCTTGGGGCCAACACGCGAGCCCCATCAGAGTTGGCGAGCAGGTGGTGAATGAATCCTCTGTTGTTGAGGGCGAGGCGAGCAACGTGCCCGACTGAAAGAACGTCATTGAGAATGGTTGCAACAACCACCACGGCCATGTGACGAGAAGCGTCAAGATGGCAAGGGTGGCTCCCAGGTGACCGTTGCACGGGGCATCACCCCAGTGCCATAAAAAAGTCTAAAGGTGGTCCACTTCCAGAGAAATTTTTTTATCCTGGACTTGAATCTATAGCAACACATTGGAGATAACCATATATTTGTTATACACTGAAAATTTTTGATCAACTCCAAAATTATAAAAGAAAAAAGTATCTTTTTCTTTCCATATCCAAAACATAATTTCCCCTATGAAAACATGCCAAATTTGGGTGAACATAGATAGAAGTTTGGGGTTATCTCCTAAGAGGATATTCTGCCAAGTAAAGCAATGCGGTCTGAGAGGAAAGAAAAATGAGTGTATCTGATTCCAAGCAAGCCGTGCTTTCGGAAAAAAAACTAGAAGAGATGCAATAGAGTTTCCAAGTGGCCACAAAATGGGCACTTGGGATCTGGGATCGCAATTTGAACAAGTCGAGACCCCATGGGAAGACATTAGTGCAAAACACAATAAAGAAAATGAGCAATTTTAGGCTCCACACAGATAGACCAGACAATGTCAAATCATTGACTCCATGAAGACGGAGTGGAATGAATTCCCAATCAAGTGTTGAGTTTTTCAACCATGGGTAGATGAGGCAAAAGCCAATGGTAGCCTTTACTGGCTGAATAATTGTAAAATGGGGGTTTCAACATACCATTTCCAATCCGTCCTCCAGGGGTAAGAGGATCACACATAATTTTTGTGCAACATATGGTCAGGGACAAGAATTGAGCACTTAATTAATGTTAGCTTGATCCTGGTTGATCAGCCAAAATCGAGCTTTAAGCTCAGAACAAGAATACCAGGATTGAGAGTGTTTACAAAATAAGTCTTGGATGGTGCAAATTCCACATTCGAAGCGTTTGAGGGCAGGAATCCCATGGATATCTGTGAAAAACTTATCCTGAGTCTAAAATATTGGTGACCACCAGAGGGAATGATGGTTAATAGAAATCCCATTATGGAAAACCGTCACCTTTTCATTGAAGCCATGGTTTGATGCATTCTCATGCCTTCCAAATGATTTTAAGCAGACAAGTGCCAACCACTTTAACAGGCACCGGAGTAATAAGGAGGTTAAAAAACCCCAAGCCTTTCCATGCAGGGAAGCCATAAGGAGATCATTCTTCTATACCATGGCGCAAAAGCACTTTCCATGCTTCTTTGCCTGTGATGCATCGAATAATCCATTTGGCACATAGTGCATGCCCTTGGCGTTATATGTCGATAAGGAATAAGCCCCCAGAATTGTTGGGAAGGCAAAAAATCTCCTAAGCCACTCAATGAAAACCTTTTCCAGTGGAGTTATTGGCCCAGAGAAAGGCTTTGAGGATTTTTTCTAGTTTCTGAATAGAGGATTTGGAAGGCACCCAGGACGAAGAGCAATAATCGTGTGTGGCTGCCAGAAATTTGGAGAAAATTTGGAATTTTTTTGCCAAGGACAGAGGTCTTGTAATCCAATAATTCAATTTTTTGGCAACCCATTGAATAACATACTCTCATAGCTTAGTCGACGAACCTTGAAAGGAAAAGGGGATGCCTAGAAATTTAAACATTTCACCATGTGCAAGAATCTTCCACTAAAAATAGGTGAGCCAAGTGGGAGCTGGGAGGAAGGATTGCTAGTAGCGTTGAGTTTTCCGCCATTGAATAGAATAACTAAACGCTAAACATAAGATATCAAGGTAGTGCATGGCATTGCGGACATTGGATTCTTTCTTAATGAGCACGAGAAAGGAATCATCTAAAAAGTGACCATTTAGCAATTGATAATTATTCGCAGAAGGTAGAGAAATCCCCCTAACGAGCCCTTGGCTTTTGGAGTGAGCCAACAGATATCCAAAACCTTCAACCATAATCTCACCTAGAGTATAGGTGCTAACAATCACCCTTGCATAATGGAACAAAACAATCTAAATGACTCAAAACTGAGGGCCATTAATAGCGATCTGGGCAGAGGCATCAACAAATAGCATTCTGACTAATTAGATGAAATTAGGGCCGAAACCAAGGGGTTGTAGCATGGCAAGGATAAATGAACATTCAATCTGCTCATAAGATTTCTTGAAATCAATTTTAATGAACATGGCATATTGATTGGATCTACGAGCTCATTCCATGCCTTCCCAAACTGCAATGATGTTACATCTAGGATGTATCGCCCCTGAATGAACCCATTTTGTTCCGATTGAGTCACAGTGGGAAGAATATTACGTATCTACATAGTCAGATCTTTGGAAATTATCTTGTAGGAGACATTCAGCAAAGTGATAGGCCTCTAATAGGTAATTTTATATAAATCCCCTTGTTTCAGGATGAATTTAATATTACTTTTGTTGATACATGACCCCAATGACTAATTCTGGAGCCCTTTGAGATAGACTTGAAGAAGGTCTTTCCCGATAGAATCCCATAAGGCTTTGTAGAATTCCTAGGGGTAGCCATCACATTCTGAGCCCTTATCATTCACCATTTGCATGACTGCTTTGTGGAGGTCATCAATGGTGAGCATTCAATCGTAGACCACCTTCTTTTCTTGGGAAAGCTTGCACATGGCACCACAACTAGACATTTTTCAAGGGTTGTTTGTCTGTTCGGTAGAGGGTTGTTGAGCCTAAAAGACCAGCTTATAATGTTGCACAAAATCTTGTAGCATGTGTTGAGAGTCAGTGACTCGAGCTCCACCATCAAAGATGGCCCAAATTTTTTGAGAAGGATTTTTAGTTATGAGAGAAAAAAATAATTATTTTGAGACTCAGTCAACAATTTTAAGTAAATGCATATGGGCACGAATTTGAGCTCCCCAAGTGTTGTAATTATCAACAATTTGAATTTGTTGGCAAAGTGTTGCAACTTGAAGTTGTAAAGTTTCAGAGAATGGGTTGCCCTGAATCGCCACCATCGTGTGACTAAGAGCGGAGGTGTTAGCGGAGTAGGATTGACATCTGATTTTGGCCAGCTGTCTGTCATAGATTCTAAGGAATCTAGCATTCCAAGTCATAACGTCCTCCAACCATTGATTCTAGCCGGCATACATGGGTGGATGAAAGTGCTGGTAGTGACTTGGCCATGGGGCTAAGTTCTACACATACTCGATATGATTGAGTGTGGGTCCATGCTGCATCAAGGAAGTATTAAGAAAGAATTTTACTTTATGACGAAAATCATGCTTATCATGCCAAGTGATACGAAATTTTATAGGGGAATGATCAACTAGTACAAGATTAGGCATGACCTCAACAGACATGGAGTAAATGCTATCAAAATCAAAGAAATCTTGAGCTGACAGCATGGCTCTATCGAGCCATTTAAGAACCCGATCTGTTCCTCCTTGGGGATTGGAACAAGTGTACCATGCTTCAGAAGTGGGAGTGCGAGAAGCATTAGGGTCATGAAACCCAAACTTATTACGCATATGAAACAACACCCCCCTTTCACTAGTTTTTCATCTCATCGACAGGTGGCCGCATTTGTCATTGGGTAACTTAACCATATTAAAATCATCACTTATGACCCAATAATCATTGGGAATGGTGTAATCTATTCACTTTCAAATATCGGCCCTTTCGGCCACATTGTTCGAGGCATATATATTAATGAGGCCAAAAGTGTAGCTGTTAACACTAAATAAGAACCATATGACACAGTTGGTGGGGTTGATACCATGGTCAATCAACAAGGGCCACCATTTGGGAGAAAAAAAGGAAATTAAACCCCAACTCTACTTCATAATTACTGCAAAAGGCCAAGATGGATTTACAAACCATCTGCAACTAAAAACTTGTAATTTCCACCTCCTGCTAGAACAAAACATCTAAATTGGAAAATCTATTCCTAGTTTCATGAAAAACATACTTGTAACAAGAGTTTGTTAGACCCTGAACATTCCAAGATAAAAAATTCATGGAAGACATTGGTCAAGATCCATGTCCTCATCATCCAATCCATCAAGGGCATCGAATCGGTTTTGCAAGAATTGAGTAATGTTATACTGTAAAAAATACTGCAAGTCTATTTTCTTCCACTTGACGTAGGCGATATTATACTCCTCTTCTGTTGAGTCAACATTATGTGTCAGGATATGATACTAGGAGATATGAGAAGGAATTTAGGGCCGTTTGGTTGGCCCCTGTGATTTGTTTGTGAAAAATAATGACGAAGGTTGTAGTATGGTGACTGTTGACATTTTTTACCCACCGTGTGAAAAATTGTCCAAAAGGGTCCCAGAATGGTCACAGGCTCCTAAGTGGGCCCCACAAGTTGAAATCAAGGCTATAGATGTTCTCACGGTCTTAAGAAGCAATTGCAAGTGTTTTGGAGTATTCAGGACATAATCTAGCCATTGGGGTGATCCTGGGATCATAGTCCCATTCCAAGGCAAAAATGGCCTCTGGCCCAAAAAAATGGTAAAAATTGGCTCACGATGGAAAACTTTAGCATTTTAGGGCTCTAAATAATTTTTCCCCTCCCCCTCAGTCAAAAAATTCAAAATATTTTGTGAATAGGCTTCAAGGAATCAAAAAATCTCAATTTAGCCCTCAAGGAGCCAATGAGCTACTCAGTGAGCTTATGGAAGATGGGGCGAGTTGTAGTATCTCGGTCGAGCTATATGGGAGCTAGTTCGAGTGGGAATTGAACTCACTTTAGCGAGATGAGGATGCACTATGTCGGGCCCAACATGGGTGAGCTGGCTCGAGCTTGGAAATGGAGGTCGGTAGCAGTTTAGGTTTTCAAAAGACTGCCTGGGTCAAGTGAGGGATCTCTTAGAGAGCTATGGTCGAGCTCATTGTAGTCACTTTTATACCTCTAGAATAATATTCTAATCCCATGCGCACTAGCCTATCACCCAGCGAGCATTGGGTGCTCACCTGAGACACGCGCGGGGTGCCGAGCACCTCCTTTATATGATCCTTGTGAGAATATACCCTTAATGACATATTTAGATGTAGGAAAGAAAAGAACCATGCGTTCATTCTAAGAGCATAGGTTGAATTATCATATCAATGCATCTATTCAGATAACAAAAGAGAAGTATCTAACAAAATACAGAACTGATTCATAACAAAAGGAAATGCACTTGGCTTTATGCTCATGAACCACATATATTCTTTAGAATAGAACCTTATATTCATGTTAACAAGTTTAGTAACCACATTACATTCATTGAGGCCATAACAGACCAATATAACAATGTAGAGCAGAGTCATGCATTAGGAACCTAAACTATGCTTTCCACAATACAAAATTGGTTATAGACCCATCCCTCTAAATATGTCATCACTCTTACAGTTCTCCTAATCATAACCCAAAGGATCCTTCATTATTCCTACAGAGCTTCACTTATCTAGTGATTTATGATGTCTCTCTTGGTCTGTGTCTATATATCTTCTTCTACTAGAGCATCTCTATATATAGCTTCAGTCTCCACCACCATGCCTTCCTGAGATAACCAATTGGTTTTCAAGTCTCCATGTGGTCCTCCAATGGAGCATGTTTCCTTTGATCTGAGCTCTCCACTCTTTGCAATGATGTCTTTCTGGATCCTTTCATCGCATGCATGGAATATTCCATTCTTGACCCTACAGCTGCTAGGTTGGCACCTTATCCACTCTGCATGCTAGACAGGTCATGCTTTTCTCATGTGTTTCCGGGAACACTGAATATGGCTAAGTCCCAAAACCTATCTTGTCTTACGTGTGCATGACATGTGTTCTTCTAAACCCTACTAGAACCCTACCCTACATGCCTTCACCTTGCGTGCCCTTCTTCATATAGGCCCTGTGCACCCATGCGCCTTCTTGCACTTAGCCAATATTCTTAGGCCCAACATCACCCCACACTACGCCTGTTCTCCATCCTCAGAAACACTTTCCTTTAATGAATAAAGAATGGTGGGATTTGAATAGCGGGAAAAAGAATGAAGGAATGAAGAATTGGGAGAAAGAATGAAAGAAGGGGGAAAATGAAAGAGAACAATGCTTATTTTTTAAGGAGGAGAGGGAAATCCTTCCCTATTTCTTCCTCTAGCTTTTCCCAAACGTCAACCTCACTCTGTGCTTGCTGACAGAGGTCTCTGACTAGGGCGCTCACCTCCTCAAAACTTAGTTCCTCCCCCTTAGCACTCATTGTCTCAACAATACCTTCCAATTGTTTTCCCAAGTCATCAAGTGCATCCATCCTGCAGGTGATCTGGGGGTATAACTCCTTTAACTGGATTTTGATCAAGCCTCGTAGGGTCTCGATAGCTTCTGAATTCTTCTCTACCTTGTTCAGGATTTTATCCCTTTCTACCTTGTTCCCTTTATTCTTTTCTTAAAACTCCTTGAGTTCCATTTCATGTGTAGTGACCAGGATGCTTGCCACTCTATCTCTATCAACGTGCAGTTGTCATATGCATCTTCACCAACTTGCGCGGTGGCCTTTACCTCTGTAAGGAGTTTGGTATATCGAGAAACAATCTCAACAACCTTCAGTTTCTCTTCTCTCCCTTGGCGCGCCAGTGCTTCTTCTGCGGTCTCTAAGGCAAGTGGTCTACCTTTCCATCATGAGGATGCAAGTCAAATCCTCCAAGACACCGCAAGGCTGATTCATATTTTTTCTTGGGTGGTGCTAGGTTCGGGATGCTTTAAGACAATGACATCCATAATCATCTCCACCTTCTTAGAGACTTTGCACACCTTTACCTTTTCTTCCTTAACTTGCACCTTAACTGTGCACTGATAAGTTCTTCTTGCTTCAAATATTTCTCTTCTCGACGAGCTCCTCCTTTTTCTTCTCCAATTCCTCTTTCAAGAATCTCACTCTATCATTTCTTCCAAATAGTCTGGCCTCAATCTCAACTGAAACTTTGTTTAGTGCATTGCAAACCTACTCATCTAATAATTGTTGAGCATTCACCAAGAAATTTACTCCTTTCATCTCTAGCACCTTCATTAGTGCTCCCTGACTTACTTAAAACTCAGGTTCATCCACATGGGACTCGAATGCCCAAGATATCATCTTCATGGTTCGTGGATATGTGCCTTCTTCATCAAATGAATTCATATACAGGATTTGTTCTGTTGGTACGATGCTCTGGAAGATGCATGCGTAGCACCTTTCTTGGATCATTAATATAGCCCATCCCTTACCCTTGTACTACTATTACGCCCTTCCCACCATGTTCGCTCAGCCTTTGGGAAGCTTACCACCAAATTGGGATTCCCACCCATGCTGCCATATTCTTTCCCAACACTCTCTTCTTCTATTTCCTTCAAAATTTCATCTACACTCCACTCCAACTCCTACTCCACAAAATCCTTAATGATTCCCGCTACTTCTCTTTTCCGCGTATTTTTCCACTTGTTCCTTGGTGAGGCTTGGGGTTCCTTGATTTTTGGTGCTTACCTCTTTGCTCACCCCCTTGCCTTGATCTTCAACTTCCTCCTCATCATTCTTCTCATCATCTTCCTCCTCCTCAGATTCATGTACATTATATACCAGATGGTCTTGACCTCCCTTAGGCTCGTCATCATCCTTGTCACCAATGTAGGCCTCTAGGCTCTCTATTTCCTCTGAAGTCTGCGCTTTCTGCCACCTTCTACTTCTTCCTAACTAGTGATTCCAGTATAGGAGATTCTTCCTTCTCTTTCTCCTTAATAGGTGAGGTCTTCCTTGGTGATTCTTCATGTGTGAGGGGTCCTTCATGCTCTGACACCTCTTCTTCAGGGTATTTTCCTTGACTGGGGTCTTCTTCCTTGACCGTAAGTGCTAGGCTTTGATTGCCTGCATGCCCACCAATTGTGCAGTTTGCACACTTGGTGCCTTCTTCTCCTGCACCTCTTCTCTTTCCCTTTTCTTTGGAATGTGAGCCTTTTTCCTCCCTATGGGGTCTTCTTTAATGGATACATCACTCTACAGATAGGCGTCTTTCTCAAACTTAGGCCTTATGCATAGATATACCCTTGTTACAGCCCTTTCAGTGATTGGTAGCATTATCAGCTTCATCATCTTATACTTCATGGGAGACATACTTCTCCACGTATGCATGCAGTTCTTAGGGTATATGAGCTTTTAGCATGCAGCTCGTGGTGGTCTTGGTCTACCTCACTAAGGTCAAACCTTAGCCTTTTGGCCTCCTTGAACCGGTTGACCCCTGCTTGGAAGTATTGTGTGGTGAAGGAGAAGGGTAGCTTGCACCATGGGCTCTTAGTCCCATTTTTCAATGTAAACCTACTAATGCATAAATGTTGATAAAATGCAAACTCTACCTCTCCATCCACGAGCATGGGAAACTACTCAGGGATCCTCCATTCTACCCTGAATGCATCACACATTCACTTGTACCACTTTTCTAGGCGCGCCTTGTGAGCGACCGATCATGGTTTCACAAGTATACTTCTCAAACCTTTTCGCGGGCGAGGGATTGTCTTCTGGATACTCCCAAATGAACTTCTCTGGCCCATTGGGCACTCCAATCTCCAAGAAGATGATGGTGAGGAGAATGTTGTTGAATAGTATCTTTTCTCCTTCCTGTAAGCTGCTTATGATCTCATCTGCAATAAAGGCGGACAAGTTATAAATGGTCCCTTTTGAGATCTTCTGGCATACATTTAACCATGCCTTGTTTACTTGCATCCATCTTTCTTGATCATTAAGCTTGGTGACCAAGCACACGACCATCCTCATAACAGGGTTTGGAATTTCTGTGATGTCAAAGTACCGCAAACCCTTTTTGTAGTCATAAGCCTCCATAATTTCCTTGATGGCATCCTTATCACCCAAATTCGTCATCTATGGATTCTCCTTCACAATTCAGGCTAGTGAATTTGGATATCAATTGAGGTGTTATGCGCATCTTGTGGCCTGCAAAGTAGAAGTGGTCTTCATGTACATGCGACATCAACCACTGATATAGCCGCTTGGGCTTGCCAAAATAAGGAAACTCATATAGTTGCAATAGCCCTGCCTTTTCCAACTTTACTTTCACCTCGTCGTTATATATTGGCATTCCATCTGGTGTCCTCTTGTTAGTTGGATGAACTAGCTCCAGTGACCATTTCTTTCTCTGTAGTACTCGTGTGATGGTTGTAATCACTCACATACCATTTGTCTCAAGTGTGACACCCACTCATTTCCTAGCAATACTCCATCTGGGTACTGCATTTCTGCATACCATTCCTCATTGGAGCTAGTGATGACAACGGTTTGTTTTCCTTTTCCCTTTCCCTTCTGTTTCTTTGGTGAAATGGTTGCCTTCTTTGGTGTCATTCTTCTTGTCAGGTTAAAATTTAAACTCCTTATCTCTTTCTACTACTCTCTCAATTCTAAGGCTTAACTCTGTGAAGAAATCCTTCTCTCTCTATGCCCTAGCTACCAAACCCTAACTAGGAAAACCCTTCCACAAGATGGTGTACTTCAAATGCAAACTCTCCCCATGGCCATGTACTCCTTCCACTCTAGTTTGAAAATCCACCCTAGTCACACACTTAGATCTCTATGATTCTTCTTCCTTCACAAAAATCTCTCTGGATGCCCTAGTTCACAAGAGCGCTTCAACTTCGTAATAACAAGGTAAAATAATGACTTTCCTGACCTCATATTTATAGTTTTTTACTCCTCTTCAGCAATAAATGCTATACCACCTGACCAACGTACTTAGCATTAAATGAATATTTTTCCACTAGGCCGACCTTAAGCGCCCTTACCCACGCACCCAATCTTGCGTGAAAAACCTTCTACAACCTTCAGGCATGCAAAAATCCAATCTGACCGAAGAATCTTATACGCCATCTACAACACTGAAGGCATTTCTTCTGTCCTTTACCTAATTTTTTCCCTCACCTACCTCATGTTGTTCCTGCAATCTTCATTCTTCATACATGGTCTTTGTTACAGCCTTCTTGACACCATCAATTCATTATCCACCATTTCCCCATGTGCTTTCTCAATCCTTACGTGCTTCCTTCTACTGGGCCACTCAACTTTTACTATTGGCTTATACTTTACTTTACACTACTCCACCCCACACTAAAACAGATGTGCAGTCCTTATGCACATACACAACTTTAGAAAATAATGTGGTTACTAGTGCACAAGGTGCAAAATGGAACAGAAAGAAAGGAACAAGCAACGAGAAAGGGAAACACAAGAAAAGAAAAAAAAGCATAAAGGGAAATCCTAAGCTAATTGGAAATATTGCCTTATTTACAAACACCAAGAAGACTTATTTATAGTAGGGCTTCAACCTACTCCCATTGAAATGACCTGGTAATCTCGTCCCATCTAGCACTTGTAACTGGCAAGTGCCTGAATCAAGGATGTACGAGATGATGTAAGGTCCTAACCAATGGACTTTTAACTTCCCAAGATGGTGCATAAACTTGGAATCATATAACAACACCATCTACCCAACCTCAAATTACTTTTTTGATATGATGATCATGCCATGCCTTTTGTCTTGCATTTTTTATCTTCTGACTCCATCTAACAAGTGATCGCTTTCATCTAACTGCATCAACTTATCAATCCTCTCTTCCAGTGCTTGTTCATCATCCAATCCTCTTGTGCATGTTATATGCCTAGCGATGGTAACATGAATTCAACTGCAAAAATAGCTTCCAGTGCCAAACACCAATTGAAACAGTGTGGCCTTGTTCAACCTCTTGTAGGTTGTCTTGTATGCCCATAGAAACGACTGATACTTTGTCATCCCAATCTTGTCTTCCAACGTCACAGATTTTGGTCAACATGTGACTTAGTATTTTGTTAAATGCCTCAGCAGTTCCATTCGTTTGGGGGTGTATAAGGGGTAGTCTTGTGATGGGCCACCATAAATTTTACTAACGGAATCTTGACCATTTCATTGAGAAAATGTGTAGCTCTATCACTTGTTAAGCTTAAAAGACAACCATACCTACTGATTATGTTCTCCCATAAAAATATAGCAGTTTTCGTTGCAGTGCAATCCTTTGTAGGTGTTGCCTTTGCCCATCTTGTTAGGTAATCGGTGCAAGTAATGATATACCATGAACCAGTCCTTCGCATGGCTGGTGAAATTGGCCCTACAAAGTTGATTGCCCATTTTTCAAATGGTTCAGCACTGGCTATTGGTCGTAAGGGCATTTCATCCCTCTTTCCAAGTTTTCCAAGGTGCTGGCAATGGTCACAGGCCTTGCAAAACTCAATACAATCCTGGTAGATGGTTTCCCACCAAATCCATACCATTAGAATCTTCTATGTGGTTACATTTCCTGCATAGTGTCCTCCTACAATCCCACCATGCACTTCCTCTATAATTTCCATGTGCTCATGTTCCAATACACATCGGGTGTAGAACCTCATCACATCCTAACTTATATAGATCTCCACTAATCAACATGTAGGGTGTGCATACTGCTAACTACTTCCTCTCCAGAGCCTTCATCCCATCCGGTGCCACACTAGTTTTCAAGAATATTGTGATATCTTCTAGGTTCGAAGGCGTGCACCGCAACCTAAATAATTGTGCACATCCAACATGGTATCCTCAATGCTTTGTGCATCCTCCCCTGATTCAATCCTTGATAAGTGGTCAAGCCCTGAATTTCTCTTCCCTGGTTTTACAACCACCGTGAACTCAAACTCTTGGAATAATAGGACCCAATAACATATGTGCCCTTACAAAATGGGCTTGTTCACCAAGTATTTCAACACCATGTGGTCTTGTATAGAATATAAAGGGTGTTGCCAAAAGGTATTGTCTGAACTTATGCAGCACACGTAGATCATTGATAGTGCCTCACACTCAGTAGTTGTGTAATTTTGTTCTACCTTGTGTCAACTTCCTACTTGCAAAAAAACAAGGGGTGATCAACAATCCCCTCACCAGGATGTGCTAGTACTACTCCCATGGTTGTTCCTGAGGCATCAACATGCACATGGAAAGGATTATCCCAAGAAGGAAAGCATAGTATGGGCATAGTGATAAGTTTATCCTTCAAAGTGTCAAATTCCTTCTGTTGTGCCTCTCCCCAATGAAAGACACTCTTGATGTTTTAGAAATTCCTCCTAAGGACTCTTTTTTTTGTGGTGATCTTGGCATACCCCTTGATGAATTTCTTGTAGTACCCCATATGTCCAAGGAATCTGTGCACTACACTTTGACTAATAGGCTCCCCCAATCCCACAATAACTGCAAATTTGGTGGGATCCACTAGTAAGCCTTCTTTACATATAATATGTCCTAACAGGGTTCCAAATGGAGTTAGCAAAGACACATTTCTTAATGTTGAGGGATATCCTTGAATTACCGAAATATCTCAAACATCATCCTTAAATTGTCACAATGGTCTTTTACCTAGCCCATACACAATTTAGTCATCTAGGTAAACTTGAAGAAATTTATGGATGAAGTCTTGAAATTATTGTACCTACCACGATGCGCGAGAACACAACAGGTGCATTATTTAATCCAAAAGGAATAACCATGTAGGAAAAACTTCCCCATTTAGTGGCAAAAGTTATCTTTCTCTGGTCTTCCTTTGCAATCCTGACTTGGTGATACCCTAAGAACCCATCCGTGAAAGAGTAAACCTTGCAGCCTGGCTACTCCCTCTAGAATTTCTTCAGTAAAGGAGGTTGGGAAAGGATCGATGACACATACTGCATTCAGGTCCATGTAGTCAACACAAATCCTTATTCTTCCATCCTTCTTGATATTGATGACCATTGGGCTTATCCATTCTGATTCCTCCACAGCCTTAATGATACCAAATGCTATCATCTTGTCTATTTCTTCCTTGACCCCTACACTCAAATTTGGATTCATCCGATAAGGCCTCTTCCAAATTAGGCGTGGCACCTTCCTTAAACTTGATCTTCATCTCCCCCAAGGAATGGTGGACACCTTTGAGTTCATGGTAAGCCACATGAGGGAACAAATCCTAGAACTCATGCAACCAGATCAATGACCTTTGAAACTTATTTTTCTGACCAATAGTCCCCAATGATAGCTTCTTTAGGTTTTGTCTCTATCCCAATGTTAACCTTATTTGCTTTTCAAGGACTCATGGTAGGCATGTGCTCACTCATCAATGTTATCTATGACTTCACGTGCATACCTTGAGAATGGTTAACATCCAAACTTTCCATCTCTTCACCATCTACTACATAAACCATTTTTTCCTTTTTCCTTTTCCATCACACGCATTCTCAAGTTATACTTTCTCTTGATTCTTCTTCATCAAAAATTGTCTCTAAACTAGGTTCTCCTAGTAGCTCCTATATTCTATCTTCCATCATAGCGTTATCTCCCATTATAAGGTGCTTGATTACTTGTAACACCTTATCCATCGATGGATTTGTACTCCTATACTTGAAATCTTGAATGAGATCAGCCGCCAACTCCTGCCAATTACCTATTTGACAGTAGCATCTCTGAATGAATATACCATGCGTATGCACATGGCCTTGTAAGGTGTAATATAACTTATGCACCCATAAAGAAGGTGGTAATGCTTCTGCACTTCCCATCCAAGCCTTTTCACACGCTTGGACATGAAATGAGGCGGTATCTTTACCATGGTAGTCTTGGATGAGCACGGTGGGCACTTTACTCCTGGAGAACCTTACAGAAAATATGAATCTTACCTCATACCATTGTAGGAGGCTCTCCTGATGATGTAGCCCACCAGAATGTGTACTAGTTTTGAGTAGGTTATAACTGAGCATTCCCCTTCTCTTATCCTCATTCTTCCACTGAGCCTCCATTTCTCGTAAGAAAATTTCAGGGTATGCTCCTCCGGAGTAACTTGAGAAACTTCTTCCCTCCCAGGCGATTGACTGAGCACGCCTTCATTACCCTTGTTACGGATCCTCTCAATTATCACCCAATAAACTCATAAGTCCCATGTGCCCAATTATCACATGCTATGCTAGTGGTATCACTTAAGGACTGAGCATCTTCATACTGAATAACTCCCTCCGTGGGATGAATTATCTCAAGATCTCTGATGGAGTGCACATAGATTTATGTTGAGGACTTCCTCTAATAAGGGCTCAGTATAGGACACTGATTTCCCATTTGTTAAAGGGATAATCACCCTTTCTTCCTTTTTCTCAAAGTTGATATACCCCTTGTTAAACTGCAGGTTGGTATTGTTTTTATAACACCAAGGGCGCCCAAGTAATGCTGGGAAATTATCTACCTCGGCAAGTGCCAAGAACTTCAAATTCCTGAATGAACTTCACCCCTTGAATAGTGATAATTGCATCATTCAAGACTCGAATGGGAATTTCATTTGTCTTTTTTTTCCATATATAACATATTCAAATATGGTTATATTGTGGGTCTTCCCATCTGATGTCAAGAATCCAAGGTAATAATTTTGACCTCTACTCTCATGTCAATGAAGATATTACTCATAAGCCAGCCATCAACAACTACATTCAAAGTAATATCCTTATCATAGTCAAGGTTTTAAGGAGGAATTTTTGTATGCAAAACTTTCATTTTGCACTCTTTGCTCCAGCATGTTGGTACCTTTTCCCTTAGCCATTCTCCAAGAAAAGGGATAATATTCTCTTCCCTTAACATCCTACATACTTCCTTAACTTCATCCATGTCCTACTTTCGGAGCCTTGACATTCTTCCATTCCTCCAACTACTTTGAATGCTCCTTTATACATTAGATCTCCCCTTGCAAACTCTAAATCACATCTATAGTCTCTTGATACACTTCCTTTTGATGATTATGATCTAGACACTTACCATGTACTACTTCTTCCCTAATAACTAGTTTCTGTCTCAGCATATCCCTTATGTGTGCATAACCTCTTATCATGCGTTGTTACCAGTACAGGTTCTGATCCTTGACTCACTTAGCACTCTTAACATCCATTATGGGTCAAACATTATTTATACTCACCATCCCAAAACCTTTGTATTTCCATTGTTTTTGGCTCATGTTCTCAAAAAACTCGAGGCACTCATCATATTTATGTTTTATTTCTACACCAAGAGCTCTGACAATAGGTCAAGGAAACTCACACTTATAATTCTTTGTCGACCAACCATTATAATAGATTCCTCATGGGATGTCAGTTAGTCCTCCTCTGTGGTTACTATGACCTTGAAAGACTCCAGGAAATCCTATTTTCACATGGGCTCATCCATCTATGCACCCTTCATAACGAGTGAAAATAATCATCCTTGGAACTGACTTACTAGACTATTCTAACACACACCAAGATCAATAGCATCTTAAATCTAGTCAATGAATTTGTAATCCTTGGTATCATTGATCATAGAGGTACAAATATTACAATAGCAAGAAAAAATATTATAAATTACATGCAATGTAGTAAAGGACACCTATTTACATCATAATCCCCATGGAAAATATCACAGTCTACCACCATGTGCACGTACCAACTTTTGCAAGGGAAACTATCCTTTGCATGTCCTTCCACTTCAAATTATCGTGACACCATAGACTACTACAAACCTCATGTGTTGAATTCATAGATAGATTCTTTAATTACATGGTGATTACAAAAATTTGATTCTCGAAAAAATGGTATAACACTAATATCAATGCTTCTAACAAACTCAGCATGCATAAGGAAACTTCGAAGTCCTTACACACGGGTCCCGGAAAGTATTGTGTGATAATTTCCTTCTGAACGGTATTATTAATCCTCCAAAAAACCATTGACCATGTTGAGAAGGGTGAATTTCATAGGATAGTTTTGACAAGAGAGTCTTAAACCACTGTGTCATACTCCCACACACGTTCTCATGCCATTCCTTGTCTAGATCTCCTTTAGATCGTTTATGTTATTACTGCTCAAATTCAGGGATATGGATCTCTTACTATGAAGGCATTGTTTAATGTAATGTTTTCTACCACCATTTTATGGGGATCATACTTCCAATACCAACTATCCACACGCCCTTCGCAATGTCATTACAAAATGACCTTCCTTCTGCTCTAGGGGTAGTGATCCCTTTCATGTACCATAGTAATTAACACTTTTGCACATGATCTATAGCATATTTAATACCCATGTATAGTACAAGAAAATGTAAATACATCTCCAAGAATACTTGTGGAGGTGGCTACATCCCTTTTCCTCATGATCCATAGCCTTGGTTGCCTCTCTGGTGTTTCCTCCTCCACCAAATAAACTGCATCCACTAGGACCTGTACCTCCTGACCAACCAGATCCTTTAGATCTGCTTGGTCCCACCAAGGCCTCCATCTCTTATAGCACCAAATCCACCTCTTGTAGCTAGAAAATGGCTTAACATGTTTACTCTTAGTTTTCCCAATGTCCCATTAAACTGCGTGCATCGATGGTTTGTGATATTGTCCCACTGCTAATTGTGTGTCATGCACCACTTCTCAGATGTGATGCCCAAACCTTACGTATTTTACACCTTGTCTAAAAATTTTCTCCAAATAATTGGAATAGTTCTGCGCATTAATGAATGTCCTCAAACGAGAAATTATATCTCTTGGGTGCAGATCGGTTACTCCCACTGATACCAACTAGGTTTGACAATACTTCTCCATTGATCTGGAAAAACCATGCCCTAGAGGTTGGATCACCAGAGTGTGTTAAAATTCCCACCGATGACAACTCTACTTTATCCATGAGATGATAACTCTCATCAGAAGTTGAAGAGGCTTCTCTCCCTAGACTTTCCAAGATGGGGTAACACATACTTCTCAGGTACCACATCCTTTGCAAGAACCTTAACTTGTTCCCGCATGACATCTACCTCCATTGATCCATCACACTTGTAACCTCATGTTGTGTAGTCATCTTCCCTTTCAAGAGATTTGCTATACTTGAGTCATCTCTCCTCCATTTGTTTTTCAGCCATAATGTCTACCATCTTCCTCCACCCTAGCTTCCTCACCCAGTGCTCAGAAAAGCTTAGCTGAGCCATGGGAAATTCCTCTAAACTTAGGGTAATGATCAAGATATTCATAGCCAAAGGGATAACACGTAAAAATGATGCTCTAGGATCCCTCAAAAACTCAAAACTCAGTAAGCTATCTTGGGAAGAATACGTAGAAATGGTGTATTCCAAAATTATAACTAGTCAGGACTCTCCTTTCCACTAGTGATCAACAACATGCATCCAAGTTCAGATCTACATCCTGCAGCCTCTGGTAATCATCTTGGGTCCATATGCATGATCTATAGTACCAGCTCGATCTGGATGTATATGCTGAAATCCATTCATATAGTTCTACTAGAAAACAATAGAAGAATGTATCATATAACTCATGGTATAGGTTCTCTTCTACCCATCTACCGTGCATCGAACGTCAGGTCCAGTGCTGAATATTTGAGAAAACTGCATCCTCCGTGCTCTTGAACCATGCTTCAACACTTTCCAAGGTCAAACAATTTAGTCATCACATCATCACAAGGACCAAGATGTATGCCATTTCTCATAACAACTTTAAAAAGAGGTCCTAGTAACAATAGAACCAAGATGTAGTCATTTTTATACCCCTAGAACAATAGTCTAATCCCATGCACATCGGCCTATCACCCAACAGGCACTGGGAACTCACCCGAGGCATGCGTAGGATGGTGAGCCCCTCCTTTATATGAGTCTTATGAGAATACATCCTTAATGACATATTTAGATGTAGGAAATAAAAGAACCATGTGTTCATTCTAAGAGCCTAGTATGACATTATCAATATCAATGCATCCATTCAGATAACAAAAGAGAAGTATCTAACAAAATACTAGAACTGATTCATAACACAAAGGAAATGCACTAGGGTTTATGCTCATGAACCACATATATTCTTTAGAATAGAACCTTATATTCATGTTAACAAGTTTAATAACCACATTACATTCATTAAGGCCATAACAGACCAATATAACAATGTAGACCAGAGTCATGCATCTAGGAACCTAAACTATGTTTTCCATATTACAAAATTGGTTACAGACCCATCCCTCTAAATATTCCATCACTCCTATAGTTCTCCTAATCCTAACCTAAAGTATCTTTCATTATTCCTGCAGAGTTTCACCTGTCCAACACTTTATGATGCCACTCTCGGTCTATGTCTTTATATGTTCTTCTACCTAAGCATATATATATATATATATATATATATATAGTATATATATATAGATATATATATATATATATATATATAGTATATAGCTTTAGTCTCCACCGCCATGCCTTCCTGAGCTAACCGATCAGTTACCAAGTGTCCATGTGGTCCTCTAATGGAGCATTGTTCCTTTGATCTGAGCTCTCCACTCTTTGCAATGATGTCTTTCTGGATCCTTCCATCGCATGCATGGAATATTCCACTCTTGACCCTACAGTTGCCAGGCTGACATGGTAGACAGGTCACGCTTTTCTCATGTGCTACCTAGAACGCAAAATATGGCTGAGTCCCAAAACATTTCTTGTCTTACATGCATGTGCCGTGTGTTTCTTCTAAACCCTCATAGAACCCTACCTTACGTGCCTTCACCTTGTGCATCCTTCTTCATATAGGCCCCGCGTGCCCATGTGCCTTATTACACTTAGCCAATATTCTGAGGCCCAACACTCTTCATAGAGAGTGGATGAATTCACTTGAGCTTGAGCCTGAGGAGGAGAGATCAAGCGCATGAGAATTGACTTGGAGAAGGGGTGAGCATGGGGGGATGAAGGTTTAGTAGCATGAGGTGGGAGCTATTCAAAAGAATGAAGAACTCATGCCAAGGAAGGTGTAGCTCAATGAAGAGCTCTCTTTAGCAAGCTAGTGAATGCATTGGTGGGAGAAGGGAGTCGGTAGTGAGCTTATGGATCTCAGGTGATTTGAGAAATAGAGATCACATTGAGCAAGTCATGGCGAGGCAAATCAGTGGGAGGTTCATGCATCAAGTAATATTAGGGCTCGATTGGCAAACCGGTTGATGAAGTGTAAACGAGCCAGGTTGAATGAAGTCGGCCCGAAGCTGAATCAACTCGGTCATGGATAATGGGGCATGTCTTATCGCAGTGAAGTAGTGAGTCGCAGGGTGAAGACCGAAGTCCAAAACCTGAATTTTGGGTTTTGGCATTTCCTTGTTTCAGAAAGTATCTCACTCGTCGAAGAAATCAACTTGGCTTTCCCCAAAATGTGAAACATGAAATTCTGAAATGGGCATGACAAGGTGCGAGCTCGTGGGTTTCAAGAGTCAATCCCATTTTAGGGTCAACATGCTGAATTGGTCATTTTCAGGGTTCAGAGGTATGTGAATTTAGGAATTTTTTTTGGGGTTAGCACAGTGGGAAGCCCGAACTCGACGCGACAAGGTTCCCGAAATCAGTGGATCCCGAAGTCCAAAGTTTTCGATCTTTGGGGGTCTAGGATTTTGGGGATTCCTTCAGATTTGAGTGGTAAGTCATCTCTGAAGTTGGGAGCTCAGAGACTCCAAAACGAAAAAAGGGCCTGCAGCCTAAAAAGTAACATGTTCTGGCCCAATGTAGAGTCAAACTCCACTAGTTGTTATTGAAATCACGTGAATTGGTGACATGGAAAATAAAAGAGCTCGGTGGTAAAGTGACAAGCTTGGTGATGAAGGGGAATAGATCGGTGGTGGTGTAATCCAGCTCGATAGAGAGAAATCAGCTCGGCTAGGGTAAAAATGGCTCAATAGAGCTCAACATACTGAGATATCTAGAGCATTTTTTGTTTGTTTTTTACAAGATTGTACTTTATGGAAAGGTGTTTCAAAGGAGATTCCAATGGCGAAGATAAAATATAGAGATCAAGAGGGCAGGTGAAGGAGAATTCCAGTCAAATAGCTAGGGCTAAAAAATGATATCTTGCTCCCTACTTCACCATTTCTTACAAAATTATAGTAATTGGAAGGGTGATTTTAGGATCTACAACATGGAAACATGGGATTTCAGATTTCGGAGTATATAAACCTCCAAATACTGTATAGGTGAGGTGGTAGGTGAGGCCATTAATAGATGCTGGTGAGAAATAGGGTGTCATCATGAGACCTACAGGGGCTAGAAGCAGCACTCAAGAGAAAAAGCAAGCTAGTTTCTTTAGGCATAAGGCAACCCCATTAATGAGGATAAATTTTGTAGACCCTAAAAAAACTCATGGCATATTAAACAAGGATTTTTATGGGTTTTGTTGTAATTTAGGTATTTCTTCTCTCTCTCCTCTCATCAAAATTCCTCTCTAAAATTGTAAGGGGTTGCATATGCAAAGGTTGTTGATCACATTTTTTTTCCCATGCACCCCATTTCTTCTTGGGGCTTTAAGCCTTCCTCTCAAGATCTGTAATGGCTTCATGCCTCGTTCTACTAGAATAATGTATTGTGTATGTTCATATGGAGAAATAAGATTATGTTTGTGTTGATATCTTTAATCTCTCATGGTTTATCGTCTTCATCTTACCTTTCATTGTGCTTGATTAATCTATGCATTTCCTTTGTTATTACATGATTTTGGTGAGTTGTGCTCATTCGGGAATCATTTATTGGATGTAATTTTGTTTGTGGTGTATGTCCACCTATTCTAGGTTAATCTCTTTCATCATTTTGCAGGCTAGGGGAAGTGATCAACACTCCTTGGTGTATCACTACTTTAGTGTAGGCTTTACTTTCGTACATTCGTTATTTCCATGTCCTCTTGGAAGAATTAGATTAGGGTTGTGAGTATTTTAGCATACACTTGGATTAATTAGTGGTAGGTAGGTTAGGATAAGGAACCGACCTTCTCCTGAGATCTATCCCGTTTCGCAATGTCCTGTACTCATGATAGTTCAATGTTGTGAAATCAAACTGACTGTCTCAATCCTTTAAATTGAAAACAATCAGGGGTGTTTTGATTACACATCAATAGTGACATTCTAAAAAACATTTGTCTGGTCCATGAGAATCGAGGCCACCTTGGGTGTGCTGGAGTATTTTGGTAACTATAATGATGAGTTAGCAACAAAAATTGGTTCCTTGGCAGCAGAAGTTGGCTCCTTATCTTATGGGATATGTTCTTTAATAGGTGGCTCATGCTGACTGTTTGAACCAGAGGCCTTATATTTCTGATTTTTATTCTTGTTTTTCCACCCTTTTTCTGTTTGGAAACCTTCCTCTTGCACGGGTTTGGCTAATTCAAAGGTTGTTTTAGAAACTGGGTGATTGCAAGGTACATAAAGAAGAGATTCCTTGATCTTATGATCAGAGGCCTAACAACGGAATCAAGTGTTAGGAAAGTTGAAATACAAAATACACTGGGAGTAGTGCTTATCTCCCATCTGGATTTCCAAAAAATATTTTCGGTCTCGAGAAAGATGTACCTCAATGTAGACATGCCTCTGAGGATGAGTGTGGTAAAACTACTCTGGTTCAAGTAAAACCACCCACGCAATAGAAGAGGACATATCATGCATGAAATGCAAACAAGGCAAGGGTAGGCCAGGAAATTCTACCCAGATGGACACTTTAAGTGTAGCATACTCGGAAACCACAAAGTATTCAGTCCATGGAGATAGGACCAAAAAATATTTGTGGACATACCAGGTGGCTTTTCAGGCCAAAATGTTGGGGGAATTTTCTGGTTCAAAGAAGTGAAAAGGGAATAATCCTTTAGTCATATTTTGGATGCTATGAAGTCGAACCCCATGAGGACTCAAGGTCATATTAACCTAGGATTTGATCATGATTTCAGAGGGGATGCGACCCACAAAGTACCCAATGAGAAAAAATTGTTCCAACCATTGACAAGTAACATTAAATTCATGAATAGGTAAAAGCACATCAGGAGGAGAAACATTACCTCGTGGAATACCTTTGGGACAAACTTTCGAGGATGTTTTTCAGGAAGTTCCATTGATCAAAGCTCCACTATCTCCAGCCACGGTTGTAACAACTGTGATTAAAGAGGGAGGATTCATTATATAGGGGCACCCAACGGGCGGGAAACCTTAGAAAAAATGATGGTAGTAATATCCCATAAAGCCCAAGAAGGCCACGGAATGACAAGTTCGTAAGGAAAAAACCCTAGCAAAGCTCACTCCCTTGGGTTCAAGTTTGAAAGATGGTTGGAAGGCACAATTATAGGTGTTTTAAATTTTGGGAAATTTTACAATCAACAAGGTCTACACAACCTATTGACAGTGAACATGCATGATGTATAGGTACACAAGTTTGTGTAGTCACCTAATATTGGTACAAGATTAGCTAATTGCTATGGTGAGTGTTTATTTGTTTATTGATTATTGGTCGAAAGTAGGCTCTTGTTGGCATGTATTCTTTTTTGAATTTCAATATTCTCTCCTTGTGTTGTGTGTGACCTTTGACACTCTTCATTTTTCATTGTTCTTTAGAACTCTATCTTTTTCTTGTCAACAATATGTTCTTTATTTGGCCATATTTCCTTCCATCTATAAAATGTGAACTTTTTTACTTATCTTGGACCATTGAAAGTATCATTGGTGAATCAAATAAAAAAACATAGAAACCTATAAAATAAGTATTTTTTTAACCAAATACAACTCCATATGCTCCCATAATGTTAAAAACATTGTTTCTTTAATAATCTAGTGCTAGATTTGAAGAGACATGATTTTGGTATAACAAAAGTGTACTTGTATAGTTATGGCTCCCTTTTTTTGGGACCTTATCTGTCTAAAGATTTTCCTTTATTTTTTGTTCATTTTCAAACATTACGGTTCAACCTCATGTAAACTACCATTGTGTTCATGTTTAATGACATTGAATGAATGAGATTTAGCACTCAAAAACACCACCAATTATTAAATCATCCACCAAATAACCATTTTTAAATACAAAATTAGGGATTTTTAGAATTAACATATACTAATTTTGTATAAAGATGAATTTAGTTTAAAAATAGAACAAATACTAATAAATCATGGATTCTAGATTCATGTCCAAATAAATATGAAAAAATATCCTAACACCTACCCATAGTTCTACAAATTGACCCTTCACTTGAAAAGCATGAAAGGTACAATAGAATTGAGCAAGGTGAAAGATTGAGAAGAAAAAAATAATGCTTGATAGATTGAAAGAGAGAGAATAAGTAAGGAAGTATAAAAGTAAAAATAAAATAATACAACTGCGAGAAGATAACGAAGACACCAAACATAGAGTTGTGGTTACAAATAGGAGATCCACAAAAAAAATAAAAGATACAATTAAAGGGAGGCAATGGGAGGATATTTCAATCTCAAGTAACGTTGATCCAAAATTAGTTGGTAAGACACATCAAATGATCCAACAACATTAGGAAGTAGAGGTTAAAAATATCACATATTTTGAAGAAGAAAAAGTGTTAACAATAAATTAATTAGCCAAATTAGTAAAGAGAAAAAGGTCTCATGGAAAAATTAAAATAATTATGTAAATATCAAAACAAATAGGAAATAAGATTTCACATCTATAGGGTAGAAACAAAAAAAAACAAAAAGAAGAATGTAATTTCCTCAAGGTAGAATTGGAGGAAAGAAGTTGTTTACTCAAAGGTGAAAATCAATAAAAAAATTATCAAAAGAATTAATTGACTTAGGGGAAGATGTCAATATTATGTCCCATATAACATAAGAGACATGAGGGAAAAAACGACTAGATCCTATTTAACATGACAAAACTTTAGTGCAACCTCAAGGAACCATTTGGCATCTTAAGAGGAGTATAAGTAAACTTGATGGGGATAACTCGTGTAGTTAATTTTGGAAGTAATGGAAAATTCTCTTAAAAATCCACATAATTTGTATTGTTACCATTATAATGGTTTTCTAATTTTAATAGAATCTTCAATTATAAAGATGAAGAATCATCTTTAAAGGAAAGGTATAATAACACATGTAACTTGAACAAATTTAGTGAGTATTTCTTAAATAGAGGAAGTTATAGTACATGATGTTAGTGATGAGTAAGAATATGATACATTACAAGGGATTTATGTTATTGAAAAGAATCCAACATTTAATTAGGATTTTGAACTCAAGAATGAAGGTAAAATTGGAATTGAAAATGAATAGCTTGAATTTTACACCAATGAAGATATTGAAGTATGGTTGTATGAAACACCCAAGATAAGAATATGAAAAATATTACATATGTAAATATTACTAAAAACATACTAGTATAATGTCATAGATGATCCAAATGGGATTTATTATAAATATTATTTTTGGGTGGAGGAAAATGATGGCACCCCAAGTGAATACTACCAATCCGTGGTAAGATACAATTGAGGTTGTGTATTATACTACTGACGAAACTATTGAACAAATGAGAGAATCTATAGATAAAAGGAAAACAATGAATCCATAGAATACATAAAAATAATCACAGGAGAAAACAAATAATTAGAAAGAAATGAAGACATGGAGCCACAAGAAGAAGTTCAAAGGGTGTTCTGATTAAGATGAGAAGCATCTGACAAAACAATCATGTTTTTTTGGTATTGGCAATATTGAAGATTATATGCTTCAAATGGAACAAATATTTCCAAATGAACAAATATGGATATAAGCCCTATTTGATACATTAATTATTAATATAGAGATATGACGGGATAACCAAAAAAGAGATAGTAACATGTTGTATGTACTTTTACCATTTCCTTCAAAACAAGAGATATATATATATATATATATATATATATATGAAGAAATTTATTTGCCACCTCATTTATATACTAAGACAACTGATAAAAAATAAACATATAACTGATGTGAGTAACACTAGATAAACAATGGGGAGAATTGTTGCCACCTCATTTATATACTAAGGTTCAATTCATTTATTGGACTTTAGGGCCCCTCTCAAATGCATGGTAAGTTCAACAATAAACACACCAAGACACAAAAAATTGAAACCAAATTAAAAAATATTTATGTCCACGTTTTATTTGTAATAAACACATTCCTTTTAATGGTGAACACCGATGCCATCGAGAAATTTTCTAAATATAGAACAAAAAAAATCAAATCAAAACATCTAATTGGGAAGTAATAGGGTGTATTCATAAAGTTAATGAGCCCATATATTGTTGCAACATTAAGAAAAAACCACATGACCAAGAAGAAGATACTCATCCACAAAACATAAAATTTTAGGTAGAATAAGGTGAGAGAGACTTAGTAGAAATAGATAAATATAAAACCAAATATTATTACCAACCACTTAAGATAAGAGAAGAAAAAATTGGGAAAGGAAGTGAGTAGAAATTTTTAAATATGAGAGACAAATAGGAGGAAGATGAGGTCCTTAAAATTGTATATTGTTTTGAAAGAAGGGCGTAGATATTTATTTTCCAAAGAGTTTCCTTAAAATTGTATATTGTTTTGAAAGAATATAGATATTTATTTTGACCTTTGCAGAATAAAGGAAAAACTAGGAATGGTAAAAATAAAAATCAAAGAAAGGATAAATTGGTCAAGAAAAGACCATAAAACTTAATTGGAATGTGAAAATAAAAATAGAGGATAAAGTAAGAGCCGGGAATGATAAAAATGAAAATTAAAGAAGGAATAAAACCAATCAAGAAATGACCATACAAACTTGATATGAATGTAAAAGTAAAAATAGAGGTCAATTTAGATAAGATGATAGATGGCAGGATAATTCAACACGTGGAGGATTCAGTAAGGATTAGTGTAATGGAAATATAAATTAAGAAAAAGTTATCCTAATTATAGGAGATTAAATAAAGCATGTGTATATGACCCATTTCCCACCCCATTTATAGTGTACGTCTTGGAGAGCATGGATGGCATGAAGGCTTATTCATTTACAAGTGGGTTATTCAGTTACCACTCAAGTATTAGACCTAACACAATTTGAATTTACTCAGAGTATTAACCTAAAACACAATTTGTAACTAAGATGGGATATTTCATGTATAAAATAATTCCTTTTGGACTGAAGAATGCCCCAAAAAATCTTAGTCGGATTATGGTAAATACAATTAAAGACTTCATTCGTGAATTCTTAGAAGTACACTTAGATGACTGGATGATACATGGATTGTTGAAATATCAAATGCATGTATTGAGATTGATGTTTCAAAGGTGTTGTGTCCTAATGTAGACATGAAATTATGCACTTAGTACTATCATATCACACCTCTAGTATGTCATTATATGCGTGATTCCTAAGCAAGAAAACTAGATATTAACAAAAAAATTTATATTTACATTGTTTTATCTATTTATACTTTTGTCCTTTACTTTTATATAAATATCCATTACTTTTGGACATTGCACAATATGATACCCAAATTAGTATTTTCCGTTTTATCCTTAGATCCTTTGGACATTGGTGGCTAGTAGAGACAAGAGCACTCAGGTGCTTTTGTTCCCTTTTGGCGCTTATGTCATCTTTCCCTCTTCTCTTGTGCTTAAAATTCCACATCGACCATTATCTTTTCTAAAAGTTAGATTATCACTTTGGGTTGGGTTTTAGGGTTGTTAATGACAAAATTCAAGTAAAGGAATCATATATATATATACATATGTGGACACGTGTAGTTTGATCAAAGCACTATTATTCCTAACATTGCACTAATTATTACCCTCCTGGAAAATTGACGACATACCGTCGGTTAGACCTATCTAACTCCCCTTTCTCGACCCCTTTTGGTCGTATTCCTCTTATAAACCAATTAAATAGGCTAATATAGCCTCTTAATGGATAAATCCTCTTCCAATTCATTTCTAAGCTACTTCTACTAGCCTCCTAGACTATCAATCCATTCCATTGGATTGATTAGACCTCTCAGAACCCTCCCAAAATCCTAATTACTCTCTAAACATGGTTAACTAGTCTTAACCATGGTCAACCTCTTCTAAACCTAATCAAATCTTACTTTGATTGCTAAAAGTGATTTTTGGCTTTTTCTATTTGTCCCACATGCACCCAAATCTCCCACTTTACCAAATGGAAAACTATAAATAAGACTAGACCCCTCTCTCATTTCTAAGAACTCTTCTTCCCTCTAACATAAACTATAGTATTATTGCTAGGATTAGGAGTTTTATTCCATTTTATTGAGCTATTTACTTTATCTCTTGCAACACATCACATTACATGGAGTAAATGGGAAGAACCATTGGCCTTGAAGCCATTAATGGTGAGCTCCCATTCTCTTGAAGCTTAAACTAATTGCTTAAGATCCTTATTAGGTTCATTTATTTTAAGCTTACAAGAATAGAGAGTAATTGTATTTGTTAAGCTTGCTTATTTACTTGAAGATTAATGCATGCAAAGTATGAACCCTTGTTTATTTTTTATTTGATGGTCCATTGATTGGTTTTGCACAAAGAATTAGGGTTTCTTAAGTGTTCTTACCCCATTTCCATAGCTTTTGCAACCTTTTCATTGAACACATTTGGCACACCCAGTGGGACACTCACTATTGTCTTCTCAAGCTATTTAAGTCCATTTTTATGTTTTCTAGGAAAATAGCTTGTTATTTACTCAATTGATTTTTTAAAGTAGGCTAGATTATCCCTTTTGTACATATTTTTGTGGGTTTAGGTTGAAAATGGGCTTCTTTAACTAACCTCTAACTTGTTTGCTTGTCAAAAAAATTTAATTATGTGACTTTTGCAGGTTTTTCAGGGGGTGCGCGTAAGTGTCTTGAAGGGGCGCATCTCCATCGATACCCTAGCATTGGCATTGAGATAACCACGTATCCATTTGTTGTACTACTTGTTGACAACACATTTTAGAATAGGCTACATCTCCGTTGAACCGTCGACGTCTCCACCAACCATTGAGCATCTCCGTGTCTTTGGAAGCATTGGTGTCTGCTGTCAGAATGTGTTTTCTGACATTTTTTGCCTGCAGGCGTCTCTGTTGAACCGTCATCTTCTCCGTCATCTTAAAACCGTCAACCATTGATCATCTCCGTGTCTCTGGACGTGTTGGTGTTGCTGTCATACTGTGATTTTTCTAACATTTTTCCCTGTAGGCGTACCCATTGAATAGAGAGCGCACGTGTCGAAACCCTAGCGTACCTTTCTGACAGGCCCGCATATGTGTTTATATGTACTATCATAAAACTGAGCCACATGTCCATGTTGGTTGGGGTGTGTATCCACTAGCTGGGGAATGCAGGCATTGGTCTAGGTGTGCAAATCTGTTTCTAAAATTTAAAAGTTTTGTCACCTGGTTGTAAGATCTTTTTTTAAAAAAAATTGCTAACATTTTTAAGGTCTAACAAAGAAAGTTTTGCTTTGGTGTTGAATAATTTTTAAAACTAGTCATAAGTGTTTTTAGTTCCTCAACTTAAAATGAGGTTTGTAAAGGTCTATATGCTCTCTGCTCACACTTTCAAAGGTGATCTTGGAGATCAAAAACACTTATACAACCTTTTATCACATGTTAAAAACATTTGTCTTATACTTATAATGAATAAAGTAAACTTTCCATATAAATGGTTTTTAGTAGGAATTTTCACATTGCGTATGCTCTTCCTTCACACCTTTTGGTGATCTTAGGAATCAAAAGCAACATGTGAATTCTCATTCTTGATATCTAATATGTGAAATGGAAAATTACTAAAACTTGTCACATGTAGGACCTAACGCTTGTTAGAAGAAAGACATGTGTCAAAACAAAACACAAACCCACTAATACACGTGTTTCTTGCAGGTTGCCAAATGGTGTGCCACTTAAAACCACATTAAGTTAAGCAAGATAAAAAACACACCATTTCCCCAAAACACTATATTGCAGGTTTCAAAAAAGGGTATGTCCTTATCCGCTCAACTGGAACATAACCCCTTTGGAATAACGCCTTAAGCTACAACAATGGGGGTGGTTTCAGGAACCCTAAAGTAATCCACCACTAAGTAACCTCGTGGATGAAACAAGAAGCACTCTACTTACCCACTTGACTAGTTTTTCATTGTGAGCTAGAGTCACAAGTTGTTCGTATCGCGACCCCAGTGGATGAGTACAACTGAACGCACTAGTTTCTCATTGTGCTCAAAGGGGGTAAAGTAAAGCCAAGATACTCCCAAGATTAGGTCAATGCAACTTTTTGGGTAAATTGAGCTCGCTCCTAAGACAACTTTGTGATACCTAGTTGAGAGATCTTATTAAGGAGGCCATTCTGTCTTGGAACCCACTTTACTAGTCTGTTGTTGCATTAAAGCCATCACGAAGTGACGAATTACTTAGATTTTAAACCTTGTTTTTCAAACAAGGAAAAGAGTCCACTTGTAAGTTTGATCTAAGTGTCTTTCATCACAAAAATTAAGCAATGTCTTACTTTAGCTTAGCTTCTATTCTCGCCTTCGGACGAGGTGAAGCTCAGCCCAAGTGGTGCGTAGTTTATTTTTCATCATTGATCTATACCCTTGCATTCTCTTCGCTCAATTTTTGGGGTGAGAAAGGAGGCATACCTCGCACATTCTTATCAAAGATAGTACTCACCACTTTTTTGTCTGTTTAAGCCCATCCATGTTTTCGGTTGGGTTGTTAAACGTCTAAAGTGTGCATGTACGTTTTCATATCTTTGATAAAATCCCTTTGATCTTGATTTCAAGACCGTATTCATTACTGTGAGTTCATGGTCATCATTTATCGTACTCTTCCTAAGTTGATATTTTTCTCACATTTTGGTTGCACAATTTTGGTACTTACATCGTGTTTTCAATCTCTATGAGAAATTGGATATAAGTCCCTTTATTGCGCGGTTACACTGCTCACACAATTAGAAATTTTTTGCTATACTTCTCACTTAGTTTCAATTCCAACATCATCTAAGTATTCTTGAAAAGTGTCGATATCACCTTATGTATAACACAATGACAGGTCATCTTGATACTAACACCTTGCTTTCTTGGTTAATGTATCACGGTGATAGTGTTGTCACTATATCTACATCTGCGACTTCCATTTTTCACAGAAGTTTTAGCTTTCATTGGCATTTAAACTAGTTGTTTAGTATACCTTCATTGAGAGACTACGTCATTACATCACTTTAATATTTAGGCCTTGTTAGAGTTATAACTTGACCTACTTATTGATACGATATTGTCACTATCTATGTTTTAGGGTATAGGCTTGGTAACAAAAAATTCGAGTGATCGTTACATTTAGAGTGTTCATGTGAGTATTATTTAAATAATAATGAATACATAACATTACATTTAGGACACACTATGTAGTATATTTCAACATCACCTCGAATGGCTTGAAAAATCATACATTTAGGATTCATGCTAGCTTTGTATAAACATCGGCTAGTAATGCCTAAAATCACGAAGATGGCATCCAAATCCAACAAAGCATGACTTAGGATAAAACCATTTCAAAACCTTCCCATTTAGCAGAAACAACTTAGTGCCTCTCTTTTCTCAAGTCAAAGATACAAAGCTATTAATTGATCATAGTGAAGAAGATTCAGACTCTTCTAGAGAGAACAAAAGGTTAGACCTAAAGAGATTTGATGAAATCCTATATTATAATAAAGATCAAGTACTCGCAAGAGTCTTAGAATTAGGAGCTAAACTTCCACAAGAATGTGAAGAAGAAACAAAGGTCATTAATCACTAAAATAGAAGAGTGAAGTATCGATCTTAGACATAGATAACCCGTTTGAGGTGGGGTACACTTCTACTTATAGGCAAGATCATAGGCCACTGTCGAAGGAGAACCCTATCACGATGGTCTTATTACAAAGCTTCACGTAAAGTGAAGATTAATTGTAAAGCCTCACCACCTCCCAAAATTTGATGAGGAATAGGACCCTCTATTTGAAGAGGAGATCCTTCAAAAATAGATCTTGAAACTAAGACCAGAAATTAGCAAACCTAGACTCTTCAAGAAGAAACATATATAAATACAAAGACAAAAATGAAATCTTAAAATGTTTCACTTTGATCCATATATTGACTACTACCTTTAAGGTGGCTAAGACACAAAGGCCAATATCACCTACCAAAGAAAAAATCATACAAAAGGAGTTACAATCAGATGAAAGACATGCTTACTACGTTACAAGAGGGAAACACAGGCCATAACAGGAAATACTTATATGAGGATAACTTTTCCCTTACCAATTCGATAAGGAAATGCTACAACAAACCCTTCCCAAAGCACTTTACCATTCGAAAATTTGACAAATATAAAAGCAAAGGTGATCCTTAGTGATCACATCAAATACTTCTATATGGCTTACCAAGAGGTCACATATAGTGATAATTTCCTGATGCAACTCTTCCCTCGCAGTCTAAGTGCCTTACCATTGGAATGGTTCTATCAGCATACCCAAGGGGTCTATTACAACATGGCCTACACTAGCGGAAGAAATTTGTACGAAATTATTCCTATCAACTATGGAAAACAATATCACCATGAATGACCTCTGTAATGTAAAAAAAAACCCAATGAAAACTTTGTATGCTTTTAACAACGATGGTGTGGGTTAGGAAATCCGTTTTCCATTGTGCATTACTGGAAAAACAACTAGTGAGCATATTTGTTCCTAACTTAAACCCATGAAATAGCCTTCCATTTACAAATGCAATGATGGCTCAAACTTCATAGAATTCATAGAGAAAGGCACTAAAATCGAGAAAGCTCTCATCGCAAAGGGTACACTTAAATCCAGTCGTTAAAGAAAAACATGAAGCCAAATCTATAGATAAAACCGAATATTCTTCAATAAAAACAAACATGTCATTGGTGATGACATTACATACTCTAAAAGAGTCCAAGACACATGCAGACGGGCCATGATTTTAAAGCTCTCACAAGGACCTCTTCCCAAGGCACACTACAAAATGTACATTTACATCCATTAACAAAATCTTTATCTACCATACTAAAACAATTAGATATGATGCCAAACATGGTGGAATATCCAACTACAATGGTACCATACCCAGAGGATGCTCCAAAACTGGGTTGGTTCAAAGATCATGTGATGTGAATCCAGCTGCAAGAGGTTGAAATACCTCCAAAAACACACATAAAAAACTTTGCAAATAAAACCAGGAGTTTCAAAATAGCTTACTTCTCATTCTGGAATTCACACTGATCTATTACATCATTACAATTCTCCTTTTATTTCAAGACTATTCTAAAACCCTAAAATGCCAAAAACCCTAAAATGCCAAAAAACCCTAAAATGCAAAACAACTCGGATTGACCCCAAAATTTTCGTGCCAAATATGCATTCATAAATTAGGGCTCACACGAAATTTGGACTTATTCTGAAAAGCACAACAAAAGTTATTAAAGTTCTAAGACCTAGTCAAAAGCGGAAAAAACATTCGGAGCCAATTTTAGGCCACTAGATGATGGAATCCGAGCCCGAAAACGTACCAAAATGAGCACAACCTTGCACGCAAAATTGACCCTAGCCTAGTACTAATGTATATCTACCACCCTGTAAAATTTCAGGACGATCCAACAGTCGGATCAAAATTTATGGCCTCTGTAAGTTATGCTCCCGCATCATTCTCCCCTGGTTGAGAAGAATTCAGCTCCTGCGAATTCTGTTGACAGAACTCATCTAATTTTGCACTGTCAATTTTCCTCAACTCCCACTCAGGAATCCAAGTGTTTTCTTCTTGCTACAAACCTTCCCACTGTACCAAATATCTATTGTAGCTCCCATGTCTAGTAGTGATTGTCTTTTGGTCCAAGACACGCATTACCCTCTCCTTTTTCTCCTTTGGCATCTGTTTCTTCCAGTTTATTTCTTCCTCCTCTGCAACATTTTCATCATGACCTGGAAACTTATATAAATTAGAAACATTAAAAACTGGTGAGATAGCAAAGTTTTCAGGTAGCTCCACCTTGTAGGCATTATCACTCATTTTCTTCAGAATCCTACATGGCCCAATTTTCTTATACTTGAGTTTATTATATGTTCCCTTTGGAAACCTCTCTTTTCTAAGATGAACCATCACCATATCTCCTTCTTCAAATACACTTACTCTCTTACTGGCATCTGCAGCTATTTTATATTGTGCATTCCTCACTTTCAGCTTTTCCCTCACTTCATCTTGTAGCTGTAGAATGTGTTATGCAAATGCTTCTGCATCATCACTAGTTTCATCTTCACCTGGTAGAACAATTAGATCAAGGACCCCCTTCGGATTCCTACCATATACAATCTGGAAAGGAGACCTCCATGTTGACCTGTTTATCGAGCTATTATATGCGAACTCAGCTTGAGGTAAAGCTAAGTCCCATTGTTTTGGATTTTCTCCAACTATACAACGTAGGAGATTTCCCAAGCTTTTGTTCACTACTTCAGTCTGCCCATCAGTCTGGGGTTGATATGCACTACTAAACTGTAGTTGTGTCCCCAATTTCTTCCACAGAGTCCTCCAAAAGTGACTCAAAAACTTCATGTCCCGATCTGAAGTGATTGTTTTTGGAATTCCATGCAATCTAACCACTTCTGAAAAAAACAAATCTGCAATTCTGGAAGCATCATTAGTTTTTTTACAAGAAATAAAATGTGCCATCTTAGAGAATCTATCAACCACAACAAAGATAGAATCATTCCCTCGCTGTGTGTTGGGAAGCCCTAACACAAAATCCATACTCAGATCAACCCATGGCCCTGTAGGGATAGGCAATGTCATATACAACCTAGTATTCTGTGCATGACCCTTAGCCATTTGACACACTCTACATCTTGCTACAACCCTACTGATGTCCCTCTTTACCTTTGGCCAATAATACTTTTCTACGACAAGAGAAATTGTCTTACTTATACCAAAGTGTCCAGCCAACCCTCCACTATGCAATTCTCTTATAATATTTTCTCTCATTGAACTAGCAGGGATGCACAATTGTTTTCCCCTAAACAAATAACCATCCTGTATCAAATAATCAAAAGAATCACTACCTACTGTAGGATCCTTAAGCTTTCTGACAACATCACCAAAATCAGGATCACCTTCATACAATTCCTTAACTGCCTCAAACCCTAGGACTTTATTTTCCATTGTTTTCAAAAGGGCTACACGCCTACTCAAGGCATCAGCAACTTGATTCTGCTTACCAGACTTATGCTTTAAAACAAAAGTATATTCTTGCAAAAATGAAACCCATTTTGCATGCCTACTATTTAGTTTCTTCTGTGTGTTTACATACCTCAAGGCTTCATGGTCAGTGAAGAGTACAAATTCCTTTGCTACCAAGTAATGTCTCCAGTTCCTTAATGCCTAAACAATAGCATAAAATTCCACATCATAAGTAGAATATTTCCTCTTGACTTCATTTAGCTTTTCACTGAAGAATGCCACTGGTCGTCCTTCTTGACTCAACAAAGCTCCAATCCCAACATGTGAGGCATCACAATCAACCTCAAAGACCTTGCTAAAATCTGGCAATACCAAAATAGGTGCTTCTGATACTTTCTTCTTCAACAATTCAAAACTATCTGTTGCTGCCTTAGTCCATACAAACTCCTTCCCTTTTTTACACTCTGTTATGGGTGCAGCAATGCTACTGAAATTCCTGATGAACTTCCTATAAAAAGTTACCAATCCATGAAAACTACGAACCTCTATCACATTCCTTGGAATAGGCAATTCCAGAATTGCCTTTACTTTTTCCTCATCCATCCTCACTCCATCCCCTGATATGAAAAATCCCAAAAAAACAAGACTCTTCTGAAGGAATCTACACTTCTTTAAGTTTGCATATATACTCTCTTTACGTAACAAGTCTAGCACCAATTTTAGATGTAACAAGTGTTCTTCCACTGTCTTACTGAATATCAAAATATCATCAAAATAGACAACAACAAACTTACCATTGTATTCTCGGAGTACTCTGTTCATCAACCTCATGAATGTACAGGGTGCATTAGATAGCCAAAATGGCATCACCATCCACTCATATATCCATCTTTTGTTTTAAAAGTAGTTTTCCATTCATCCCCTTCACTGATTCGGATCTGGTAGTAACCACTCTGTAGGTCAATCTTGCTAAAATATCAGGCTCCCGCTAGCACATCCATCATATCATCCAATCACAGAATTGGAAACCGATACTTAATTGTGGTCTTGTTTATGGCTCTACTGTCTACACACATTCTCCAGTCTCCATCTTTTTTGGGATTCAATAACGCTGGAGTTGCACATGGACTCATGCTTTCTCTCACTAACCCTTTATGTATTAGATCTGTCACTTGTCTGTTTGACTCTTCACTCTGTGTCGGACTCATCCGATAGGCTGCCTGATTTGGAAGGGCCGATCCTGGGATCAAATCAATATGGTGTTGAATATCTCACTTTGGGGGTAACCCATCTGGTAGCTCATCTGGTATGACATCTTTGTGTTCTTTTAGTATCTTTTCTGCTGCAATAGATATATTAAAGCCTTCTTTCTCCAGCTTCTTTGACATTAGTGCATAACAACATCCAGCTTCTTCCATTTCTGTAACAAACTCTTTTGTAGCCAATAAGCCCTCACTCTTCTCTTCTTCCTTGAAGGGTAATAAGACCACCTTTACACCATCCTTCCAAAAGGTATATGTATTTTTCCCTCCATCATGTGTAACCTTTCTATCGTATTGCCAAGGCCTACCCAGTAATATATGACATGCATCCATTGGGATAACATCACACCACACCTCATCCCTGTAGGTATTCCCAATTGAAAACTTTATAAGGCATCTTTTATCTATGATTACTTCATTTCCTTTCTTGAACCATGATATACAATAGGAATATGGGTGCTTGTCATAGCTCAGATTTAGTTTATCAACCATTACAGTTGAAACCATATTTTCACAACTACCACCATCAATAATAAATTTACATACCTTTCCTCCAGAGGTGCATCTTGTTCGAAATATATTTGTTCGAAGTCACGAATCAGCTCCAGCAACATCACGTTCTTTCTCCTTCCTTGGGACAATCATTGTCCTCCTTATCATGAGGGTTTCACCCAAGTCTGCAGCAACCTCCATTTCTTCTTCCTCTTCAGCCTCAACCAGATTTACTTATGGTTTTTCTCCTTGTCATCTATCTTGTGTAGGATAGTGCGGACACTCAAAAGCTCTGTGCCCCTCTTCACCACATCTGTAACATGTATATTGCCTTTGGGGGTTATTCCAGCCCCATCCTCCATTATAACCTCTTCCCGTCTGAAATCCCCTACCTCTTTGGTAGTTACCATGGCTTTGACCAGAATCTTCATGCCCTTCTGTATTAGAGGATTCACCTTTTGTAGATTAAAATATACCCCTGCCCCTCATTAGAGATGATGATGGACCTCTCTTCACACCTCTTCTAAAATTACTCCTCTTGTTCTTTTCCTCTGCCTTTAATGCAAGTTGATAAGCATCATCTAGGCTATGGATCTGGAGCATACTCAGCTCATCTTGTATGGTGTAACTCAACCCATTTATGTACTGTGTAGCCTTTTGTTCTTCAGACTCTCCCTTTTCCATCTTGATTGATAACTTGTAAAATTCATTAGTATACTCCTCAATGCTGAGATCCTTCTGCCTTAGGTTTTGGAACCTTCAAAAGAGTGTCTAAGCATAATCTATAGGAAGAAACTTTTCTTTCATCTTCTTTACCATTGTATTCCAGTTTCGGATCTTGCCCTTTCCATTCCTTTGTCTTTCATTTTGTAGGTGATCCCACCAAATCAATGCATGTTTGGCTAACTTAGTGCATGCAAACTTAACCTTCTTCTCCTCTGAAAGATTTTTCCACTCAAAGAATTTTTCCATGCGATTTAACTAGTCAATCAACTCCTCTGGTCGTAACCCTCCACCATAATCAGGAACATTAATCTTGATGTCGTCATTCTTTCCCTCTAAAGCCTTGATCAATCTCTCCTCAAATGGTCTCTCATTCAAGGTTTCTTCATCTCTCTCATTTTCTTCTTCATCTCCTCCTTCATTCATTAATGGAGGCTCTTCTTGAATATCACTATCTGGGTTTGCATCCCCATTTGCATGTCTCCTTCTAAGGCGGGTAACTTCCCCCGTGACCTTAGCAACTTGTCTCTGTAGCTCCTGCATATGCCTATTCATCTGGTCATAACCTCCCCTCCCGCATCTAGCCATGGTTATATAAAACAGAGGTAAAAACTACACATAAAAATGTAATATGTTACCTTAACTATTTCCACAAGATCAAAATCCAGCTTTGATACCAATTGATGTGAATCCAGCTGCAAGAGGTTGAAATACCTCCAAAAACACACATAAACAGCTTTGCAAATAAAACCAGGAGTTTCAAAATAGCTTACTTCTTATTCTAGAATTCACACTGATCTATTACATCATTACAATTCTCCTTTTATTTCAAGACTACTCTAAAACCCTAAAATGCCAAAAACCTTAAAATGCCAAAAACCTTAAAATGCCAAAAAACCCTAAAATGCAAAACAACTCAGATTGACCCCAAAATTTGTGTGCCAAATATGCATTCATAAATTAGGGCTCACGTGAAATTTGGACTTATTCTGACAAGCACAACAAAAGTTATTAAAGTTCTAAGACCTAGTCAAAAGCGGAAAAAACATTCAGAGCCAATTTTAGGCCACTAGATGATGGAATCCGAGCCTGAAAATGTGCCAAAATGAGCACAACCTTGCACGTAAAGTTGACCGCAACATAGTACTAATGTATATCTACCACCCTGTAAAATTTCAGGACGATCCAACGGTCGGATCAAAAGTTATGGCCTCTGCAAGTTATGCTCCCGCATCATCATGAATATTGTGACTTCCATTATGTTAAAGGACACAAGATGGATAGGTGTTTGAGACTGCGCCATTACATACAAAATCTCATCAAGGAAGGAAAGATTGCTGTAGATTCTCCTCTGAGTCTAGGAAAGGTCCAAATGAAAAAATGGGTATTTATAAGGAACCTTTTCCTAACCATATAGATAAAAAGTAAAGGAAACCAGATCACAGGAAAACCTCCAATGACTATAGAAATGTTGCCTATTCTTACCCTACAAATGATAGTCCTTATGATTCCCTCATTGGATGTACTAGCTCATCTAATGAACTAATAAACACTATCAAGATTTTAGATAAGAGCTGCATAGTAGGTACAAGATGTGCTCGCTTAGTCATACCAGATCATGTGCCTATCCCTCAAGAAGGTCAGTATAATTTAATAGAGTAGTTAGAGAAAACTCCTACTAGGATATCTATTCTTGATCTCCTCAAGATCTCTAATGCCCATAAGAATATACTGTATAAAACATTGCAAAATTCAGGGGTTTCGACAGATGTAGACCCCACAAACCTTCAAGCCATGATTGCATGCCTAGACTCCAATGAGCATATTAATTTTGATCCTATTGCAATCCTGCATAACAACCCATAACATAACTAACCCTTGTATCTCAAAGTAGTGGTTACCCATCACAAAATCAAGAGAATACTTGTAGATGAGGGATCTGGTCTAAATATTTGCACTTTGAAGCTAGTTAAGTAGCTAGGCCATTCATAAAAAAATCTAGGACATAAGAATATCACAATCACGGCTTATTGAAATAAAGAAAGAGAATCAATAGGTACTATAGTGGTTCCCATGGAAGTAGGCCCAACGTTTCATGACACAACGTTCCATGTCCTTGACTTGGGCCTTCCATACAACATGCTCCTAGGGCACCCATGGATCCATGCCATGTAAGTTGTTCCATCAAATTTCCATCAGTGCATCAAGTTATGTCATGAAGGTCAGGTGGTTACCATTCTGGGTGAGCTGGAACCATTCACACATTTTATGGAGTTACACAGTTTTTCTCACATAATTTATGAGTGTCCTTCTGCAGATGTAGTTGTCCCCCTACAAACAAAAGCTATGAAAAAATGGATAGATTTAGAGTCCCTCACACCTTACAATCAAGAATTTCCTTCATTGGTCAACCCATTCTCTTCATGGGAAGCAACATCAACAAAATATGGCCCAAGTGAGGCATTCACTCTTGAACAGGCTTTGTTAATATCAGACTTATCAATATCCCCTAGGACAAGGGGTAAGCCTTATTTTTAGTTCAAAAGTTCACTCACGAGAAATGTCCTAAACTGTTGGAAAAATTTGTCCATAGTGGTCTTCTATCTGAGGAGAAAATGTTGGAGGATCCTACCAGCAAAGTGCTAGAAGGCACCATGGCTTCATGCCATCAAGCACCTCAGTGCATAAAATTTCACCACATGATGTTTTTCATGGGCTATAGTGGGTTTGGATGTGGCATTAATGCACAAGGCTAGCTAGAGCCTATTCCCATCACTTGTTTTAAGTCTCATAAACACAACCTTGGGATAAGGCCTCATAATGCCCTACCCTCTAAGAATGACGCCACCTCTTCTGAACGTGAGGATGTTTCATCTCATTATGATAACGACGCAGATTCCCAATGTATCCACTATGAAGATCTTGCTTCCACAAACCTATTCCCAAATTCATCGATCCTTACCTTATCTGAATCCATCCCCTTAAAAAAATATCAAATAGCCCTTGTATATCCTGAACTTATAGATTGGGATTAACAACTTCACGCGCCCCTATATTTATTTGAAAATGATGAGGAATTTGTAGATTTCAGGGGACTTAAGGATTTTATTCTAGCTGAGGACCATAAGAAAGGATTTACTATTCAACTAGAAACATGTGCATACTTCAGGAAAAAAGCAGAGATGTGTGGATGTTTGAATAATAAAGGTTATAAATAAAGGTACAACCACTTTTGAGAAACCTGGCAAAAAGGATAAACGGAAATCTCACAGTGACAAACTCTTTAAAAAAAATCATAAACAAATAGAATGAAGAGTCTAAAGATGAAGTGATTTATCCATTTAAAGATGATAATGAACTACCGCAAGGAGGTTGATTTTACTCTTCCACCATGATCCTACACGGATTAAAGATACTTCTAAAATGCTTGTTTAGGAAATAATCAATGTCAACATTAGCTCAAAGGAGCAGGCTAGAATGATAAAGTTGCGGGCTTCACCCTCAGCTCAAGAACAAAAGATCTTTGTAGAGCTCTTAAAAGAATACAGCAGACATATTTGCATGGACATATGTAGATATGCCTCAGTTTGGACCCAGTGTTAATTATGCATAAACTCGTTGTGCACCCAGATGCCAAACCAATCAAGCAAAAGTTGAGAAAGATGCATCCTAAGGTGGTGCTCCTTGCCAAAGAAGAATTGGAAAAGCTATTAGTTAGCTGCTAATTTTATTAAACCTATTAATTATTTAGAATGGATCTCTTATATTGTCCCAGTACAAAAAAATCCTGTTGGCACAAGAATTTGCACTGATTTCTATGACATTAACAAAGCATGTCCTAAAGGTGACTCCCCCCTACCTAACATTGACATGATAATTGATTCCACTGCTGGATATGAAATGTTGTCCTTAATAGATAGCTTTTTAGGTTATAACTAGATACAAATTGTAGAAGAAGATTCAACATAAAACATCATTCATCACCCCTTGGGGAATGTTTTGCTACATATTCATGCCTTTCGAGTCTCAAGAACATGCTGGGGCTACTTATCAGCGGGCCATGCCAATCATCTTCCATGATATGATAACTGACATCATGGAAGACTATGTTGATGACATCCTAGCAAAATTTAAGAATAGAAGTGAACACCTTGACAGTGCTGAGACATATTTTTCAACGTCTATGAGACTATAAGGTTCTCTTGAACACTAAGAAATGTGTCTTTGGTGTTTTATCAGGAAATCTCCTAGGATTCATTGTTTCACAAAGAGGGATTGAAGTGAACCCTGCAAAGGTTACGACTATCACATAAATGCCACCACCTACCACTCTCAAGCAACTAAGGAGTCTATAAGGGAAAAGTCGGGGAATCTATCACTTTAATTCACAACTTGCAGATAAGTGCCACCCCTTTACCCATTTGATCAAGAAAGATACCACCTTCAATTAGGGACTTAACTGTTAGAAGGCCTTCGCACTACTAAAATAATACTTGGTCAGCCCACCTATACTCATGCAACCTACACTAGGTGAAGCTCTCCTCTTATACATTTCAGATACCCCAGTTTGTTATTAGTATATCGCTTGCCCAATACAAATTAGACCACAAAGAGAGAATAATTTACTATCTCAACCACACCTTGATCACATACGAGTTGAATTACCCCCAAATAGAAAAGGCCTATTTGGTAGTTGTCTTCACATTCTGAAAGCTTCGCCATTATCTCCTAAACAATAGAACCAAACTCATATCCAAAGTTGACCCTCTCAAGTACCTTTTATCCAAACCTGCCCTCACAGGCCGAATGGCTAATTGGATCATTCTCCTGAGTGAATTTGATATCGAGTTTGTGAATCATAAGTCTTTAAAAGGACAGGTACTGGCTGATCAGTTAGTAGAAGCACCTCTCCTAGGGATGGAACCGTTGTGCTTAGATCTGCCAGATGCATCTATGATGTATATTGAAGAATCTTTAGAATGGCATGTCCATTTTGATGGATCTTTCACCTTCCATGGATCCGAGAGCAGGAGTGGTCCTCATCACTCCAACAGGTGATGTCATACCAAGAGCATTCTAGACTGGGATTCCCGTGCACAAATAATATTGCAGAGTATGAGGCACTCATTGTAGGTCTCAAGCTAGCTATTACTTGGAACATCCAGACAACTAAGAGTCATTGGAGACTCTCAACTTATCATTAAACAAGTTAATGATGAGTAAAAAGTTAAAGATGAGAAGCTTGTTCCATATAAAAAAGATGGTTGAAACCTTGAAGGAATATTTCACACAGGTCATATTTGAGAAAAAACCAAGGTCACACAATAGATCCACAGATGATATGGCTACTATTGGGTCTCTATTATGCATTCCCCCTCAGGAAAGTAAGATGCCTTTCTTCGTAGAGCATTTACAAGTGCCAACATATGATATGCTAGAGTCGTGTTTAGCATGTGAAGTTGTTGGTCCCTTATCCCCTTGGTATGATCCAATATTTTCGATACCTACAAGATGGCACTTTTCCACCTGACATCATTCATTCTGAAAAGAAAGCCCTTATCCGCCACATAGCCCATTATACCCTTCTAGGAGGCACCCTTTATCATCGTGGCTATGATGGGAATCTGCTTCGTTGTTTGGATGTTGCTGATTCTATCCATGCCATTAAGGAAGTACATGGTGGTATTTGTGGAGTGCACACCAATGGCATAGTCCTTAGCTAAGAAGCTATTAAGAGTAGGCTATTATTGGCCTACCATGGAATCAGATTGCTACAACTTTGTAAAAAAGTGTGAAATATAACAAAAATATGGAAACTTGATACACACGCCAACAAAGGCCTTACAGCCTATTGCAACACCTTGGCCATTCTCTAAATGGGGCCTGAGATCTCATAGGGAAGCTCCATCCTTCTTCTTCAGATGGTCATACTCAAATCATCACTGCCACAAAATATTTTACCAAATGGGTAGAGGTTGTCCCTCTTACCTATGTCACCGGTGTACAAATTTCAAAATTCATCATGAACCATCTCATATGCCTTTACGGGATCCCTTCAGCCATTATCACTGATAATGGTAAATCTTTCAAAAATAAAATGGTTAAAACCTTGTGTCAATGCTTCCATATCTAACTCAAGTGGTCAAACCACCCTATTACCCCCAAGGTAATGGATAGGAAGAAGCTACTAATAAAACCCTTGTACGAATTATGGAGAAAATGGTCAGTAAAAATGGCCGTAATTGGCACCTATAGATACATCCCGCCCTCTGGGCCTATCATACTTCCATCCGCACTCCTACTGGTGCGACCCCATATTCACTTGTCTATGGCACTGAAGCCATCATACCTCTGGAAGTGGAGCTTCCTTCCCTGAGAATATCTCTTAGAGACTATCTTGATAAAGACGAGGACTACAGAGTCGCTCACCTGGCAGAGTTAGAATTATTAGATGAAAAGCGTATTAGAGCTCTCAATCACCTAAAATTCTATCAGAACAGATTTTCCAGGGGATACAAAAAATGCATCATTCATCGAGAATTTGATGTAGGAGATCTAGTTCTAAAAGAAAATAAGAAGAACACCGTCAAAGATAGAGAAGAAGAAAGGTAAGTTTGAGGCTAATTGGCTAGGTCCTTATGTAGTAATTACAAAATATGGATCAGGAGCCTATAAACTTGCATATTCAGATGATGAAGAGCTTCCAGAACCTATGAATTCCATGCACCTCAAGTGGTTCTACACTTAAGTATGACGAGAATATCATATAAGAACTAAAAAATAGAAAAACAAAGAAAAAACAAGCAAAAAAAATAAAAAAAAGTGAGAAAATAATAAAGAAAAAATAGGTCATCCACATGTGAAAACTACGCAATTGTGGTGCAAGTGGGTAGGTCTTTGAGTGAAAACTGATTTTTGGTGCTCAAGGAATATTTTCCAGGCACAAGTTACTCTTACAGCAAGGACGGGTAATCATCACCACTCTCTAGATATGACTACCTTTGCTAGGTCTAGGAACCCTACTAGAGCCACCTTTTCCTGTACCGTGATCTGGCTCATTTGCTCTTATATCTACATGAAGGACATTACCTTTGTATACTCCCATCTAATGCTGAGTGCACCTACACATTATCACCTTCTCATACATACATGTGTGGCATTATGCCTTTTGTATATTCCCACATCATGCTGGGGGCATCCACGCTTCTTTGTTCTTGTACATTGCTTTCAGAAGATGACCTTGGAAAATACAAAAACATTTGGAAAAAGGATACACAAAAAACTAAACATCTAGAAAATTTCCCTTTTCAGGGATAAAGCATACATTCGTTTCACAACGTTATCTTAGGGAAACCTAGACAACAATGAAAACGTAGCCTTGAAAATTTTATCTTTCGAGATAACCCAAAAACATTAGAAAATATATCAATGTTGTCCCACAAAAACAAAGTAGTATTTAGGTTTCTTTTAGTTGTTGGTTTGTATAGTCTTGATGTACTTAGCCTTTTAAATTGTTTGTTCTTTGAATGGTTCATTTGCTTACCTTATATTGAATCTTGTTTGATTTGATTGTGTATTGCATTGCATTCATTTAGGAACTCTCATACTTGTAAAATATTATTGTAGGTTTCTTTGTTTGTTGTGTGCATCTATTAGAATTCATTTTACTTGTCTTAGATTGGATACCACTTTAATCTCTTGTTAGCATTTGCATGTGCTTCATTTAGTTGTATTTTGTTGTGTTGTTTGTATATGTATATTTGTTTAGTTTTGTTAACTTTTGCTTGTGTGTTTTACACAGTTGTTTGTTATCACATCTATCATCTATCATTTCATCACATTTCTAACATCATTCACTACATCATATATACAAAAATGCTAAGTATTACATCATGCATGTATGCTAAGCTAATCATCACATATCGTATCATCAATGGGGGAAAGAGGGGTTGCTCATAATCACAAATCTATCCCCCCCACACCAATATCATCTAGTATCATCCCAAGTGCTAGAATAAAAACTCAGAAACATCTCATAAATCTAAAAACATGTGGTGCTATCTGCAGATACATCATCAATATGAAAGCATGAAACATACACATTTCTAAATCTAAGGTATGTCACATACATAAAGGAAAGAGAAATCATACATCATAATCAATGCTAGTACAAAGTATAATCACAGTATAGTATATCAAAATGTCCATATAATACATGTATAACTGTCCAAGTCAGTGCTCAAAATATACATCATCGATACAATATGCCATCTAAAAAGGGCATGCATAAAAAATAATCGAGCCTTCATCAAGAGGCGTCATCAAAACAATGGTACATACAACTATACAAAAGAATAGGCCTTCATAAGAGGCATATATACAGATACATCTGTACAAACGGATAAATTAAATAGCTCAACCACATCTCTCACCCTCACCGGGGCTCCCGGGTCCATGACCTGGTGGATGGAAGAGAGGTGGCTATGATGGACAAGCACCAGGGGTACCACCTTGTTGTCTGGCCAGCTGTTTTCTAGCCGGCTATGTTGCAATGGGTTGCCAAACTGATCTAACTGAAACGACCTGATCGCCATGATCTAGATCCTGTCATACTCACATTTGAATTCCTCAAAAGGAACAACTCACTGCTATGTCGGGACTACCCTGAAGTAATCAGTCCTATAGTATAAGGCCTTGCCACCGGATCTCATAGCATTGCATGTATCAGATCAACATCTCCAAAAGTGATAGCTTCCTGTAAGGTGGCATCTCGCTCACCTATCAACCTGCCACTGTTAGCCTAAGCCTGTCTAGAAGTGGTGGCCTCTCGATCTCTCTCTAGCCGTAATAACCTACACCTTGACCTTGTGTCTTATCTCTCTGTATAATGTAGCCCTGTGAGTGTGCCTGGGTGTGGTCCCTCTGAGCAACAACCATCTGCACCTGAGTCTGAGACTGATGTAAAAGGCTCAATATCTGAGCCCCTACGTGTAGCCATCTCACTAATCTAACTCTACCATAGGGTACTATCACTGCCCTAGGTGGCTTGTGCTCTATCTTGATCTCTCTCCACTATCAAAATCTACACCTAAGCATGTGCCTGATCTCACTCTGCTATGAGGGCATGTACCTGTGCCCTGGCTGCATCTCTCTCTCCAACCACCTATAACTACACAACAATCACTACCTATAACTGATGCTAAATGGACAGCCAGCTATCCACCATCACCACCACCCTCAGGAGCATTAGGTGGCGGGCCTTGCTCTAGAAGTACCTGCTGGAGAGGGGTGTAAATCCCTGCTAGAATGCCTACTGGGGGAAACTCTATGTCAACTGCCCTGAACACCTATCTCAGCCTAGGCCTGGGGCCTTGTCCCTGTGGCTGTCTGCAATGCTGGACCCTGTCCCCTGCCCCTAACATACCGGTATGACCACCACCGTCACCACCACCACCACTACCATCATCATCATCATCACTATCCTCACCATCAATAATTCTACCCTCGCCACCACTAGGAGGCCCCACTGGAGCTCTCACGTCGACGTTATACGCCTCCTGGAAATAGTCAAACGGCATGGAAGCACACCATGATACCATGCCCCATACTTAGGTGTAGTACCTAGATCTCTAATTTGTCTCAGTGGCACCCACATAGCCAGTACCACCTGTCGAAAATTGGCCAGTGCTCTATCACAGGCTGATCTTGCGGACCCATATCAAAGTACTCTCAGGCCCTGCGAGCGTACCAACTATCTGGCCTAGGAACATCATGGGTACTGCCAAACTACCTCTTGCACCGATCCACCCTGTATAATTCTCGCATATAGTTGCGGCTGCCTAAGATAAAATGCTCCACTGTGGCAGTGCTTGAGCTCTAAACCATCCTCGGGCCACTAGAAATGTCTGTATGACCTCCAAACCATAGAAGCCTACTGTAACTCATCAAGATTGCAGGTGATAATGATAGGCATCCCCCATATATGGCCACACATCATCCCTTGTCGGGGACCTAGCCCATCGTAGAAGGCTCCTCGGGAGCCCTAACTCTCAAAACACCTAAGGGGTGACCAATGGCAATGTGGTCCCACACCCAAATCTGCAGCAAACGAGCTAGTCCTACCGTCTTCTGATGGTAGTAGGTAATCAAGTGAAGGTCCTAGTATAGATGCACCAAAATACACTGACCCCAGCAGTAGGTCTCTCCCTCTACCAAACCACGTATCACTCCTAGGAGGCTGAGTGGAAATGAAAGCACCGGTCTTGTCAGGGAGTAAGACTCCACTAACGAAGGCCATCATATAGACCACTACTCGGTCTAGCTTTAGATCATCAATGCACCGTGATAACCTAATGGTCATCCCATGCCATGGTATCATCAGGACGCCAAACAACTCTACAATATATCCATTGAATATCAGCCCAGTGGCTCATAGACTGGATGAGCTGACCTTGAATCGGGACCCGCATAATGCGCCACACATCCTCTGAGAGTAATAGTAATCTCCCTGGTTGGGAGCCGAAAAGCACTGACTCTCACTGTGTCATCACTCTGCTATAGCTGTCAGAAGGCCATGATCCAATGTAATATGTGGCATCTCAGCCACATGAGTCAATCCTCGTAACATATAGGAGGTTATCTAGGGTTGCTCTATCATCATCGTCAAACTGGGCCTCTATCACCGCTAGCCAACCATATCACTCACGAGTCTGGAGAACATGGGGTAGTATACGCTGCAAAATCAACACAAGTATCAGGCACTTACTTTCTATCTATTTTTCTAAGGAAAAATGCTTCTTTGAATCATCTAACTTACTAATTATTCTTTTCTTCTAAACTAATCTAGTCTATATTCTTCTATACTTGGCTATTTTACTAGCAAGTTGTTTTTCCCCCTTCCTTCTAGCGCCTACGCACCTCTTTTGGCACCTGTGTGCCCTTTTCAGTGCATACACACCCTTACCAATGCGTATGCGTACACCCCCTCAATCTTCTCTCCATTCATTGAAGGCCACATAGAATGCATACGTGCCCTAGTGTGATGCCTACGTGCCTGCCTTGGCGCATGCGCATGCATGTGCCTGTCCTACCCTCGCTCGATGCGGACATGCCCCCCTAACACCTACGCCCTGGTTTGACACATACACGCATCCACTAGTTTCCCTTTCGATGGGTACACATGTGCATATCCACGTATGCGTGTACGCGTACCTATCTCTTTTTTAATGCATGCAAATGTGTACGTGTACCTATCAAACCAATGCATACGCCCACGTGCATATGTCAAATTCAACCCTACCTACCCTAACAAAACCCTAAAAAATGCATTAAATGTGTAATTAACTAGAAGGGATAGGCCACTCACGTAGGGTCCATCCGCTGGGTCCCGCATGAACTCTCAGAATGTGATCTGCATGTCTCCTCCTGCTCGGTATTCTCACCATCTCACTCTAAGGCTGTCGCTCTCACTCATGGTAAAAATTCACAAGAACTCTGGTAGAAATGAATTGGTCGTGATTGATTTACCGACCCTTAGGTGGGTATATTAACCTGTCGCGATGCCCTTGGGGCATGTTTTCTCCTGCCGTGATCATTCTAACCTTCTTCTATCCACTGTGATAATTATTTTTGTATTAAAATAATTATTTTTGCTAATTTTCACATGTTGGGGCACTTCGTGCCACCCTACGGTTACTTCTCCATCGCACTGAAATAATTTACAAACCTTTCAAGGTGCCTTTTCCCACCTTTTCCTCTATTTTTCATCTATTTTCCCCGTCGTGATAATTATTTATTAATTTATTTTAAAGAAATTATTCCCGACCTGTCTTTCTTCTTGTGGGAATATATTTTGGCTCTCTGACAAGCCTCGCCTTCCCACTATTGCCCTCGCGTACTTTTAGAATATCTTTGATCTTTTGAAATTCTTTTGACCGATCAAAAATCTAAAGATAAAAATTATAAAACCATTTAAAAAACCAAAAACATTGAAATACCTTGGAAATAGATTAAAACTTGGTAAACCATTCATCTACGGCTGAAATCTATGTCTATCGCATGGAACTCATCCCATATCTTGCTGAAATTTTCAAAATATTTTGAAACAACAACTCGTGAATCATCTAAATCTTCAATCACCTACACAAGCTATGCTGCTTACTTCTGTCTATACTCTGGGGCACTATCAGTTGCCTGGTACTATTTTCATCATGCACATTACTTTTTCACTGGACCCAAGTGTCCTCCATCTTTTCCCTTGCATTATACACCTTGTTTGGGGCATCATTCTTCACCCTTGTCATTTATCAGAACATTTGGGACTACATCTTGATAACAAAATATTTGTGCAACTATCTTAAACGTTGTTGGTTTAAGCGTGTGTGATTGTACTTATTTCCCTATTAGGTGATATTGTTTATTTCTCATATTGCATTACATTCGTGTATGTTGCATGGAGTTGGTCATTTTTAGCACAAGACGGTTATTTGTATCTTGGATTTTCATGTCATTTTACGCTTCCGTCGCATGCTCACATTTTAATAAGGACCGATGAGGAGGATTCTAAGCATTATGATGATTATATATTGATAGCAATTGATTTGTGGATAGCTCAATATCCCTCTTTATTCTTGTTTCTCATCTTCTCTGTGCACTTTTTCTTCTATTTTGCTCTCTTTTTCGATTGTCGATCGAGTTTTCTTCGTCACCCCATCGACACTTGAGGGGGCATCCTTCATCCTTCATCCTATTAATTTTTCTTCTACCCCTTTAAAATTTTTCTACTTGTTTACATTTGTCTACTTTCTTTGAAGTGACATGGCTTACGTCACCCCAAAGAGGGGAAAATGTAGACACCTGTAGTTTGATCAATGCACTATTATTCTTAATATTGTACTAACTATTCTTCCCCTTGCAAATTTACGACACCTCGTCAGTTAGATCTATCTAACTCCCCTCTTACGACACTCTGTTGGTCATATTTCCTCTTGTAAACTAATTAAATAGGTTATAATAACCTCTTCTTGGCTAATATTCTCTTCTTTACCACCTTTATTAGCTCCCTGGAGTATCAATCCACTTCATTGGATTGATTAAGTCTTTCAGAAGCCCTTCAGAAACCTAATTTCTCTCTAAGTAAGATTAATTACCCTCTAAACACGGTTAATTAAATATTAACCATGGTCAATCTCTTCTAAACACAGTCAAACCTCACTTTGACTTGCTAAAAGTGCTTTTTGGACTTTTGCATTTGTCCCACATGCACCCAAATCTCCCATTTTCCCAAATGGAAAACTATAAATAGGGCTAGACCCCCTCCCTCATTTTCTAAGAATTCTCTCTTCTTCCTAGCACAGATTATAGTATTTTGTTTAGGCTTTAGATTGTATTTCATTTTTCTTCCATTGAGCTATTAGCATTTGCTTTTGTATTTTATAACACAAATATGGAGTAAAAGGGAAGAACCATTGGCCTTGAAGCCATTAATGGGGAGATCTCTTTTTCTTAAAACACAAACTGAATGCTTAGATCCTCTTAGGTTCATTATTTCAAGCTTTCAAAGAATAGAGGTTAGTTTCATTTTCTTAGTTTTCTTGTTTACTTCAAATTAATGTATGCAAAGAAGAAACCCTTGCTCATTTCTTATCAGATGGTCCATTGATCAGCTTGTTCAAAGCCTTTGGGGTTTCTTTAGAGATTCTTACCCCAATTCCATGGCTTTTGCAACTTTTCACTGAACAGAGACAAAAAGGCTCTAGGATCTATAAGATTGAGCATGACATCATATGTGGCTTTGAATATTAACGAAGCAAGAAACCACAGTAGATTTGATGAAATATTTGGATAATTTATATGAAAAAACCTAGTGCTTCAAATAAATTTTATTTGATGTAGAAATTATTTAATTCAAAGATGTAAGAAGGTGAATCTACATCAAGTCATTTAAATCATTTCCTGGTTCTATTAGTAAATCAATCAAAATCGAGTTAATATCCCTGTTTGATGATGAAGTGAGAGAACTTGTTATTCTGTATGCTCTTTTTCAGATAGTTGGGATAAATTAGTAATGGTTGTTAGTAATACAGCATGTCTACTACTAATATTTTAAAGTTTGATGATGTGGTTAGTATAATCCTGAATGAAGAAATACGTAGGAAAAGTACAGGGGAATTATAATCTAGTAATGTTTTGAATGTAGAAATTAGGGGAAGGAACAAGGAGAGATCCAAGATTAAGAATAATGGGAAATCAAAGTCTAAGAATGGATAGATCTAAATCCAAAATTAAAGGAATAACCTGTTGGAATTGTGGAAATAAAGGGACATCCAAAGAACGATTGTTGGTTCAAGGAAAACAAAGAGAATATACTAGAGAAAGGTAAAGAGGGAAACATTGTTGCATCTAAGGTAATGCAAGATGCCCTTATTCTCTCCTTGGATAGTAAAATTTGAATCTTGGGTTTTAGATTCAAGAGCTTCTTTCCATGCTAATCTCTAATAAGGGTTATTTCAAAAATTATGTCCAGGGTAATTTTGGGCGTGTTTATTTAGGAGATGATGAACCATGAAATATTATTGGTAAAGGACAAGTTCATATTAAAATTGTAGAATGGAAATACATGGATATTGAAAGATGTGAGGTATGTGCCAAGCCTCAGGAAAAATCTTATTTCTATAGGACAACTAGGTGAATCTGGTTGCATGGTTACATTCACAGCCGACTCTTAGAATGTTACCAAGGGATCTCTTATTATAGCGAGAGGAAAGAAAGTAAGAACATTGTATTTGTATACATGTCATTATTGATTCCTTTTATGTGTCTATCTGCTTCATATTTAGATGCAACCATGTGACATAATTAGCTAGGCCATATGAGTAAAAAAGGAATGCAAATCTTAAAGGCTAAGGGTGATGTTATTAGATTTGAAAGATGTAGATTTTGATTTATGTGAGCATTGTATATTTTGAAAGCAAAAAAGAGTGATATTTCTCAAATTTGGGGAAAAAATAGAAGGAGAAAAAATTGGAGCTTGTACACTCAGATTTGTGGGGACTAGCCCAGGTAGCTTCTCATTGAGGATCCCAATAATTATGCGAATTTTATTGATGATGCCATAAGAAAGGTATGGTTTTATTGTATAAAATGTAAATCTGATGTTTTTGAGACTTTTAAAAGATGGAAATACCTTGTGGAAAATGAATCAAATTCAAAGTTAAAATGCCTTAGATCTAAAAATGGTGGTGAGTACTGTAGTAAGGATTTTAATGATTATTATTCGAGTAAATGGAATATGCAGAGAAATAATGGTTCCTCGAACACCATAGGATAATGGTGTTGTTGAAAGAATGAACAAGAAAATCATAGAACATGCAAGAAACATGAGGATACATGTTGGATTACCTTTACAGTTTTGGGCAAAAGCAGTTGACATGGTGGTTTATTTAATTAACCGTAGACCTTCAAGTGCACTAGTATGGTGGAATACCAGAAGAAGTTTAGACTAGGAAAAGAGGTAGATCTTTCTTTTCTTATAGTATTTAGTTCAAAATCTTTTGTGCATGTTGATGGAGAAAATAGAAAGAAGTTGGATTCTAAATCCAAGAGATGCACTTTTATTGGTTATGGCTCTGGTAATTTTGGATTCCATTTTTTGGGATTTAGAAGATTCTAAGATTGTTAGGAGTCGTAACATTGGTTGGAATGAAAATAGAATGTACAAGAATTAAGTTTTGGTACCCAAAGACGAACCGGTTGGAATTTTTTTTTATTAAAATGCATTCTCAAATTTAAAAGTGACACCTACAGGTCTACACAGTAACTGGTGTCAGTCGACATTAGACTGGCATCGGTCACCTTAACTGGCATCAGTTACAGAGGACCCAAATTGACGTCGGTTAACAAGACCAGAGCCAGTTACAGGAGACCGGTGTTGGTTATCTAAACAGACATCAACTAGGAGGTGACCAGTATCAGTCATTGTATGAGATTGATATAAATTTACAGAATGAGAAAAATGAGCCTCTAACACCCCAAATCTTAGTAAGAAGGTGACAAAGGGTGAGTAAACCTCAAGAAATATTTTCACCTTCCTTCTCTTATTTATAATTGACTGATAGTGGTGAACCAGAGAGTTTTGAAGAAGCAATGTAGGATGAGACACTATGTGCAGTGGGAGCATGGCATGGATGAGGAGATGGACTCCTTCGAACATAAAACTAGACATGAGATTTGGTTAAGTTGTCAGGTAGCTAAAATAACATTACAGAAAAAATGGGTTTACAGGATCAAGGAAGAAGATGGATGGATAGAAAATATACAAGGAAAGGCTTGTGGTAAAATGTATTTACACAGAAATTAGGTATTGATTTTGGTGAGATATTTTCTCCTGTAGTAAAAATGACTTATATTTGTACTGTATCTGAGTTTAGTTTATAGTAGAAGATTTACATTTAGAGATAACTTTATGTCAAGATAATATTTCCTTCACGGTGATATAGAGGAAGATATATATATATATATATATATAGATATATATATATATAGTCGTCATTTGGGTATGAAGTCAAGGATAAGGAGAAACTTGTGTGTAGATTGAAAAAGAACTTGTATGGGCTCAAGTAAGCCCCAAGGAAATGGTATATGAGGTTTGATAGTTTTATGTATGAGCATGATTATATGAGATGTGAATCTGACCATTGTGTTTATTTCAAGAAGATTGAAAATGGAAGCTATATTATTTTGTTATTATATGTGGATTATATGCTTATTGTAGGATCTAGTATGCATGACATTGGTGAGCTTAAAGAAAATTTAGCTCGTACATTTGCAATGAAGGATCTGGGAGCTGAAAAGAAAATCCTTGGCATTCAAATTTGTAGAGACAGAAAGAATATGAAATTGTATTTGTCTCAGAAACATTATATCAATAAGGTGTTGGAAAGGTTTAATATGCAGGAATTGGAAACCTATAAGTACACCTATGGCTGGACACTTCAAATTGAGTAAAGATCAGTTTCTTACATCACATGAGGAGGTCGAGTACATGGTACATGAGTTCCGTATTCTTCAGTAATTTGAATTATTATGTATATTATGGTTTGTACAAGACCATACATTGCACAGGAAGTGGGACTTGTGAGCACATTTATGGCCAATCCAGGTAAAGAGCATTGGAAAGTAGTCCAATGGATTCTCAGGTATTTGAGAGGGACATCTAGACATGCAGTTATGCTATGGAGGGTTAGATATTTCTTTATGCGGATATGTTGATTCAGATATGGCTGGAGATTTGGATGGTAGGAGAAGCACCACTAGATATGTATTCACAATAGGTGGGATGATAGTTATCTTTACTTCGAGATTGTAGAAGGTTGTGGCTTTGTATACTATAGAGGCTAAGTATGTTACAGCTACAGAGGCTAGCAAAGAGATGATGTGGATGAGCAAGTTCATGGAAGAGTTGGGAAAAGAGTAAGAGGATCGTAGATTGTACAGTGATAGTCAAAGTACAATTCATTTGGAAAAGAACTCAGCGCATTTCATTTAAGAATGAAAACACATTCAGTTGAGATATCACTTCATATGGCAGATTGTTGGAGCATGGACAGCTGAAACTGGAGGAAATTCATACAAATGGAGAACCATGCGGATATGCTAATGAATTCCGTTGGAAAAGGAGAAGTTTTAGCTACACTCCACTTCTATTGGTCTTCGAGTTTGAGACTTGAAGAGGGAGAAACATGACTAAGGAAATGATCCCAGAATGGAGTTGTACAATACAATGCAACAATTTATCTCCAAGTGGGAGATTGTTGAGTTTTGGAGCTTAATTGCTTCACATTAGCATGCTTTATTAAATTGTTAGAATACATAGTAACTGACATCAGTTGGCAGACCGATGTCATCACCTAGGGAACTAGTATCGGTCAAGGAAAGGAGGAACCGGCATCGGTTAGGGTAACCGATCATCGGTTGCCTATGTGTGATTGTTTTATTTAACTCACGAGAATTAGATCTAACCTTTCATATAAATTTTATCTAATGGTTGTAATTAGCGTGGCTAAAGCTTCCCTAAGTTTGTCATATGCCTATATAAGTTAGAAAGCTAGGGTTAGAAGGTAGAACTCATTAAGAAATAGAAGAATTGTAAGAGAGGAATTCTTAGAGAGAGAAAAAAGAGAATCTTGTGAGGAAGAAAGTATTGTACATGCAGGAGAGGTGTGGAATATTGCATATCTTCATTATATATCCTTTGTTAAAGCTTTAAATAATAATATTGGTTGTTTCTTGGTGGACATAGCCCACACTAGGTGAACCATGTTATATCTTGTGTATTGGTATTTTTCTTCTAGTTTATTTCCATGTATTTATTGCTTGTATATGTTTAGATCTTATGCCTAGGATATATCTTATACAAGATGCACTGTGATTAGACCCCAGACAATAGCTGACACCCACACAATTGTGAACTGACATGTAGTAAAACCTTGCTTTGAGATGCAGTGTAATTATGCTTCAATCATAAGTTCACTACCTGTAAAAGCATGTATGTTCCGGGGTCAATGTTGACTCCCCATATATGCATATATATATATACTATATATATATAGGATATATGATGTGTATATATGGGGTATATATGCAGGAGATCATATTCTTCCCTAACAGGTTATCAAAAGAACTCTGCAATCATCCAATGAAATACAAGCGACAAACTAATTAATGGTTCAATTGTGTAAATTGGTGCATGCGACAAGAAATTCACTAAATTCTGACCATCTTTTCATATTAACGGGCACCCAAAAGCAAACTCTAGTGCACAGGTGCCCCTAACCCAATCAAGGCACCCTGGTGCAACTTATATCCGTACAGTATCTGCCAATTTTTTGAGTGCATTTAGCAGACAGTTGTAGGTGGCCATCATTTTCATCCTAGTCTTCCAGTCACAATGCATATTTGGGATCAATTGTAAAATCAGATAGATTCTTCTACTCTCATACTTGAAAACAAACAAATAGCAAAAACATATTTCATGTAGCTTATTGCATTGTGTTATATTTTTACAGTAGTTAAGCTTTTATGTTATCACATACCAACTTTAAAACTCCAGGGTTTTACAGAGATTCATGATATTTATTACACATCATTTGGTGAACCCATCACGCTCAAACCCAACCTTTTTTCTAGGTATTTTTTCATTTTTTCATCATGGATTACACATCTTATGGACCATTTATTAAAGCCCATAGGATTCAATGGATCTCAATGTATACAATCAGGTAGGTTGATACATCCCCAAGATCTAGATCTTCTTTTATTTGAATGCTCATGAGGAGGCCACTAATCTTGTTGAGCTTAATGTTACTAAAGAACATCGCCACTTCTATACATATTAGTCTGACTCAACACCCTACTTCTACAATCGTATCACCTAAACTTCTATGATATTCCCACATAAAACTATTCCTACTCCCACCAACCACTTTAATAAGCCTCTTGTTTCTCAGCATGAGAGAAGTACCTTCCACTGAAACTCAAGACCTGGCCTCTATTTAGGTGGAAAGATCTCTAAGTGTCAAATCCATTCAATAGTGAAGTAGGCTAATGTCTCATACATCATTCTCAAAAATCTCTTGATTCCACATGTACTACTTAAAAATACTACAAACTATGTTGCACCCTCCATTTCAAAACAATATGACAATTCAACATCCAAAATTAAAGAAAAATCAACTTCCAAGTCATATGCCCATCCTTCAATGGACACGGTGATCCTAAGTATGCATCTAATAAATTTCATATGGCATTTCTATATAATGCAGATGATAAATACTTTATTAGTAAAGCTATCTTCCTAGATAGCTACTCTATGAGATTATGCTATGTAGTTGACTTCTACAAATCTATACTGTCAGGAAGGTCAAACCTCAAATTATCATTTATGAAACAATTTGAGTGGGATGTATTGTGTCTTGCTCGGGGTTTTCAATCAATATCAGCTCTAAGAATCTCTAATTCTTTCAACTCACACAAACCAAACAAGGAATCTAATGAGCATGGTAGACATTATATATGTCTTACATATCTTGCAGGAGCTTAATGTTAGGCTAAATCCATCCCCACTTCTATGCCTTCTGTCTACTCAGACACCCTACTTTTACTCATGTCACCTACTTCATATGAGATTCCCGTGATCATAAATTCCTGACTTGTCACAAACATACTTTAATCAGCCTCTGATGTATTCTCACATGCGACAATTCCCTTCCAGTTCATGAACTCAAGACCTGCATCCTCTGAAACATATCACATGATCTCAAAATAAGTTCATAGGATCCATCAGATTGAAGTAGGCTAATTCTCATACATATCCTATAATCTTGATTCCACATTACAATACTTCCAAAATGAGGTCCTTTAGCACCCTCCATTTCCACTTATGTAATTCCTCCAGTAAATTCATCAGATATCCAAGCTACCCACCTTCAATGTGAAACGACTTGATCCTCAAGAGCATCTAATACATTTCATATGAAGTATTTCTACTATGAATGCAGATGATCATACTTTATTAGTGAAATATATTTCCTAGAAGCCTAGTAAGATTATGCTATGTGTTGGAGTGATCCTGAATCTACCTTGGAGGTTCCAGATTCAGTAAGAAGGTCAGTTTATGCATTTTTTTGATGACCTCTGATTCTCACTCATTTTGTCAATCAATATAGGCTTTAAGATCTCCAATGCTTCATGACTTCACACAAAATCAAACAAGGACCCTAATGAGCATCTAGCATATTATGTCTTACAATATAAGAACTGACTTATCTTGAGATGTCTAATGATACTCACCGACTCGGAACTTCAAGATCTATTTTTCCAAATTATTTTACCGATCCGTACTACAAGAGAGCGTCATCTTCGAGATCCTCTCCATGGTCAGGGTTTGATTAGTTGTGTAACAAACTCTTAAGCTACGTGAAAACTTGTAATGCAATCCTATCTATGATGCAAGCTTAAGATATAATGATAAGGAGCTCTCATGGTTAACTACTCGGTTTCAAATAAAATACAATTGTCACGTCCATCTCCTAGAGCCTACTGAAGAATGTTTCTTGAGGTTGGTTAAGTGCTATCTATGACTCTTGAAAACCTTCAATGGAAACATCCAAAGCATACATTCTGCAAATCCTACCTGGCTTTGGTCTCTGCATGGTGTATCAGTTTGTTTATTATCTTGTCTTAGAGACCATGCATTACTACGCTTCATGTTGCGCTTCCACGTCTATCTTTCGGTTGTACCATATTCTTGATCCCTTTAAAAGGACTTTTAATTACCTTAACTAAAAATTTCACTATGTGACTATCATCAATGTAATGAGCATACTACATCCATGAACCTAAACATCATGCACACTACGCATTTGTGACACATATCTCTAGCATCACACATGTACACTAAAAGGCCTATGATGCACTCTAGTTCTACTATTAATACTTGAGCTATTAAGGGTGTAG